>CM067365.1:39943822-40057628 GCA_034401795.1 Chaetoderma sp. LZ-2023a
GCAATCTAGTCTATCATGAATTTATACTTGAAAGGGTTAATGCAGCCATGTAACCTCATTGTCCTAAAATCCAGGATGGCGCCAAGAAAAGGAAATCTAGATTTTTTCAGAGTGCACTCACCATATGAAGATTTCAATGATAGTCTACTAGACGATGCTAGTAGGAAAACGCCAGTATCAGACTTGAACACGGTTGTTCGTGGTTAGTCTGGGTAAAGATAACAATTTAGTCGACATTTCCAGCCATAAAATGAACGTAATGGACGAGGAAAATGTGAATGTGCCGGATACATGTGTGATCTGTAATCTAGGTTTTTGCCAAAAAAAATCCGCAAAATTGTACGGAAGTGAATCTCCACCCAGCCCCGCTTCGTTCATTCATCATGTAGGAAACAGTACGCTGATAAGAGCTGTGTTTGTGAAAAAGCGAATAAAGAAATGCCCACATCTAGTAAAAGTCTGAGATCTAGCCTTTCGTCGTTTGGTTGGAAGACAAACTGTTTTTTGTGTGGCAACGCATTGTGCCTCGATATAAATCAGCTTAATCGCGATCCTGTCATGATGGTGCACACTCTAGAAATTTGTAATACTCTGCTGAATCCTTGTGACGGTGAGCATCATCAATGACTTAGTGGCAGTCGAGGAACGATATCACCGAATCTGCTACAAAGATTTCATGGCATTCCCAAAACTGATCGGGAACCTGGCCGTCCTGATGGCTCAGACATGAACGACTTCTTTGCATTGTTATGCACGTGGCTTGAAACGGAGAGTGAAGCGCGGAACTTTACACAATCTGAGAGTTACACAATATGCTATCAGAGTTAGCTGGTGGTACAAATGTATCTACTGAGTGGAGATTGAAATATTAGCTTAAAAGACATTATGGTGACCACGTTTCGTTTGCCACCATGGTCGGCCAAAGAAAGGACGTGGTATGTTTTAAGTAGATGGTCAACTTTATCATAAATGGTTTGACGATCGGAAAAGTGGCGGCATGTGTGAATTTGAGCGGATCGTGGTTGCAGCTGCCAAACTGATCGAGAACAAATCCGTGAAAAAGCATACTCAAATGTGTAATAGCCCCAATGCAGATGATCTACGATACCTAGAAAAAAACTGTTGGGCGTGTCTAAGGTCGAGTCTTCTGAAGTTTCTTGACACGATAATTGCAAATAATCTTAAACTTGAGAGGATCGGGCATGCAAGTGCGCAAGCTGTTCGCCCCATGTCTGTGATCTCGCCATTGCTCTTTGGGCTCGGTGTTGAAATGGACTTTGTTATTTGGTTCGGGCTGGTTGAATGAAGAACTGTATTCCCTTGGATTCGGCATTTCACATGAGAAAATAACGCCATTCAAACAGTCTGTAATGCAAGATTGTTCTCTTGGTAGTCTGTCATCACAGGAGTCTTAACCCAGCTCATAGCCAATAACGCAGATTCAAATATGATGACTTTAGATTGCAGTGGGACGTTCTGAGATCTCGGAAACTGTCATGATGATGAAACGACGTTTCCATCAATCAGATATGGCCCACGTGAAGCGACTAGCCAGGGCTAGAGTGTCAGAACTTCTGACATGCAGATGCATCCCACTCCCGACCTACGTGAGGTCTGGCCCTCCTGCCTTATCATGTGTGAAGCTCAAGTCATACATGGAGTTACAGTTCTCATTCAACATCTCACCTCAAATCTACTACTCAAACCTACTGTGGAGATCGTGTAACATTCTACGGAGATCGCTAACTCGCACCATTGCATGCGCGCTGGTTGAATTGGAAGGTTTCATGGAATATATATTTTGTAATGACGCCACGGTGGGCGAAGACTATGTAACCATACTTCCACTCATCAACCTTGCTGCAGGAGCTGAAACTACATTGTACTCGTGTATTATGTGCATCGCTGCTGAGGTTAAGAGGCTGACGCTTCGTGAAACGTCTCTCACCTTCGACTAGCCCATCTATGTCAAAGCAGAAGAGATGGTCACCGCAGAAAAGTTAGACGTAATTGTCATTCGCTTAAGCGGATTCCACACCTTGATGAGTGCTGTTAGTAGTGCATATCACTTCATGAAAGGCTTTGGAATCGAGACAGCATTGCATTGCCTCTATGGTACGAATACCCTTGTACATATCATGCCCGGTAAGGGAATCGCACCTCGCCGATTCTGCTTTGACATACAAGCTGCTTGAAGAGGTTATCCAACTTTCAGTGTTAGAAGAGCAAAACGAGGAATTAAGTGGTAATGCTGAATCTAATTTTGGGTCACAGAGTAGACTTTTGATAAGTACATTTAACGAGCTGACTAGACTTCTGAATGAATCAACCCTTGAATGTGACCAGCTAGAGGGTAGTTCAGCAGATTGTAGTTCAGCTGACGATAGAATAGCACACTCTGAAGCTCTTAACAAGCTGGACAAATGTCTTGATAAACTGACCACTAAACCATCATCTACTTTACGAACAGCACCACCTTGATTTCTGTTTCAGGATCACATTAACATGATAAAATATTTCACAGTATGTGAGCGACGGAAGTACTGGGAAGGGAATTTGGATGCATGTACTGTATTTCTGAACATATTCGCTGCAACTAGCCATATCCATTATACAAAGAGCGTTCGTCTGTATATACAAAACATGAAACGTGTACCCCATGAACACCCATGGATGTACGAAATGTTTGCTGAATATGATATGAATGCATTCCAACATTCAAGTCATTTCTTCAGTGGTCTCTGGTCAGACTTGGTCATAGATCATGTACTTATTTCTATGCACTTTTTGAAGAGTCATGTCGATCTCAGACATGAACGCGCATGCCAGAAACTGTACGTCAACAATGGGTTTGCACCATGTTTCATTGTATATCACTTCTTATGGTCATACTTTCATTAACCTGCAAGAAACATCAAACTTCTGACCAACGCGCAGATATCGCGGTGACATCAGAAAGACTAGACGGGCTGCAACATCTGAGAGCATGATTGGACGATAATAATCTCCATGATTCCAATATCACAGAACTCAAATCTCTGTCCACCGACTTGACAGAAATGACCAGAGATAAAATCGACTGCAACGATTTAAAGAAAGTGGGACAACGAATACAATGTGAAATGGATCATGCTGCATTTTCAAAAGAAAAGATAAAACGATCATCACGGGTAAAACACCTGAGGATCTACAACCTGGCATCAGAATCAGAGAAAAGACATTTTAAGTCGACCCAGAGATCTTACTGTTACGCTGTGCTCAATAGCAATGAGACCCAGTGAAGACATCGAGCCATATTTTAAATACGAGCTGAGCATAGTGCTATCATCACTATTTCAGAACCAGAGAATGCGGAGAAGTCAGATTTGGCAAATACAGCATTGAAGCAAAGTCCAACTACTGACGATCAATAAGGCAATGCAGAACAGAGATTTGTTGTCCTAGATGGTGGTTGGCTGATAAATCGGGTTCGATTGCAAAAAGGCACGAGTCACAGGTCTGTAATCAATTATTACCGGTCTTATGTATAAGATCATTTTGCTATGGCCAGAGTGATATCCAATGGATACAACCATCCGAACACGAAGGACCACGAACACTTGCGATGTTTAATGAATGCAAAGAAAAAAGCAACACAATTTCTCTAAAATTAGATAGCAAGGCACACAACGATCATACAGCATTTAGTTGGCTAAAAGATTAAAGTTTCACCTATCGGAGAGATATAGTTTATATCAATGCTTTTTTCTGTTCATGGCGGTATGGGCTTTTGGGAAACACCAGCTAGCAAGAATGTTGGTCTGGCAAAATCGAGATTTCAGCATATTAAGCGTCTAGTGTAAAACAAAATTCTGAATTCTGACCGCTTTTAAGATCTGAGCCAATAAAGACTAACTGCCAAGAGGAACTCATGTATTAGGTGTTATTCACGTTAGGGTTGCACGATTTTTCGATTATTCGATTAATCGCGATTATACGAGAGATGTTCAGTTTATTTTGTCACAAGATTGCACGGTTTCTTGCTGCACACTTTTGGTCAATTGTCTCACTCACAATACCTTTTTACAAAGCCCACGAGCTTACCGACACGCTAGTTTAGTTTGCTAAAAGTGTTCAACATGCCAAGACATAAAATAAGCGAGAGAGCAGAGGGACTCCATTCTCCATCTTTTGAGGAGGGGAATGACGCCGTCACTGATCAGAAATGAACTTTTGAAAGAAAATATCAGTGTCCGTGTGAGGACCATTTATCGCGTAAAGAATAACATCGGAAAAGAACGACAATTGACGAATCTAACACATGGAAAATCTGTTACGTTGAAAATCAGAAGAGGACGAACTGTAGTATCAAAACAAGTGATAGACAAAGTGAAGAAAATGATAGCAAGAATTAACCCACCGACACAACGTGAGATGAGCAATCTATTAGGAATTAGCCTGGGATCCGTAAATAACACCATCAACAGTGTTATCAAGGCAAAACTGAGAAAAAAGTGTTTGGTTCATAAACTATCCCTAGAGCAGGTTGAAAAGAGGAGGAAGAGGAGCTGGAGGCTGTACCTGAAGCTGTGTGTGGGGAAGTGGAAAAACTTTGTCACCACAGATGAGGCTATGTTTTATCTAGGTGGAAGCTACGGAAAACGGCGAGTCTGTTATGTTAGGAAAGGACAAATTGATATGGATAAGTTGAAGTTTGTTAAACGTGACAGTTTCGCACCTGGTTTCATGGTATGGGCAGGCGTTAGTCATTACGGAAAGACCAGTCTTAAATTCATTGATCGGAATGTGAAAATCAATGCTGATTATTACATCAAACATGTTTTGAGACCCTTTTTGAAACATGATGTTCCCAAATTATTCCCGGGAACAAACAGAAGGACATGGTTTTTCACCAAGATAGTGCCTCCTCTCATACTGCACGAAAGAGCTTAACATACTTAAAGCAGAACAATGTTAAATTCATTAGCCCTGAAGAATGGATGCCAAAGTCGCTGGATGCTGCCCCTATGGACTTTAGTATCTGGGGGATTGTCAAGCGCCGTCTACAGAAGCAGAAAGTTACAAGTCTTAACAGTCTAAAACGTGCTCTCAAAACCGAATGGAAGGCACTAAGTCAAACTGTGATCAATTAAGCCCTTTCTTCTTGGCCTAAGCGCTGTAGACTGATATATCATGCTCATGGGTCTCAAATTGAACATCTTCTGCAATGAAATTATTTTGTGATACATATTGTTGATTAAATACTTATTTGAAATTTGTGACAAAATAAACTGAACACCTCTCGTATAATTCAAAATGATCGTGAACGATTATAAAATGAAATAATCATATAATCGCCATATTGAAATTTTTATCAATACACTTTTACGCTTGTGAAACTCGGCTCGCGTTACCAATCATGGAAACAAACATCCGGCTATCAGCCGAATGTGTGAATGATTAAATAAACTAAATAAATAACTGATTTGTTTGTATTGACTCATGATTAGTTTTAGATGAATAAAGATTGTTCACTTGGTCTCTATTTGTCATTGTTGTTGTAATCACACACGCTTATCCCGCGTTTCCCATTTTCTGAATAGTTATGCACTAAGGGTTTTCCCGAAAATGTTCTAAAACTGATACCACGGAAATTCAACGCATTTTCTCCCGTAAAAATTCTCACCGCCTACGCCTATGTTTAATGTATACCTCAAAACATCACCGGGGAAGTGAAATTATTTGATTTGAGGGCCTAAATATTGCGTATCCTTTAATAAAGGTCGTTTATTACATCAAAATTATTCCACAATTTGATATAAAATGGCGTCGCGAAAAAATACATATCACGTGATTCGCCTCCAATTGAAGAGTTTATTTTAGTGCGCGTACTCGGATATAAATATTCTGGAATCGGGTCCTCGGAACTCGGGAATTTCTATATATTATCATAGCGCGATAGGAACTTAGTTTTATACTGATCTGAATAACTCCCGTTAGCGTGTAATATCTCGCGAGAACACGCCGCCTCCCATCGCAAAAGAGCCGCTGGCTCGCCAACTTAAGAAGCCGGCTATATTGTCGTTCGTAATAATTCAATTTGGATCATTTAATGTTGATTGGCGTTACATAATTGATGCGCATTTTCTCCCGTACTTGTTTGGTACATACATTTGGTCTTAAAATATATTTATAAGGAAGCTATTTAATCACGCCAAGACTGTTTTAAGCGCATTTTGACTACAAAAGTGTGGAATAAACTTTATTTTATCTTGAACATACGTGGCCTACTATTAGTATTAATCTAATAGTTGGTCGAGATTTACAAATCCGAGGCCTGTATTGACTTCTAGAGGTGCCGGAAATGTATCAGGGCAGAGATCGGTCTGATGTAGACACACCATGTGACACGATTGTTATTATTATACACGCTATTCTTACAAATTTTCCTATATAATCTGCTGAGTTGGGGTGGGCTTCGAATACAGCGTTTTGCCGATTTGAAACTGCTAAGAAATCATTGGAGCTCATATGTCAAAGTTATGGGGGTGGGCTTCTATTAGAACATAGGCTACAATTAAGCGAAATACGGTACCTTCCGTTTTCCGTCTAGAAAGATCTTGATACATTCCTTTGTTTGCAATCAGCAACTGGCGTGTTCTGTCCATGTATGTATACCCTTGTGCCTGACCCATAATCTTACAATCTGCGGTAGCATAATAACGTCCTCTAAGCAGCATTGACGTAGTTAATATAGTTCATGATTAATCGTATGATCTCGATTATTTTTGTTAAATGATCGCGATTATTAAAAGTGAATAATCGTGCAACCCTAATTCACGTATGAGATTATGATTTACAATCGTACTGGTAATTTCAAGTTCATTAATTCAAGAAATTATAAATTTTATAATGATGTTAGTACACGTGTGCTACATTTTGGCTTAAAGCTAAATTACTCAATAATCAGTTGTTGGGATATCTATGCATACAGAATAGCAATACTGTCCCAGCGACATACTACATCCATTGGCTATAGTTTGAGATATTATTTATCTATATCGGATTATTGGTTGACAATTTATACGATTTTGAGTACCCCCCCACCTCCACCCCCAACACACACACCACCCCCACCCGACTGTGCCTATCGGCACAGCATAGCGAAAGTAAAATAAAAGTTATTAAAATTAAATTGACATTATTATAATGTTGCAGCTCTGCGGAGAAAATCCAAACAAACTAGGTTTATACTAAGCGCCCGCCCGTCGGCTGTCAACCTTTCCTTTAGACGACTTCTTCTCAACAACCACTGAGCCGATTTCAATTACATTTGGCAGGAAGCATCCTTAGGGTATAGGGATCCAGGTTTGTTTAAGCGAAGGAGATCGACAAATTTGGCCGGCGGCCATCTTGGATTTTGGCTGATTTTAAGAAATGTCTTTAAATAATCTTCTCCGAAACCGCTTGTCTGATCGATGCAACCCTCATGAAATATGATCTAGGGCAAGAGTTGAACCAAGTTTGTTCAAAGAAATTTGAGTGGCCAAATGTTTAGGCGGCTATCTTGGTTGACCTAGACTTAACGGTTTCTCCAGAACCGCTGAACGAGTAGGTCTGAGGTTTTGGCAGATATGATTAGGGACTAAGGGTCATTAAACTTTGTTCAAGAGAAGTTAATACGCTGCCGTGAACCAAGCAAAATCGAGCGTTTTTGGCGGACACCTTGCATTTTCTGCAAATCCCTGAAAACCCCTGAAAGATAATAATAAAAAGACTACTTGTCAACCAATAGATCAATTTTAGTAAAACTTGTCTTCACAGAAATTAGGTTGATACATCTTTCTAGTGGTCATCTCGTCTTGTTCAGATGTGGCAGTGGCAAATAATTACAGATGAGCGACACAGGCGCAGTGGGCCTCTTGTCTATACAGTGTAGTCTTTTTTTATCAAATTATGCTTCAATACAATTATATTAATTTTAGATTAAAGGCTCTGACACACCCAGTTTTCTTTATCCATACACACATATTTTATTTATGTATATAGAAGATATTCACCTTCATATGCTGCCTGACCTTGTAAAGAAACAAACATATGCTTTTATTTTATTTTATGGTATTTTTGGTGGGTGAGTGATTGGGTGGGTAGGTGAGCGCTGGGGTGGTTGGATGGGTGGATTGTGGTTGGGGTGGGGTGGATGGCTGGAGAGGGGTGTGTGTATCTCATAGCCATTCACTGAGGTAAGCTTTTGGAAGAACCACCATCATATTAGTTTGTTTCACTGGAGGTTATTTTGGAGCATATTATACAACCGTTTTTGCTGATTCTACATGTCCACTGTATGCTTAGACCAGACAAATTCTTAGGGTGCCGCCCTTGTATACTTTTATATTTTGAGAAAGATGGATGTTAATCTTTCACAAATGCACACTTTTTCATCTATACAAAACTTTCCCATTATATCACTAACTATATAAATATGCATATCATATGAATGCATGCGATGAGTATATGACAATTATCACAATGCCTCATCCGTACCATATTTCGAGCAGCATACATACATTATCTACATATTTATTGAGCATTTATAGAAATTGATTCTGCCCGGATTTAAGGACTTAGATTGCATGTTGTATTGTAAGGTTTATGACAGAATTTGCTCTTACAATTACCCAAAATGTATTTAGGTACTTTGATTTTCGCACATTTTTAAGTGTGTGTGTGTGTGTGTGTGTGGGTGCGTGCATGCATGCATGCGAGCGTGCGTGCGTTTTGGGGGGGGGGAGGGAGGTTGAAAGGGAGACATAGGACCTATGCCAGATAGATTCTTATCCAAGAGCCCAACTGCATTTTTGGGGGGCATATAGTCATCATCATCATCTCGTCAACACCCCGCCAACAGAAAAACATATGCTACCACTCATCTCCATTCAATTATCTTAACCATATCGCTATCTTACCGTATCCCCATCTGACCCGCCCACCCACTCATCACCCAATACGCGACATCACCATCCAATGCTTATAAACCACAGCAACTGCGTTACCACCTCTCGAGTCGCTCCTTCTCACCCTCATATATTGCATCATATCACTAACTAACATTTCCCTACATCCCACCTGGCATCATCTCATCTCTCCCTACCTCCCACCGGTATCATATTTCATGTTAAGCCATCTCATAGCATCTCACCCCACCTCTTCCAATCCTAGCTTATCCTATGCCATCAGGGCATCCTATATCATCTAATTTTATCTCATCACACCTTATCCACATCGTGCATCAACAATTCTTAGGCCTCAAGCCACACGGCCCTATTCAAATCATCCCACTCCAGCTCAACCCAACTTTATCGTCAAGTAAGGTCCTCACGTGCGCGTCGCTTAGGCGATGTGAACAAATCACGTGTCTTTAAATAGATATAGGGTTTTTACACCATAAGTGTAAATTTTAAAGAGATGCGCTTAGAGCAAGGACTTTTGTGCATTTTGATGTCAGTGTATTGAAAAACATGTATTTTCACTATTTCTTTTTTACCCATGATAAAAATACCGATAACTTGTGAGGGAATGATACAAAATCAATCCGGTTTTTGTGTCCAACGACATCTGCCAGTTGTTGTCCTGAGTAACAGCAGACCAGTTGCCATAGCAATAATTTACTTCTCTTGAAGCATGAAACTGGCATGGGGGTGCTTATGTGTTTTTTAGATCTAGATTGGGTTTTCTCTACCAGCAATGACGATTCAAATAGATCCGAGTTACCACATACAATATAAATTTCAAATTCTTTTTTCTATTTCCCGGTAGGCTAAACACGTATGTTCATTTTCAATATGACATTTACCAATTTCCAAAAGAAAAACTGAACGATTATAGCTTTTTTAATGTCTTGGCTGAAATTTGCTGCTACCCGGTTATCACGAAAAGCGGAATATAACCTGATCTCGATTTGCAACTATAAATTAAGTACTGTGTTTGTATCAGACCCGTTTATGGCCTTTGCTCAAATTATAAATATAACATCAATTCGCCGCCTAACTAGAGTTGAAATTGCGCGATTACATCACCCATCACAATCACAGTATTGCTTCATGTGCTTCAGAAAACACATGAAGCAATACTGTGATTGTATCTGTAGACCAGGTTGTGGATATTTATAAGCAGTAAGTTTATTTTAGAGGTTATTTTTATTTTTATGCACGTCTTATTTCAGTGAATGGTTGCTAGTTACGAAATTGAACAAATTTGTTGGTAAAATTCCTACTGTTATATTAAATCGGCGAAAATGTGCTTACCCCTCCGAAAACCCATTATCCGATGATATATCACAACCCATTTCCTACTATTCCATATCTCATCCTCTCTTTGCATCTGACCTCATCTCATACCATCTCATTTAATTTCACGTCATACATCCACATCTTATTTCACATCACATCACTGTATTCTATCGAAAGCCATCCCATCTGTTCTTGACCATTTTCTCATCTTATCCAAAGATTCCCAACACATCTTATCTTACTGTAGCTCGTCTCAACTAAACTCAGCTCATCTCATCCCACCCTGTCACATGCATCCATTACCATCTCACCTCAACAGCCATCCTCATATTGCCCACTCCTCATATCGTCACGGCTCTCCCCTCCTATCTCCTCACCTAACTTCAACTCAATGGTGTTGATATG
Organism: Chaetoderma sp. LZ-2023a; assembly: GCA_034401795.1. Lineage (NCBI taxonomy): Eukaryota > Metazoa > Mollusca > Caudofoveata > Chaetodermatida > Chaetodermatidae > Chaetoderma > Chaetoderma sp. LZ-2023a. The sequence continues at coordinate 39,954,496 of CM067365.1, forward strand.
CATTCTAATCACACCAGCTTATCATACAATAGCATTATCATAAATTACTTCTCCATTTCTCTCCATTATCCACTTCGTATCACGTTTTCTCTCCCACTGCTGAAACACCACTCACCCACACAAAAATACACACACCCACCCCACCCAACTATGCCATCAAAGCAGTCCCATCCATACCCATTCCCATCTGTCGCACCACATCACTGTCGGTCACATTTCATCATCTAGCATTCACAATGAATCATCTCAGCTTTCCCTACATGACTACCGTAATTATCTGCACAACTTCTTCGCTGATGAGGAATCTCAGAAGAAGGTAATAATTGAAACTGCTGCTCGACTGATCAAAGTGACAAATGTTTCATTGATTATTGATACATCTATGCTAATGCTGGATTCTGAGGGTGGGAAGGAGTGCGGGTGCGAGCGAAGGCGGGAGAGATGGTGGCTGGAGGGACACAGGGAGGGAGTGATGGGAAGACGGGCTGATGAGCATGTGATCAAATGAACGGACGTGCAGATGGATGGACTGAGACCATCGAAATAACGGCGCCGGATGATTTTTTCAAAACATGTAGGTACTGTAGGACTAATAAGCGTTATGCACGTTTGTAAATTATTGGTTAGTTTGGCTTACCTTAGAAAGTCCAATATTTGGAAACTTTTCGTATGCGAATCTCTCTTCTTCGCCAGTGTGGCATTTCTGTTGTCCCTTTAAGATACGCGCTGTTGTGATTGTGGTCAGACTCATACCATCACCTATGAAAAAGATGACGTTTTTGGCTGGCTTTTCTATGCGTTTGTTCTCTAAGGCCTCTTGTATAGTCTTCTCGGCCCACTCGTTCCAATAGTCCGGGTCTATGAATATAGAAAGACACACTACTGATGACGCAGGTTAGTGGGCTGGTACATATGGGGTAGAGCACATTAAGGCGTGATAAAATGCTAAAAAATAAATTGTATTGTGGTAAATTTTCTTTGGGATCCAAACAAATTTGATACATTGAATTTAAAAAAACAAAGACAGAAAATGATAAGGAGACATGTTTTAATAGGTTTTCCGCCATTTATTTCCATCTAGGGCTGCCATTTTTGGCATTTTACTCTAAATATGGATCTGGAGAGAATAACAAAAACCAAAGCATTATGTGAGTGAAATCTTTGCTGATTTTCCACTACCTTTGAAAGGAACACATATACAAAGTTTTAGGTACTTTTTACTCATGGTATGTGATTTATGTGATGTTTTGCTCCATCTTAAGGGAAGACATATAAAAACTAGGAAATATTAATACATTATTTCCCTTTATTCACTTTCTAATACAAGTTTGTTGATTGTATTTTGGAAATTAAGCAATGTATCAATGCCATGTATATATAAATGTTTTATGACACTGTTTTATAAAATTTGATTATATACTAAAATGTGGCATAAAAGCGCTACGGTTGCGACATATAGATGGTGCAATACAATGTTATTCTATTAGGCTAATATGATGTTCTCCAATAACAAAACTCAAACCGCTACCTCCATTTCACTATTTACATGGCTATTATATAAATGAGTTACAGATGACCTTTAATTTGATAAACTACTCAATCACGAACAATTAAACACATGTGCTGCAAATCTTTCTTTCATTGTCTCATGATAAGTTCTTAATTTTTTTTGATTGAACAATCTGCCAATCAAGGTTTAATTTGTTTCTAAACATAAATCTACTCATAAAATGTCAACTTATTCAATGATGTGATCAACGAAAACAGGATCATCAGCGTTATGGTTGCGACACTTTGATGATATGCCACTGTTAAGTTTGATTGCCTTCATATTGTCCATCAATGTGCGATAGTAAATTACAGGTCTACTGACTAGATTCAATATTGACTTCTTAATACGACAAACATCATATGAGTTTTTGCAGTAAAACGCATTTTCACCCAAAATATTATACCTAAGTTTGTATGTGAATTCTACAAAATGCACATCTGTGTATCATAACTGAGGCCTACATCAAGTTTTATTAAAATCTATGCAGCGGTTCTGTATGGTATGCTGTTTACGAGATATTGTGGACGGGCAAACAGACAGAAAACCGTGACAATCATATATGCAGGGCTTATGCACTTTCCGGAGCGGGGCCCTAATAAAGGTAACAGAGCAATTGACCTTTCCAGAGTATCCTCTATCGCCTGACCTCATATGACATCATAATCAGCTCAGCCCGTGTATGATGATGTCACCGCCACCAAATTTTAAAATGGTCCGACACGTTGTATGAATTGTATGTCTTTGTAATTCTTTGCTATTTAATAAACATGCTGGTGAATATTTTGAAACTAATTTAACTGGGCGCTGTTGCTGCCTTAGGCAGCAACAGCGCCCAGTTAAATTAGTTTCAAAATATTCAACAGCCTACCTCTGTATTTTTTTGGAAGTTGATCGTCAGGGTGTTTAGAGATCGATCGACCCAACACGAGTGAGGTGTGGGTGGAGCTTAGCTAGAGATGGGCGAGGCATAGCTAAAACCGGAAAGGTCCATTGACACATGCCTATCGTTCAAAACAATGCATGTAGGTTGGAACTGGTGTAACTAATGCCACACTCTGTGAACATTCAAACCACTTCAGAGTTACTCTACTGCTTCCATTTGGAAGGATATGCTGGATACTCTGTAGTAGAGTATGCGTATACAGACCAGATATGCCAGAATGTTAACACATCTGATTTTGTTTGGGATTCTACCTATTTTGTCTTCCACAATAATGGCAGGGCGTTTTATCTCTTTTAACCTTTTCACCGAAAAAGTATCTACAATCTACTTGTATAGCATATTCTGTTGAATATTTTGGAACTAATATGAATGGAACTTGGAAACCATTTCACTGAATCCACTCTGAGTGATCATCTTAGAATACTGATTTCAAGCGTTTGAAAGCACACCACTCATATTTTCCTACTATCCAGTTAACTTCAGGGACACTATCAAAGGGACACATTAATGCTTTATATGCAGTGCGGGTGTTTAATGGTGGCAAATGTAGTTTCATGGCCGCACACTTAAGGGGTTAGCTTTTCTTCCATATTAAAATATGTCATGCACACACACACTTGCACCCTGCAATTGATCTCGTTCATATTCCTAGCAAATGTAGGGATTTGTTGCGAATTTTCAGCATGAACTAGAAGCAGATTGCGTTTTGCCATGGATATAGCAGCACACTTGATTACATCCCACATCCCGCTAATTAGGCATTTGCCTCAATACGTTGTCTCTCACACAATTCGTGAACTTTGTCCTGCCATTGTTGTCGTTCTGTATTGTTTGTAAGGCTGGTCTCTTGGATTTCATTTTCCTTCAGAACAGTCATCTTCTTTCTGGGCGTAGCATTGCGTATGATATGTGTAACTGCCATTTTGTGGAAGATGTTGGCAGAAGAGAACACACTTGTTGTGTATGTCTGCGACACAATTGCAGTCTTACTATTAGAGGATGTGGCGGTAGAGGGGAATATATCTACACTTTTCCTGTAGTCTTTTATGTGGTTTTTTCATGCTAGCTTCTAGCTTCAGGTGTTGTGTGATCCGAGTTGGCCTTAGGCTCATCTTTGCTACTTTCATCAGTTGCATCAGAATCTGAAACCTCTAGTTCCATGAAACGCATGTTTTCAATAACTGTGGACGTTACACGGCCCTCTTTCTTTGCGTGTCTGGACTTGATAGTTCGTTCTCTATTTTTTCGTCTTACCTCACTGTCATATTGTGGATCAAACTTGCATTTTTCTTTAATTTTTAACACATTTTTTGGCACTTTCGTTGTTTTCTGGACTTTTAGACGATCAGGGCTGGCTTTAACTGCTACATAGTGATGTCTTTGTCTCTGGTTTCCAGTCTTTTCTTTGGGCAGTGGCTTACTAGTGAAATTGTCCGATCTGCAAGCTCTGTTCTCTTTGGAGCATTTTGAACAGTCCAGTTTCATCTTCATATTGATTGTAGATTCATATTAGCAATGACGGTCTGATCATATTAATAATAGTACACTTATATGGCGCAAAACTCCACGCGAAAGGCGTGCTCCATGCGCTTACAAAACGACGAAAAACGTAAATTTTAAGTTAACAGTTTTGATGACATTGGCTAAAAAGGATGGTTTTCAGTCTGAGCTTAAACGAGGTCAATGTAGGACAGGATTTAACATCGAGTGGAAGCAAGTTCCATTCGATTGCAGCTGCGTATGAAAATATTTTAGACCCATAGGATGTCATACTGGTTGGAGGAACCTTTAATTCATTTTTGTTCTCAGATCTTAGTGATCGTCCAGGAATGTATGGCACTGTTAGTTCGGAAAGGTATGAAGGAGCAGTTCCCGCTCTACACTGGTACGCCAGAGAAAGAATTTTGAAGCGAATTCTTTGTTCGATCGGTAACCAGTGTAAAGCTTTCAAAATAGGAGAGATTCGTGCATATTTGGGACAGCGAGAAATAATCCTGGCAGCAGTGTTTTGATTTGCCTGCAGTTTATTGATGAGCACCTTTGGGGCACCCATCAATAAACTGTTGCAATAGTCTAAACGAGATGTTACAGTGGCTAACACAAGTTTGATGGTGGCCTCTTTGGTTAGGAATTTCCTGATTCTACTTATGTTTCGTAATTGCAAGTAGCATAATTATACACTGAATGAAACTGCACAGATATATACAAATCGTCACAACCATAACGACAGGATTAAAGACATCTATATATAAGAAAGAAACCAATGTAATGTTACAAAATTGTCTTCTAATCCATTTTAATGAACGATACAAACCAGATTGCTAAATTTTTAATGTGAAACAAACTAGAATATCCGTACTTCTTGATTGCCACATCGATTTGTGAAATAAAATTTCTAACCATGTAAAAAATTCCTGAAGAACTTTATGACTAACAATTTTACAACAATTTTTATTCAATGTATTACAAACTATTGATTAGATAAAGAAAATGAAAAGTAATTTGATACGGAAAATTGGTTTTCTATGATCAATATTTATAGGATAAGGTGCCGTTATGGTTGCGACAAGATGTTATGGTTGTGACAGGTGGCTGTTTTTGCTCCAGTGACGCCTTATGTTCTGCAAATGAAAATGTTTCCTAAACATAAAAGATGTACACAGGTTACTTTAAGATATTAAGCATTTAGACTTGCGCCTTTGTCTACAGTCAGCTAGACAGATATGAGTGAAGTGAAGTGTTATGGTTGCGACATAAATAAAGCCCCTGCTAAAGGAGATATCCTTAGTATAACGTCCAAGTAAAAAGGACAAAAGTAAAAAAATTGATTTAGGACAGTTGTGGCCTTACAAAACACAAAAAACAACCGATAAACTCATCTGTTGTAGAAATTAGCCATGCTGTTTTAAAATATGTTGAAACAGCAAATGTTGGCTTCAATTGTGTCTTTTTGCACAATGTTGCACTGTGTGGTTAATTTTTGGCATACCCTAACATGTCATATACCAGATTTTCACCACATTTTGTAGAGCAAACTGCCAAAAGGATTTATTTATATTATGGTGACATCATCATATTATGAATCATTATAGCCATGCTATTTTGGCTTTGTCACGCAGCAAACCCAAAGATCAGGACTTTCAACCGATTTTACATTCCGTATTACGAAAAGTTTTTATCCAATCCTGACAAAACTTGGAACATCTCTTCATATGCATGGTTTGCTCTGGCTCAAAGACTTACCTTTATGAGAGCTGTAAATTACAGCTAACTTTATGCTATTATCTACTGGCTTCACCCAAATGATGCCTAAATTTGCACTACCCCATATAATTAGTATATTAATTAAGATGGAAACGTTACTAACTCCAATTTATATATTATGAAACTAATTCGATTGGGAGACAACAACCACTCTAGAACGGGTTACTTTGAAATGTTCGACAGCTTAACTGTACACGTACCTTGAAATTGGGATTCTGGAAATCAGGGGCCAGCGTGCTTAAATCGAGTCAAAGTGTACTAAACCTAGCTAGAAATGGGCGAGCTGGTCTAGAAATGGGCGTGGCAGACTTAGAAATAGATGAGTCTACGTCCTTGTATTGACTCGATGGGTGGGAGACAGTAACAGTTGAACCGTGTTCCTAGCTAGATAATGCGAGTTAATGGGCCCGGTACTGGGTCAATACTATCTAGAATACATACAAATACAAATTGTGGTTCTACTTAGGGGTTTCTTAGGCCGCCCGCGTTGGTTCTTTGGGTTAGAATATTGTCAGATGCAAGTTCTAGATTTTGGACACGTGTGTAACCAAGAAACTAGATGGTTGCCAATAATTTTGGTCCGTGCTACGTGACACATCCACACAATTTTGTGTCTAGGTTACAGTTTGTGGAGACAATGAATACAAATAATCATTTAAGATATGTGTCCAATGCAAACTATATTGTAGGGCACTTGACAATGGAAAATCACAGATAGCCGCCTTAAGCTGTTTTATGTAGTTTTCTACAAAGAAAATAAAACGTTGCACACCCTAAAGCATGTCAGTATGACGTAGGCTGATCATTGCTTTTAATCTTAATCACACTGTTGATAAATGGTTACTTGTTGAAAGCAGAAGAACTGTGTACATTCTGGACGCACTGTTGCTGAATGTTGTTGCTATCATACATAGCGATAGAGTACATCACCATTGCATCTAAAGTGTTAAGTTATTATATGAAATTCACCTTTCCAGAGTATCCATCTATCGTCTGTCGGTGTATGACGTCATAATCAGCTAAGCAGCGTGCATGATGACGTCATAATCATTACGTCATAAATTATTCCATAACTTTAACTCTTAAAGGTCCGACACGTTGTAAGAATTGTGTCTCTACTATTTAACAAACATGCTGTTGAATATATTGAAACTAATTTGACTGGGCGCTGTTGCTGCCATAGGCAGCAACAGCACCCACTCACATTATTTTCAAAATATTCAACAGCTTACCTAAACAGTTTTATGGAAATTGATAGCCAGGAAGTTCAGAGATCGGACTGTGCTTAATTTTCTTGATCAATCCTGACAACTAACATGAGGAAAGGATTAATAGCTTTAAAACATCTGAGTCTGAAATTGTGCATTATTTTAGAAAAAATTAATTTCCCATCTCCGATCGCGTCTTTTGGCTGAAAATATTCGTCGGGCGAAAAGTAAAATTGGTCTGGCCTAAGCATTAATGATGATACATATACATGGTATGATATGTATTATAATAAACCATGGCGAGCACATCTAACCCCTCCCCACCCATCCCTCTAACACACACACACACGCACGCACGCACGCACGCACGCACGCACGCACGCACGCACGCACGCACGCACGCACGCACGCACGCACGCACGCACGCACGCACGCACGCACGCACGCACGCACGCACACCCTGAACATGTTTTACTGCAAACAGCACATGTTAATTTCTTCACATGTATGTTTATGTATTGTACGTTATGTGAACGCTTTTTATTGTTGTCCCCTTTGTGTGTCTCTTGTTTGTAATGTAGTGTGATGTATATTTGTAAGGGGTCCATCACTTTATAGGTTTTGCCTTGGAATGGCTACCTGTAGTATCTGTTTACATGTACATAATTCGTGAAATAAATAATATTGAACTTGAACTTGATCGATCTCAACACGAGCGAGGTGTGGGTGGAGCTTAGCTAGAGATGGCCGGGGCATAGCTAAAAATGGAGCGGTCCGTTGATGAGCCTTTGGACTCTAAAATGTTTACTCAGTTATGATTCTGGAAAGTGTCATTTTAAATAATTAAACTAGGCTATACAAATTTCACTTTGGTACATATACACCCGGGGATCTAAACCATATTTGTTAGTTATAGTTTTTAACTGTGTTATTCCCAATCAAAGCAGACATATACAGCGTGTGTTGATATAGCCAGTTTTACATTCACAGTGTAGCAGTTCATAATACAAACTTACAGTTTCAGACAGTAAGGTCCACATAAGAGACAATATTCCACTGTATAATGTTCAATGAGGTTCAGTTGGGTCTAGCACATTTGCTAGCCAACCATTATGTAGTTAAGATGTGGCCTCCTTGACAGACAGTTCTTCTAACATGTTGTGAAAGAACTGCATGGCCTCACGGAAGATTCACAATTGAGCGATTGCTTTTCGTGATTCGGGACTTTCAAGTTCTTCCTGGCACCAGTGGACTCACCACGGTACATGCGCAGTCATACAACAAGACAACACATCGATCCAGCAATTCTATGTACACATCCGATATCAGCTGTGGACATCGTAAAGAGTTCTAAAGTGTTTTTGTCACCCTTGGCCACGATATATATACATTGATGTTGATTGCTTTTCACGACCAAGCAAACAAGATACAGCATCACAACTAGTAAATACGTGGAAAGTAGGAAGAGCTTAAGATGTGTCATGTCCCAAAGCTCTAGCATACAGATGAATTCACCTTTCCAGAGTACCCACCCATCATATGACGTCATAATGAACTGCACGATGTGTAGAATGACATCATAATGAATGACGTCATGAATGACGTCGATAAGTACGTCACGAACGCATATTTGAAGACGGTATATGCGTTGTTGTACAAATTGTTTGCTTTTACTATTTAATAAATATTCTGTTGAATATTTTGACACTAATTTGACTGGGCGCTGTTGCTGCCATAGGCAGCAGCAGCACCCAGTCAAATTAGTTACAAAATATTCAACAGCTTCCTTGTATAGTTTTCAGGAAATTGATAGTTAGGGCATTCGGGGATCGATCAATCCCAACACTGCGAGGTGTGGGTGGAGTTTAGCTAGTGATGGGCGGGACATAGCTAAAAATGGAAGGATCCATTGGAGAAATTGCTAGCGGGTTCCAAAGGCTATCCAGAGTTTATTGATTTCCAGTTTGCCACAAGCAGCCGAGGCCAGAGGCACAAAATCAGGGTCGACTGCATGATTAAGTATTTTCTTGTAAACTTTCTGTACTAAATCTTCACACATATAAATTAAATTAGTGCCAGCTTCGTCCTTCGGACATGGAGATAGTTGAGACACATCTTATGTCGGAACACACAGAACAGTATGGGCACCAGTTACACTGATATCATCTCAGAATACAAGGCTCGCATGGCCTCTTGGGAAAGCAAGCTAAATTTAGTGATCCGTTTTATTTTCTAACACTCCTAGAAAGTCGTGCCAGTTTTTTTAATGATGCTACTTTCCCGAATACGTTGTATTTGCCCTTTAACTAGTTTCTCTGTAATGATGATTTGAAGCTGTGTGAAAGAACTGTCCTGGACTGCATATCCCCTTTCTTTGCTTTGCATTTGTGAATGCAGATAACAAATGACATGGAGACTCCGCTGCTATAATCTAAAAATCGGTTTGATCTTCCTGGTTTCAGCATTGGTACTAAGGGCGCTGCATCAAATTCAACTGCCCCCACGGGTGGAGTTTCGGTCACTACGTCACCCAAAGGATTAAGACAAGGCGTACGTGGGAATGCTGGCGAATCTATGTCATGATGCTGACAGGCAATGCAACCTTTGCCAAATAACTTGCAAGCACTTCTGGCAACTGCAGGTTTTAGGTTGTCAATATATCCTGTTCTGGCAGATGAATGCTATTTCTCTTCAGAGCGTCACGCACAGATTTAGATTTATTAAGACACCGTTCTGTTATGCATGTTATGTGCGGTATTTATCCTATTGTGTTCACCTCTCTGACGGTTTTTACAGTTGATCGATACATAATATCTTAGGAGCAGAGACAGTGGGGGTTTTCTGTTTCCTCAATAAATGGATTTCCAAGCTCTCCAATTATGACAATCAGATGCTGAACAACATGCTACTTAAATCTCTACTGATCTTCAGTATTCTTATCATACTGATTCTCGCTACGCTTTCTTGCTATGATAGGCTCTCTTCAAAGCTATTTACCGTTCTCGACATTTCTGTTTTAGCATTAATCAATCTACGCAAAGCTTGTGAATTTTCAGTTAGGCTAAAGACTATAGACACCCCAATCTCCCTTCACCATTTAGTTTTTCTGCCTATGTAACTGGTCTAGATCAATTTGTATAAAATGCATAGCATGTATTCTGCCCTGTAAAATCATAATCTGAGACTTCATCATCTGCGAACTGCTATATTTACCACATAGATTCTCCAGGTTCCATATACGCATGTTACACATATACGGGTATGCACCTAGAATAATAAGTTGTGTCAATCGTAGTGAACCATGAAATAAGCAACCTCAACGATTCAATATATAATCAAATATTGGAGTCCATCAGTACTCGCACAATTGTTAATACAATGGATGAATACCGTGTTAGCTATATGTCGCAGCAACCTCAACGAGTCGATGTATAATCAGATATTGGAGTCCATCAATACTGGCAAAATTGCTAATACAATGGATGAAGCCAGTGTTAGCTATATCTCGCCCATCTCTAGCTAAGCTCCACACACGCCTTGCTCATGGTAGGAACGATCGCTGCAGTCCCTGAATCTCAATTTCCAGAACACTCTACAGGTAAGCTGTTGAATATCGTGAAACTAATTTCATTGGTCGTGTTGCTGCCTACAGCAGTAACAGCGTCTCCTCAAATTAGTTTCAAGATATTCACCACAATTCTTAGTAAATAGTAAAAACATACAATTCGTACAACTTGACAAAATATTAAGTATTTAGGACTAACTAAGGTATGCCATTCATGACAGAATTGATTATTACGTCAGCTTACACGTAACGTAGTTGCTTATGCCGTGGTACCATTGAATGAGAGACTTGACTCCTGTATTACCTCAATTTCTAGTGCTCATGTCTCATACTGAAAAGTTGGACAATATTTGGTAGCGATTAGCACGCCATACAGAGAATGGCATCATAGTTTCGACGAACAACTGATAGCACTGTTGCGGAAATGCATAAAAAATGGTCACTGCGACATGATGTGCGTGCCGTGCTCGGGTACAAGTGTGCTTATATTACTGATTCCGCTGTTCAATGCCTGCTTGTGCGAGGGAAATTATCATTTTTAGTGCAGCCATCACGCCATACCTTCTGTGGCCAGTCTATTGCAATGGACCGTGCCAGTTTTAGCTATGTCCCGCCCATCACTAGCTAAGCTTCATTCATACTTCGCTATGTTGGGATTGATCGATCCCCGATGCCCTGATTATCAATTTTCTGCAAACTATACAGTTAAGTTGTTGAAATATGTTGTAAGTAATTTGACTGGATGATGCCGCTGCATATGGCAGCAACATCGCCCGGTCAAATTAGTTTCAAAATATTCAACAGGATATTCATTAAATAGTAGATACACAATTCGGACAACAACGCATAGTCCCTCTTCGACTGTGCGTTCGTGATGTACTTAACTACGTCATTCATGGCGTCATAATGACGTCATTGATTGTAATGTCGTTCTATAAGTCACGTAGTTGATTATGACGCCATATGATGGATGGGTACAGCGGAAAGATCCATTGTTTGGCAAGTGCAAAGAGTCGATGGTAACACTCCGGTACAATTCATGAATCAATCATATGACGTCATAATCTACTACGTGACGTGTAGGCTGAGGTCACAATCGTGATATAGCTAGTCTTTAACGCTTAATAGTCCGATACGTTGTACGAATTGGAAGTCTTTACCATTTAATAAACATTATGTTGAATATTTTGAAACTAATTTGACTGTTCGCTGCTGCTGCTGCCTTAGGTCAAATTAGTTTCAAAACATTCAACAGGCTTCCCTGTATTGTTTTCTGGAAAGTGAGTGTAGGTGGAAATTAGCTAGAGTTGGGCGGGGCATAGCTAAAACTAGAAAGGTATATTGTTCAAAGTATCATGCTTTTATATGAAAATGCAAGATTCTTATACTTTTTATCAAACATGGTATTCTATTCTTTGTCAAATATTTTCTGATTTTCCCGATATTTTTGGAATTTCCGATTTATTTTTATTTTCCTGATTTTTTAGATCTCAGTTGTGGACTCCTTTTCTATGGTCACACGCTTTCTTGTGTTATAAAAATTGAGCCAATTGGACCAGTCGTTTCCGAGATATCCCCAGATCCAGAATTTGATCCGATCATGATTTATAGGTTTTCTATCCGCACAATTGGCAATTTATAGAAATCCTTGATTGCGTTAAAATTTGAGCGAAATCACATGTGCGTTCGTTCGTGAGCGCTCGCCGATCTAGCAGCAATCCAGCCAGCTTTATTAGAAATGGCACACAATTGACAGATCGACAAACTTGCTGACGGACCGTCAAAGGTACAGACCGCCAGACATGCAGGGTTCCTGATAACGCCTCTTATTGGGTCTGATGCTGAATATATCAGCACGGTATCGGCCCAGAATGCGCCCAGTGAGTTGTGTTATTGGGGCTTATACTACAAATTTGTTATCCGATTTGTGCTTTAACACAAGACAGTTGCTACCTTGCGATATGATTTGCAATCTCTGGTTGTCTACAAACACAAGACAGCAATGGAGGATTTCAGTTTATCCATCAAGCATACGTGACATCAAAATCAACTACATGACGTGTAAGCTGACGTCATAATCAATTACGTCATAAATGATGTAACTGAGTTCATAACGGGCACTTAATTGATGACAGACTAAGCTTTGTTGTACGAAGTGTACGTATTTATGGTATTTAATAAACATCCTGTTGAATATTCTGAAACTAATTTGACTGGTCGCGGTTGCTGTCATAGGTAGCAACAGCACGCAGTCAAATTATTTTCAAAATATGCAACAGCTTACCTGTATAGTCTTCTGGAAATTGATAGTCAGGGAGTTCAGGGATGACTCGATCTGAACAAGGACAAATGCGTGGGTAGAGCTTACCTAGAGATGGGAGGGGCATAGCTAAATCTACATTCATCCACTGCTTTTAATCAAATCACGTCCAAAATATTCACCAGATTATTTCTTACATCGTTTTCAAAATTGTACTAGCTACGTGTTTGTTTTGGAAGCATGTTAAGTTATTTATTAGCCGTCCTGTTGATGCATCTTTAAACAATCTCTATTCGTAAATAGATCAATTTAAGCCTCAATGTCCGTAATTTGAAACCGCTGCGAAAAGAAAGATTAAAAATTATAAATAGATTAAATAAATGTTAGTAAATTATATGATAATTTATTGTGTTGGTACCCCTACCCCTATCCCACCCAACCTCGCCCACCCCTCTCCTCTATAGGCACAACAAGCTGCCTGGCCTGACGTTATCAACTCGGATATGAAACTACGTGACTGGTTGATTTTTACCAAACATGGTATTCTATTCTTATTCTAATTACACGTACTCTCACCCTTAACCGTTTCACGGTTAGTTCGGCAAAACCCGGCTTCTGCTGCGGACTTGATGAATGGACACATTTGCATCTGATATGGTAAATTAAAAAAAACCTATTCTCTTGACATGCAAATGGCCATTTAATAAGCAAATATTTTGATTGTCAGAAAAAAATCTTGCAATTAAACGAAGCAAATCGTAGCATTTGATGATTTCAATCGGCATAAATTTATTATTTTTTCTTAAATTGCGAGGTTGAATTAGAGACACGTGTCTCTAATTCATCTTCATAACGAATAATTTTAGTTTTCTTGTTATTTTTCTATTTACCATGTATATGTATATGATAAAAGCGAAAGAATCTAATCCTTTGCTCCCGGAATTTTCAAAATCGCGATTTCGGAGTAACTATTCAGGTAACGTGTTGAATATTTTGAACCAAATTTGACCAAAAAAATCTGTTGCTGCCATAGGCCATACACAGCAACAGCAGTTTCAAAATATTCTACAGAATAGTTCATCGATTGTAGATGATTATTCGTATCTGGTCATCTCGTACATGTTCGCATTCCAGCGAACATTTATAACGTGGAGCAGGAGTGTCCGCGTTATGATACATGAATTAAACTTGATACAAATGTACGGTCTGGTACACATCATACGTACAATTTTAAGGATTGCAGACAAGCCTGGCGGTCATTTACCCCCAAGATAACCGCCATCGAGATCTAACCATAGACACGACTAGGTCATAGTGTCATGAAGAGATATTTAATTAAAGCCCAGGAGCCTGTGGCGGAAGATTTCGCCCATTTCACCCAGACGGTTTGACACTTTACAGTTACTTAGGCCGCCTAGGTCAGCCACAAAAAGCGTGTCAGTTTGTCACATGAAAAGCCCCTCCATCGGGTTGTCAAAACAAAGTATTATGGCAGTAGATTGCAAAAATGAAAAAGTTTACCAAATTTTAAGGGGGAGGAGGCGTGCGTGCGTGCGTGCGTGCGTGCGTGCGTGCGTGCGTGCGTGCGTGCGTGCGTGCGTGCGTGCGTGCGTGCGTGCGTGCGTGCGTGCGTGCGTGCGTGCGTGCGTGCGTGCGTGCGTGCGTGCGTGCGTGCGTGCGTGCGTGCGTGCGTGCGTGCGTGCGTGCGTGCGTGCGTGCGTGCGTGCGTGCGTGCGTGCGTGCGTGCGTGCGTGCGTGCGTGCGTGCGTGCGTGCGTGCGTGCGTGCGTGCGTGCGTGAGTGCGTGCGTGCGTGCGTGCGGGTGTGGGGGAGATGTGTTTTTCAATTGGCTCCCGGGGTCACACCACCAACAGGGCAGCAGCTCACAAACTCTTTGTGGATGACGTAGGTGGCCTAAGTAACTTTAAGGTGTTAAACATTCTGAGTGAAATGGGGTGACATCTTCCGTCACCTGCTCCTGGGGTATTACATTTGTATATTATTTACACACTCTAAATCAAATCCTGGCCATACCTAAATAACTCCCAGATTTGATTAAAATGTGTCGCCCTCGCCAGTTCGGGATTATTTTCAGGTCAAAAGCATAAAAACTAGACTCCCGTTAATTAAAAATCATATTGCTGGCGGCATAAACAAATTTCATCATATGTAGATATATCAAGAAAACAATAAACTCATCAATGAAAAGTTATTTTTTATCAAAGTCTAGCCATACAGAGGTAGAGATTAGCTAAACAGATTGCTCTCGCATACAGATAGATGACAAGAGGAAGTGGCTTTGGGTCTCCGGATTGCTGGTTCTCTAAGAACACATCTCCACATATCTTATACAACCACCATTATGGTCCCCCAACCCCCCCCCCCCCTAAATCCAGGTTACAAGTTTTCCTATATTATGAAATGGGGCGTCTAGTTACTCAATCTATAATATGACATCATAATCAGCTACGTGACGTGTATGCTGACGTCATAATCAATTACACCATGAATGGCGTAAACGCGTTCGTCCCGAACGCTTAATGGACCTTTCCGGTTTTAGCTATGCTCCGCCCATCTCTAGCTACGCTCCACCCACAACTCGCTCGTGTTGGGATCGACCGATCTCTGAACAACCTGATTATCAATTTCCAAAAAACTGCACGGGTAAGCTGTTAAATATTTTGAAACTACTTTGACTTAAGGGCTGTTGCTGCCTAAGGCAGCAACAGCACCCAGTCAAATTAGTTTAAAAATAATCAACGGCATGTTTATTAAATAGCAACGAATTACAAAGACATACATGTACAATTCATACAACGTGTCGGAGTATTTGAGATTTGATGACGGTCTATATGGAACGCTTTGTGACGTAATGATTGTGATGTCATCATGCACGCGCTGAACTGATTATGACGTCATACGAGGTCAGATGATAGATGGATAATCTGGAAAGGTGAATTGATGACGGACTACGAGTTGTTGTAAATTGGACGTCTTTACTATTTAATAAACATGCGGTTGAATATTGTGAAACTAATTTGATTGGAATAGGGAGCTACAGCGACCATCCAACTTAGTTTCAAAGTAGTCAACATCTTACATGTATAGTTTTCTGGAAATTGAGATTCAGAGATTGCAGGGATCAGTCGATCCCAACACGGCTTATCTCTAGCTAAGTTCCACCCACGCTTTGACCGTGTTAGAATCTAGTCAACAGAATGTTTATTAAGTAACAAAGCCATACAATTCGTACGAATCCCGGACAAAATCCCACCGGACAAAATCCCACCGGACATAATCTCACCTGGACAAAATCCCAGCCGGAAATAATCCCATCCAGACAAAATCCGACCGATCATAATCCCACCTGGATAGAATCCCACCAGACAGAATCCTACACGGACAAAATCCCACCGGACATAATCCCACCTGGAAAAAATCCCACCGAACATAATCCCAACCAGACATATACCACCCGGACAAAATCCCACCCATACTTAATACCAATTTGTAAAATCGCTACCATTGAATCATACGATAGTAGTAGTAGTAGTAGTAGTAGTAGTAGTAGTAGTAGTAGTAGTAGTAGTAGTAGTAGTAGTAATAGTAGTAGTAGTAGTAGTAGTAGTAGTAGTAGTAGTAGTAGTAGTAGTAGTAGTAGTAGTAGTAGTAGTAATAGTAGTAGTAGTAGTAGTAGTAGTAGTAGTAGTAGTAGTAGTAGTAGTAGTAGCAGTAGTAGTAGTAGTAGTAGTAGTAGTAGTAGTAGTAGTAGTAGTAGTAGTAGTAGTAGTAGTAGTAGTAGTAGTAGTAGTAGCGGTAGCGGCAGCGGCAGCGGCAGCGGCAGCGGCAGCGGCAGCGGCAGCGGCAGAACAGAAATTTGCGCGTAATCTGCTTGCTGAAAATGTTGTTTAAAAAGGGTAAAACAGAGCAATGTTCTATTTTTCCAGCACAGCACAGTTTTGTGTCGGTACTCATGGCTGTACTATGTTCACACAATGCAGTCACTCTCATCCTTTCCACATCCTTATTTATCTATCGCTATCTTAGTTGACCACCCTTAGTGAAACGTATAATGCTGATTACATTGAAAATAACTTCGACTGGAATATGTGACAGCAACCGTTTCCAGTTACCTAACCAACAAGGGAACAATCTGTTTGTTTACGCCAAACTTCGAGGTTTAATAATAATAATAATAATAATAATAATAATAATAATAATAATAATAATAATAATAATAATAATAATTTTAAAGGTACACATTCACAGCAGAATGCCTGAAGATTAAATTGTCAAAATTGTACACCTTTAGAGGCTTACATTGTGACCCTAGATGTATCAAAATGAAATACACCTTAGCAAATGACGATTTCGTTACACATAGATTAATGTGGTCAGGTCGATATTCCGAAGTTGCATAGGTCCGAAGGTTCAATAGTCCGAAATGCTGTTTGGGTCAATATTCCGAAGGTTCGTAATTCAGAAGGTCTGTTGGTCCGATATTACGGGGTTCATTAGTCCGAAGTTTTGTTAGTCCGAAGGTTCGGTAGTACGAATTTTGAGATTCGTGTACTTTTAGAACATTTGTGCTGCCTGGATGGATGCCTCACCGACAGACTGACTGAACAATGGCGTGATGTATTCGGTAACTAATTGTGTAATTTTGTAATAAAGAATAAATTCAAAACGACTGGCTCCTTTTTTGTAATGGCAATTATACCCAATGTCCATTGATAGCGTTACACTCAGGCATTTAAAAAAACATTATGAGACCAGTAGAAAGGTGAAGAGTTGGTCCGCTGCTCTGATTGGTTGAGAGCTTATGATGTTGTCAGTGACGTTATCAATATTTTTATTGCTATTATGATGTCCACATTTTCGCCACCAAATGTTGCATGTAAGAGTGACGTTCGCGATGATCGCAACCTATGTCGCAATGTTCACAGTCATAACCATTCCCTAGCAGACCCTTAATTATATGAATGCACACATAATGCTAATTATGTAAAGAACAGGATAGAATCCATGCGCAACTATAAGCTTCAGAATATACGGTGTTCTAAAATTGCCATTTTCCGTCGTGCGTCGTGGCAATGTCACGCATATCGCATATCGCAGTCGCCCACGACACACAATATTAATAATAACGTAGTCCATATATTTTATGTTTCTTAAAAGTTAAAATTATTATAAAGGGTGACATCGTGCACAACGTCACCTCTTACATCGCCGTAGTAATGACCCTATTAATGTCGCCCTTTACAATAATTTGTCAAGCATGGTGATTACACATGCGCATTGTTCCAGTTATAGTGATTTTGTTGTTGTTGCGAATGCGTACTTAGTTAATGAATGTAGGCCTAGTTAAATCTTCCTTAATATTAAATCAATGATATGATTTAATTTGTGTTATGGTTTGGAATATTGGTTAATTTAAGACAGTTGTAATAATAATCTATGTTCTCAGGTAGATGAGAACGTTATGCTTAGGCAAGGCAGCGGTAATGGCCGTTGATAGACGTACTTTTGATTGGCTAACCAAAGAGGGGCATAATTGCCAATATATAGAGTGACAAAAAGGCTAGGCTCTGGTGTCGAGAACCCGAATTCCATATCATTGATGTGTAGCTGATAAGTAAGTGGTAAGTAATGAGACATAGCTGTGGTAATGATCCAGCCATATTTGTGCTACGCAGCCCGCAATAGCAGTGGTAGTTGGTCATTCATACCAGTGGTATGCCGTCACACAAAGCTGTGGTAAGCAACCAGCATAGCAGTGGCAAGGATCTAGGACTAGAGGTGGTGAATAGCCAGCCATAACTATGGTAATTAACCAGCCATAGCTGGCGTAAATAACAATTCATAGTGGTGATATTCAGGCAGTCATGATTCTGGTAAGTGGTTAGTTATATATGTGGGAGGGAGCCAGCCATAGCCATAGCAAGTTGTTAGCTGTTGCTGTGGTGAGAAGCCAGCCATGGCCATACTAATGTCTAAAATATAGTGGTGATACGGAGCCATTCATGGCCGCGGTAATGACCCAGCCACAGGTGTCTGCCCTAGCTGTGTAAGTAGCCAGCCATAGCATGGGCAAGTAACCAGTTTTTGCCATAGCCGGGTGGTTAATACCTGGTCAATGAGATGCTCAAAGGTTCCATAAGCGTTGCACAGGCCATTTGGCATCTTGTGGAATTGGAAAAGACCATCACTGCAGATGAATGCGGTCTTTTCCCAATCAGCCTCATCCATGGCTACCTGCCAGTATCCGCTTGCCAGGTCAAGAATACAGAACCATTTTGCTCCAGACAACGAATATAACACCTGATCTCTCCGTGGGAGCAGTGGTAGTCAATACAAAACCTCAAAGATCCATCGTTCTTGCCTGCAAATACGATAGGACGGGCACATGGAGATGCAGAGGGCTCAATAATTCCTGTTCGCAACCTGTCATTCACCTGTTGGTGTGCTTCTTCCTCTTTGTGTATGTGAAGACGACGTACCAGTTGTCGTACTGGTCAGTTGTTCCCAGTGTCGATGGAGTGCCCCATGAGATGGGTTTCTCAAATGTCCATATCTTCTGTGGAAAAACTCTCATGATATTTAAATAGGAGACGTCGTACGTCAAGTTTGTGATATTGTGTTAATCCAACTGTGGCATGAAGATATAAGTCATGCAAATGTTCTGGTAAATTTTTGTCGGAAGCTGATGCTGGTGTGGGTGCAGCAAGGTGTGTCTTCACCAATATAATATCCACCAGGTAGCCACAGCGAATGCCTGGGACAAGCGTTATGGGGTCTGCTGTGACATTGAATACCCTGAAGGTTATTTGGTTCCTGTTGGTGGTGTCCACTATCATTCGTGGCCTCAGGCATTGGGAGGCTAGCGTGTATTCATGGTTGGGTTCCTACATTGTGGTGTTTGTGTTATCTCCTACGTGTAGTGCGGTGGCCTAAAGAATTTCCTTCTGTCCCAGCTCAATTGAAGATGTAGAGGCTAATATCACTGCACAAGTATCGTACACTAATGATTCTGGTCCATGGGGTATGCAGCAGCCGTGTATGTCCAACTCTTATTGTCTGCAGTGTATAATAGCTTCACTGGCACTGAGAAAATCAGAACCTACTAGGGTATCGTTTTGGATATAGGCAACTACAACTCTCTCAATGAATTGCATTTCCTCTATCTGTACCATGATGTTTATGGTGTCAGCCACCGGAACGTCAGCCCCTGTGGTTGCTTGCAAAAATATGTTAACGGGCCTAAGGGTTGGGTTTTTTTAGGTGGGATGCTCTCATACAAGCGCTGGTTAAATACGGCAATGGAAGCTACAGTGTCTACAGTAGCACTTGTGGAAACACTGCCAAATAAGCAGACACAATTATATATTACTTTGCGGTGTGGCTGCGGAAGAATTTCCAAAGTTGCAGTGAGAGGAACCTCTTGAAATACAGTGGGGTCTTGTTTGTAGACTGTCTGTTTCTCTATAGCTTCCATGAGTGTGGAAGGTGGCTGAGTGAAGAAGGGACCAGCTCGTCATCGTTGCTGCTGGATTTGCATAGGTGATGGGCATAGTAACGGTGCTGCTGCTGTTGGTGGTGCCATGTATTGTGAGTTTGTGTATACATTGGATTAGATTGGAGTGGCGGTGTGGTTGCACTGTGCTACCAGTGCCATCCATTTGGGACAATGCATCATCATGTGTTTAGTGGATGCACAGAAGAGACAGTGGCGACGCCACTGCCTTTCCTGATGATTATGATGATGTCTTTTGCGGGACCATGATGCGGAGTGGGTGATATACACATCATTGTCACTGTTGGGTGTTGTAGATGAAGGCGAGAGGAGATTTGTGTTGTATACTGCCAGAGAGCACTGTGTGCTAAGTGTCTTGATAGTGGGTCTTGGTGCTTGAATAAACGTTGTTTCAGTGGAGGTGTTCCAACCAACCACTACCGTTTTACAATGCAAAGATGGTTTAGTAGATGCGGGCTGTGTAGACACCCCGTTCACCACAGAGTGGTTTGAATTTAGTATTATGGATGCAGCGTGCACCGTGGATACCGACTGTTGTGAAACCGTATTGTGAAAAATGTATGGTTTTATTGGGGTAGCATTTGTGATTTTGTTTGGTGAATCCACCTGTTGTCTATGGTCCCTAGTTGAGCTGGGTTGCTGGAGTGGGCACTGGAGTAGCTCTCTAATCAGTGCCCGTTCTAGTTTGATGGATGCTAGACTGCAGTGTGTGATGATCTGTGGCAGGTGTAGTTCAGGGAGGTCGGTTCAGATACCGTTCCCTTCAATGGCCAAGCTGGCCATATCGAAAACAAGCATTAGGCTGCTGTGTGTGTGTGGCACGGTGCTGCTGTGTGGTGGTATGTAGCTCTCTTGTGTAGCTACTATGGCGGTTAGAATGGTCAATAGATTGGTGAGGGTGGAGATTTGTTTTGTGATTTCTCTCATTGGTTTATGTATCAAGATATCGTTATATTTAATGACCTTTTGAGGCAATTTGAGTCTGGTCGCCATGAAACTGGAACTCTGGCGGCAATTTGAGTCTGGCGGGCATCAAACTGGAACCATGAACTATAATGATAACATTGGTAGGTGTCTCCTGACGATAGACGTACGTGGACAGACAGGATATGAAATCCTTTCCTCACTGTTGTTGATGTTACAAGACTGAAACAGTAGCAGCTGGAGATGAAATGAATGCAATCATCTGTATTGACGGCACAGCATGAAATCTATGGATGCAGTGACATATAATAATCCATTCGAGGAAATTCTTCTGACGGAAGGCTTGCAGAAAATATAGCTTCCACTGAAAATGATGAACCGACTAGACCATCAGATACTTCTTTCAATAACGGCATGAGTCTAATTGATCAATTTGACCCATGGATATATAAAGTTGCAAGAATAATTTTTCAGGCACATGACTGGTCACCTTTTCTGGCTGAATTTGGTCGAAAGAATTTAACTATTCACTTATTGAAACCTCTGCATTGGTCTTTTAGCATGCCCATTTGCAGGCTAAGAGAAGACTGTTTTTAATAATATACCACTGAAATTACTGGCTCGATATGCGAGCCAGTCATTGCAGTGGTAATTTTTCAAGAATATTCTTCTATTAGCCTGCAAGTGGACATACATTAAGCAAATATTTCGATTTTTTACCAAATTTAACCAGATAAAGGTTTATACAGATAAGACACTAAAGGAGCATAGGATGCTTGTAGCGGACACGGTGCAGTGAAGGAGTGTGCAGAATATTGATTGTAGCTGAAAGAGGTTTCTTCTTCTAGTCCAGTAAATCTAAGAAATGACCTCGGCAAAATTGTAACAGAATTTATGTTGGTAGATTTATGGCGAAGAATCAATGGCATATGGGCAAAAAAAATTCTAGCCAATTCTGACAGTGGGAAATATATAATTTTAGGTGTTATAACCCGCACTCTTTTATGCCACATTTATTACTGATTTAATGAGCACACACATTACCCTTACGGGCGTCACCTCAGAATTTAAATCGCTTACTTTTCCTTTATTCTTCCACATATCTTATTTTTAAAATGGCATGCTTATTTAGTGTTATGTTAGGTGTAAATCTATGCTTTATGAACGGTCATTTGTACAGCAGTTATTAAATTATTTACAATGCTACCAGATTTCGAATTTTCTTCTTAGACGTTACTTTTAGTGTAGACCTCCATATCTCTTTTCTAGGAGAACCACAAGCGGATACTTTAAAACTTCGACTGATGTACTGAGCTTAGATTTCTGTCATTTCCTCGTGTCGTTGTTCTCTTCTTCGGATATGCCGCCGTTAGTAGTAGTATCAGGATCAAGGATATTTAATTATGTTATAATATAGCAATCTTTAACGACATAAACTTAGCTTGGCCACCATGGTAGGTGATAATCCACACCAATTGGAGCATACATGTGTGTGTGCCTGAATTAAAATTGTTTTTCAATTATATACTCAGGAGACCTCATCAAAATGTAGTGTTACGTTTCACACAATGGCTCAGTCATTTGTCCTTTTGGGGAGAGACTATTAGCTGACATTTTATGCCGGCATACCGTGTGTTCTTTAGTGAATCTCAGCTCTAGGATAAAGTGTGGGCTGACTAGTACCACTAGTTTGCTCCCTTGTTAAGACTGAATCTCACAAAATTCCTACTCGGTCCGTGCTTATCACAAAAAAAACCCCGAATGATTCATATTATTTTACAAGTATAGAATTCTCCATTCACGTAGTGGCCTATTATAAGATTGTCTCCTTTAATTAAGATTGGAAGCTACTTTACAAATATTGTATGTGCAGCCATTTGGAATACCACTATGGCCATCACAAAATCATATCTTGTGTTCTAGACATCATAGCAAGGTCTTCTAAATGGCATACGGTTGCGGATTCATGCAACGTGTTAACCCCCTCTTTATGGTGTTATCTTGCATGCTTACCTAGGTAACACCAACACAGATAAGAGAGAGAGAGAGAGAGAGAGAGAGAGAGAGAGAGAGAGAGAGAGAGAAAGAGAGAGAGAGATGGGGAGAGAGAGTGTGTGCATATGAGAGAGAGAGAGAGAGAGAGAGAGAGAGAGAGAGTGAGAGAGAGAGAGAGCGCGCACAGGAAAGAGAAAGAGTGAGAGATCCGATCTGCCACTCGCGTATTTGCATCATAATCAGGTACGTCACATGTTGGCTGTTGTCACAATCATAATTAATAGAGAAAAGACTGTCATGATGATGGAGAAGTTTGGTAAGTGAACAAATGGTATGTCTTTCGTAGATTTACTATGTAATAAACGTTTAGTTGACTATTTTGAAACTAATTTAACTGCAGCGCTGTTTCTACCATATGACTGGACAGCACCCATGTAATTCATTTCAAAACCTGAACAACTTAGCTGTATAGACCTTAAAATCAGGGACCAATTTATTTATATAAAACGATCCCAACACTCGTAAAACATGGACGGGGTTTAACCGGAAATGAGTAGGCCATAGCTAGACATAGATCCATCAGTCGCACCTGTCCAGGAGATTGAGTTTTAATTCATTGCGCAGATTACTAGTTGAGTAATGATGTTAAAAGATAAACGAGCGGTTAAGAATTCCGGCTTTCACTCCTTTGCAGTTTTTTCTGGCGTTTTTCGATCTAAGACACAAATTTTGGAGGCATATTTTACGGGAACACCCGTTTTTGTGCAACGATTCGAGTCAACTCGATTGGATATTGAAGGTGCATATCCACAGTAAAATTTCTGAAAATAAAATTGTTTAAATTATACACTTTTAGAGGATTAAACTGTGAGCCTATATGTAATGAAACGAAATAAATCTTAACATATGATGATTCCATTCCATATAGCTCAATATAATTTTTTAAGTTGCGAAATTGAAATAGAGGCAATTGTATTAATGTATATGTAATGGAATCATCATATGCTAAGGTTTATTTCGTTTCATTACATATACATGTAGGCTCACAGTTTAATCTTAGAGATTTCCTGTTTTGTAATTTCATTGTGTAGTGTTGCATTTTCGTAATAATGATTTAATTCAGTTTCGTAGTTTCCTGCTATTTTTCGCTTGTTTCTTTAAAGAGATTAAACATATATTTTATAATTATTGGCCATGTGTCTGTTTTAGGCTCATATAGTTTATTATTTTTCCAATGGAGTTGAGATCTTTAGTACTTAGGTTTCTAATTTTATCTATATTTATGTTGAAATATTTCCCTATTCATAGCCGTTTAGTATTATCTGCTAGTCTCTATCATATAGGTTCATTTCTGTTTTATGTATGTGGTGAGTGTATCTATCACTGAACTGCTTTGGGTAGGTACAGCTTTCTTGCATTCAGAGACCGGTTGCACTAGGTAGCCGCTTTACGTTCTGTTTTGCGTCTCTATCCATTTCTGTCTTTCACTATTTGATTCAGAAGTCTATCAGCGGCGTCTGACAGTGTAAGGATTGCAGACATTTTGTTGCGATCATTGTTAGAAGCACTCTTCTTGCACAGCAGGATGCGAATAGACTCTCACAAATCCACTAGTTTAAGAACACAAATGCCAACAGCCGGCGCAATGAAGCCAGCGAAGGACGGCCACAAGACATTAACAGCAGTATCTAGCTAATTCGTACCCACAATAGACCTTTCCCACATTAGCGTATTTTGGGAAAATTCCAAATTGCATTATGTATACGATCCACTTCTGGCTGGTAAAGGCTATAGCCGACGCGCAAACAGCATTACTTTACTATTGGAATCCGATACAACGCACTTTAAGTAGTTTATATGAAGAACTAATTTCATAATATTATTGAAGTCATACATCATTGGAAAGCTAAGCCAATATCATATACGTTTCTGCATTATATTTTATATTTTTCTAAAATTAAATACAGTTTACTGTGATTTTAAAATAGCCCCTATTGTCCACTTTATTTAATGAATCTAGGTATAATAATGCATTAATGTTTAGGCAATTGAATGCACTTTCCAAATGATGTATCACTTAAATAATATATAGTGATCTTGGTTTATCATAGGAACGGTTTAAATTACTGTGTAGTTTAGTGCAATAGTAACTCAATTTGGGTTAGCGGCTTGTTGGCGTCATTACCAGCCAGCAGTTTTGCTCTGAGCGTTGATATAGGGGAATCCCGTCATAATGACACCAATGTGGGAAAGGTGTATTCCTTTTGGCTTATAACAAATCAGATCAGGAAGGAGATCTTGTAAACGATCTCCGTTCCTCTTATCTTTCATCTTGCTTTTTCTCATTTAGCCTCGAGCGGCTACGGGCACCTCTCGGAATGAAGAAAACTCCACTTAAAAGGTAGGTGTAACCCAGCTAATACGCTAGGGTAAGCCCCGCCGCTTTAGAGCATCCACCCAACATACTATCTATCTCTCTAGCTTTAACATCCCGCACTCCGCCCCCCCCCCCAACAGCCACCCAACCCCGTCCTGGTTTACCTTCCCCGCTAAGGAGAGAGAGGGGGAGATGGAGGGCGGGAGGGAGGGAGGGAGAGAGAGAGAGAGAGGGGGGGAGGGAGGTAGGGGGTGGAGGGAGGGATGGAGGGAGGGCGGGAGCGAGCGAGCGAGAGAGAGAGAGAGAGAGAGAGAGAGAGAGAGAGAGAGAGAGAGAGAAAGAGAGACAGAGAGACAGAGAGAAAGAGAGAGTAGGGGAGAGAGGGAGAAAAAGGAGGGAGCGAGAGAGGGAGGTAGGGAGGGATGGATGGAGGGAGGGAGTGAGGGAGGGAGGGAGGGAGAGGGGGGGGGGGGAGAAAGGGAGAGGGAGAACCGGAGAGAGGTAGCAAAACAGGTGCGAGAAGAAAGGCATGTGCATATATTGAGAGAGCCACATGTGGCAATTAACGAATTTCCATCAAAATACAAACACTTTTGCTACCTTTCCGCATGTGCACGCGCCGCATGGGGTGAAATGGGCGAAAGGCAAGACGACCTGCGCTGGGAGACACAATGCGGCACTTTTCCCTTAGAAACAAATGACATTTTGTCCATCTTCTATAATGCACGGCCCCACACGCACCCATATGTGCGGGCGGTTGGTTCGATCAGCAACCGTTTGTAGAAAGACCCCACGGCTCCCAAAAGGTGGCGGAGGGGTGAGACCAAGCCAGCGTACTAACATACGTCCACTCACATCGCTCCGCTCCGATACGGGAGCAGAGCGGGAGGGCCAGACCGTGCACCAGGACAATGTGTCGGGATATGCGGTTTAATGTTTATTAAAAACGTTGACATAAAATGTGTAATATGAAAACTATTTTACAACACGTCATACACATGGTAAGTATTAAATAGGAATTCAAACCAAACTTTTAGATACCCTGCTTGAGCGAGTAGGTGACCCCTCTTCTGTGAACAGCGCCCCAAGGCGCTCACAATACTTCTTGATAGCAATTAAACATTTTGATGGTCAATATTTTTCAAGATAGTTTAATTTTAGAAGACTATTTTTGTAAATGTACCTCTGAATTTTTTCCGCCGGCTTGACCATTAAATGGGTAATGGTAAAGAAAATTAAAGTTTTTACTTAGCCAGTGTCTATTTCCATGCTTTGGGATGAGTATTTTTGAAAATTTGCCACTAGAACTCTAGTGGTAAATATTCAAAAATACTCTTCTCATGACCTTTCAAATATCCATGTCCGAAGACCATTGCAAAGTTGTTTTCGGTCAGTTTGACCATTACCGGGTTAAGTTGACCCAAGAAGGCTTAAAGGTGAACTACACGTCTCTTTTATTTGCAATATACTCACATCACAGCCAATATAGGCCTACATAGCAATTAGACTAAGTAGTATTTCATGTAGGGTCCATGGAAATGAATTCCGTTTAACATACCACGTATAAAATGTTTTAAGGCTTCATAGTGTAGGTAATACTATATAAGATGCCAAACTATATATTATATGGCAGCTTGAGTGGTCATTTTGAAGAAAATCCTGCTCACTTACCATGACGTATATTTTTACCAGAGAAAAAATACGTTTCGAATAATTTTAGCAAACACCCGAAAAAACCGTATATACTATCACTTTGATAAAAGCCACTTTCATAAAAATCACTGGATAAGTATTTGAATGCATTCATAGAACATTAATTAGAATCACGTTCAGATAACTCAGTTAAATCATCAACAATTACATCATCATCACTCGATTTATCCATGTTACACACGCTTCCGTATTTCCTTCACATAGACATGCACGTGTGCATTTTAATCCTGTTTCCCAACATTTACATGCAGTTAGCTCTGTATTCTATGTTGGTACATCCTCATGTGTCATCAGTTCTGATTTCTTCCAGCCATTACCATAGGGTCCATCAAGATTTGAACTTGCTACCAGTTATCCTTTTCAGACAGCGCATTGATAGTTTGATTGTTTGAACTTTTAATATGCGGCATAAGACGGTCTTTGCACGGGTGGTGGGGAGGGTTTTAGACTCTCTTCTTGAAAATCGTTTTATACCGTAGCATATTTATGTATTCTTTGATAGTATTTGGAGCATAAATGAAACATGCACGTGTCCCACATGCATCTTCACTTCGTCAGTCAAATTAAGTGAAGGTCCGATTTTTAATAGCGACATCAGTGTTATCAGTTTATTTCTACTCAAATGCAATGCTTTCTTGTGGCCCTTTCCTTAAAAATAATTCGTGCTGTCATACTCTGTAAGAATGTGTACTGCAAATGCAAAGCACTAATGTTTCTCCCTAATATCCCGGCGGTTGTATGCATGGGGGAAAAAGACGGGGTTTCTAAGTTATTAAGGATAGTGCTTCGTTCATGGGCTGTGTTGCATACCATTTCACAGTTGCCTCTTCTTGTCTATTAAATCCGAGAATACCTGATTTTTTGATTTTGTGTCTTTAACTACAGTTATCTCCAAGCCAGGATCCGACCATACACTGTTGACTGACGTTAACATTGGTCTTGTAACAACCTGTGTTCCTGCTTGAAATTTGGTGTGCACATTTGGAGCAGTTTCTGGGAGAACCATCATCTCATGTAAATGGGTCTCCAACGAGCATGGTTTCGTCGGTCATATGTAAAGGCATCGCACGCAACTTACCCAAAACATTTTATGCGAGTTGTTCAGTCCGCTTCTCTTTCAGATGCAACGTCTCCAAATCCAAAACAAACATCTTGCATAATTGTTCCCAAAAAGCAAAAGGAAGTTTAGATTTATGCCATTTTTCAAGAAATTCTTCATACAATGAACTGTACTCTTGCAACCGGATTCGAAGTGTTTAACTGCTCTCCACCACACGGGTATGCTCTATGGGATCGAATTCATTTGACGATAGCAGAGATTTCATGTCAAACAGTCTTAGTTAAGTTCTTCCTCAGAGATAATGTGGCTCTGTACAAGCCACGAAAGGAAACCAATGAACTGAAGCCTGCGCATCACCTCACACATAAGTTTATATGCAAGAGTACACCGTTTATAGATTCCACCAAGCATGATCACCGACATTGTATTTGGACCAAACACATTAGCTTCTGCAAAGAGGTCTTCAATCCCAGATGAACTATACTGCCCGCCAGGATTTTTCAAAACAATTCCATAATGTGGACTCCACATACTCGAATGACATGGTCGCAAGCTCATCCCAATTTCGTGAGCATATTTTCTGGGCACCAATGTATAGTTGCAAATCAAATGTTGCAACAGGAGCTTGTTGTCCTATTTTCCGCATCTGAAGTTCGATTATATTTATACCTGTATAGATAGTGTTCCATTCTGTAGGTATACCGGGTACGACTGGATTGTATCCTATCAGTGTCTTGCTTGACTTTTCGCCAAACCTGGCACGTAATACAGCGTGAAATCAATTTCAGCGTGTAATGTGTTGCTCGTCTATGTCAATTGGCTTAATATCAAGTTTGTATATGTGTGTGGGATATAAACAGGAAAACACTATACATCTATCAAGTACCATATTAAGTTCGCCAACATCAAACCAAGTTTTTGTATCAACCTTTCCTAGCAAATGTCGAAGCTCTACAATTCGTTTGAATTTGTTTGGCCACTCAAGAATTACTCTACGTGAATGATCTTTAAAGACGCCTCTCTTATTTCTTTATTTGGTATTTGAAGATGTTGGACTCTTATTTCTCATTTCCTCTTGATAAGTAACACTACAGAGAACATGTGTAGTGCCCATTCCACTCCTAGTCTATTCATTAATATCATTATTATTCATTGCAGCCTGGGAAAACACACTGGACAAGATATTGGTTTAAAAAAATTATCACCTTCTCGAATGCCTGTATTTAGGACCTTAGTTGCTATTGTATGTTTAATTCTAGACACATCGTCATGGCCTATTGAATGCCATTGGTCGTGAACTAAATCTATGACCCGCCTACTTCCAGTCAAGTGTTTTAGTGAAACAGACACACATCTTGAATGTGAAGCGGAATATATAATAGCTTGTGCAATTCCAGAGTGCCCACCCATCATATGACGTCACAATGAACTGCGTGATGTGTAGAATGACATCATAATGAATGACATCATGAGTGACGTCGATAAGCACGTCACGAACGCATATTTGAAGACGGTCTATGCGTTGTTGTACAAATTGTTTGCTTTTACTATTTAATAAATATTCCGTTGAATATTTTGAAACTAATTTCATTGGGCGCTGTTGCTGCCATAGCCAGCAACATCACCTAGTCAAATTAGTTACAAAATATTCAACAGCTTCCGTGTATAGTTTTCAGGAAATTGATAGCTAGCGCATTCGGGGATCGATCAATCCCAACATGTGTGGGTGGAGCTTAGCTAGAGATGGGCGGGGCATAGCGAAAAACGGAAATGTCCATTGCTATCACTCTCCTGTGTAAGTGAGGTTCTTCACGTACAGTGTTCGTTGTTTTGCCTAATACAAGAAGACATTAATACGTAGATATATCACCAGAAAGTAATTGTTCTGCGTTATTGTCAGAGACGTCCGTACTATCAATACATGGACTTATTGAAATTCCTTTCACCATTGCTAGCAGATTGTCTAAGGCTCAATGCCTCATTGAATAGTGAGAGCAGATCTTCATCTAACTCGGGGACAGTAAGATAGGCTTCATCTCTACTTGGCACTTCAAATCACATATCTTATTAATTGTTCTCTTTACGTCAACACAACTACTGTATATAAGTTCTGGCTCATTCTTCTTTGGCATGCTGTGAAAGATAACATTTCCCTCTAACTACTTTTCAATCTAAGCTTTTAGTCTCTGTGCACTACATGATTCAGAATTTTGGTAACCACTATCGACAAGGTAAGTTTGATATAGGTTAAGTAGATGTGAAATGTCAAATGCACCACCTTGCGTGAAAACATCTTTAATTTCAATGATTAGTTTTCCAAATGCTTCAGGAAAGATATTTACCCTTACTAAAGATTGTTTACCTGTAGGAAGCAACAGCTTCCAGTCAAATTAATTTCAAAAGTTTCAACACACTATTCATTAAATTATGAATTAGTTTGGAAATCGGAATTTTATGTTCATATGGTTAAGTTATTTCAAACTGTTGCCTAATCGTAAGGTGATTGACAGACTCATGGGAATGTGTCTTTTGTGAACAAGGGAGGTAACGATGTACTGTGCCCTAAGAGATAATAATGGGAGGTATCACCAAATAACTTGATCCAAATATAAAGTTTGATGAATAAACCAATAAATGATACCAGTACTATATAGCCAACTGCTTGTAAATGATATTAGCATGAAACAAAACGTCTATCATGGTAACCTTGATCAAAACTCAAGAAAAAATACAAATTTCACCAAATATATGTGACTATATTTCAAAATTGACCATGGAGAAATCTTGCTAACATATGTTTCCTTAATCTCCTGAATAAAATGTTTCACACAAACATATCACACATTTTCTACATTGCTTGGGCTAAATGGATATGCACAATTTATTCGCATAGAAAGCGATATTCTTGTACGTTTAAACTCTTTGAACACTGAATTCCCAGTATCTCAATTTCATGTTAACCATATACGTAAGCTGTCTAATATTTTGAAGCTGATTTGACTGAAAGCTGTTGCTGCCATTTTTCTAGACCCTAAGCATTATAAATTATATTAACGTTAGCGAATATTTTGATAGTATTCCGATGTTTTCTTCAGATTCTGCCTGAAGATATTACAGCCGACCACGTTCACTAAAAATATCAGAGATCTCGTCATTCTAATAAAGTGTGAAAGTTTACTGAGCGCCGCCATTTTTTAATTTATGAAATAAAATTCCAACGATCACAGAATCGAATTGCGTCCTTAGGCTCGTTTTATAAATCAAACTTTTTGTCGCGCCCTGCTAATGACGACTGGTTGCTTTATATAGTGGACTCTGTCATTTTCAGGCAAATTTAGCTGGCACGGCACAAGAGTAGTTCGACTTATAAATCGGGCCTGTGTTTACTAATGTCCAGCAAAACCATGTTTCTGGTCTGTAGTTTGCAGTTAAATGGGTTAACTGGTGACGAATGACTACACACATGCATGGAGCATTTATTTACCGCTTTAACTCTCGAACCTATTCAAGAAAATCTTAATTTTCTCATAGAAAATTGCTATTTGCAGACCAAGAGAAGACAATTTTTGAAAATGTTTCACTGGAATGACTGGCTTGGTTATCGAGCCAGTCATTCGAGTGGTAAATTTTCAAAAATAGTCTTCTTTTGGTCTCCAAATGAACATTTCTCAAGGCCACGGCAGAAAATCTTTTTAACCTGTGGCGAAAACAATGTAGATTTGACTAAGAATGAGTGTACGTCCTACTTTCTTGGCTAATGGTTTACATAAGCCATGCCAATCACTCGTGCCTCCGCCACATCATTTGTCCTTTCCACCAACCCATGATCGTGGATGCTCCTCAATTTCTTCATTTCTAGCATCGTAATAATCAATTAATTTCCAGAAACCTATACAGATAAACGGTTGAATATTTCGAAACTAATTTGATTGGGCACTTTTGTTGTGCATGGCAGCAACAGCGTCAAGTCAAATCAGTTTCAAAATGTTCAACAGCATGTTTATTAAATAATAAAGTCATACAATTCGTACAACAGCTATGCGTGCGTGACGAACATAATTACGTCATTCATTAGGTCATTGATTATGACATAATCCTACACGTCGCGTGCTCCTCAATTTCGTCATTTGCAGCGTCATGCTACACAAACACGTACAATATTAAAAACACCATATAGGCATCTGCTCTGTAGGCTACATATCTCGGGAGACCTTATGAAAAAAGCATCGTAGGGAAATGGATTGCTGCCACAGGTCGTAGGCTACTTGCCTGTAGGCATATCAGATCGATCACGTCGCGAAATATTTAATAAACAACTATCTGCCGAGCTCGGGCGCGTAAGTTGTGTAAAATACGTACCCAGTACAACAATTATAAAGGTATAGGTGTTTTTCAGTCAGTATGCCCGCCCATCTCTAGTTAAGCTCCACCCACACTTCGCTCGTGTTGGGATCGATCTCTGAACTATTAATTTCTAGAAAACTATACAGGTAGGCTGTTGAATATTTTGAAACTTAGGCAGCATCAGCGTGCCTATGACAGCAACAGTGCCCAATCATATTACTTTCAAATATTCAAAGTCATGTTTATTAAGTAGTATACACGTGCAATTCGTACAATGTGTTGGAGAATAAGCTGCTGTCAGGTCGACCTACAATGACCCGCGCTGCGCTAGAACTGTCGGCAACTGACTAGGACATTTGCGCTCATGCCGCTTACGATACGATTGCTAGCAACTATTGGCAACTACTTGCGCTGTCCGTTTCCCAGTCGCATGTGCTTTAATGTCAATTAGAAACGCAGCAAGAATTAACAGTCATGTACTTATTTTGAAATGACCTTTCATATTTGCAATATATGTCTGTTGTGCATTATCTCCTTAAAATTTTATACATGGCCTATTGTATCCCCTGTATCTAACGGGCAATAGGAAAAGCATTAGATACTCTGTTCTTCATCCTGCCTCATTGACAGCTTTAACGTAACTTTATCAAATCTAAGGGGCTCTTTAAATAATTTTTTCATGAATAACCCACTTCATTTTACATGATCATTGATGAAGTTTGTAGTTTAATTCACGCGTGAGAAATTCTCTAACATTTGTTAAGCTACCTATAAGACCTGGCTCGGATAAGGTTCTCGTTTGATCGACCGGGATGCTAGCCACGTGCACCGCCACACACACACACCCACCCCACCTACACCCCACTCACATCGGTGCATCGCCGCCTGTGTTTATATTTATTATTATTATTATTATTATTATTATTATTATTATTATTATTATCATTATTATTATTATTATTATTATTATTATTGTTGTTGTTGTTGTTGTTGTTGTTGTTGTTGTTGTTGTTGTTGTTGTTGTTGTTGTTGTTGGCCTCGTGCTTCGTAATACATAGTGGAAGAAAATTCTCAGAGAAGTGGATTGACCTGTCCATCTGTGAGGACGTCGTGGAAAGCTCCCCGACGTGGCGCGTGCGCGCACGTCAATCCACTTGACGAATAGGTATTAACCTTGGTGTCCTAGTTAGATCCCCGACGTCCGCACAGGCGGTCTCTCTATTTGCTCGGCTTCAAATACGTGCGCATGCAGACACTTACCCTGCGGCATCAATGCATGACGAAAGCACGCCTTCGCGCACGCACACGCCCGTCTGTGCACATGCATGCACGAACACACGTGCACGCACGCATGCGCGTCGTTTCTTGAATTTTGATTTTGAATGATTTCTTTCTATTCATATGTGTATGGGATTTGGGAAAATCGAGATTTCAGCATATTGCACGTCTACTGTAAACCATAATTCTAAAGTCTGACCGCTTTTAAGATCTG
This sequence comes from Chaetoderma sp. LZ-2023a, assembly GCA_034401795.1. NCBI lineage: Eukaryota > Metazoa > Mollusca > Caudofoveata > Chaetodermatida > Chaetodermatidae > Chaetoderma > Chaetoderma sp. LZ-2023a. The sequence continues at coordinate 39,988,726 of CM067365.1, forward strand.
AGCCAATGAAGACTAAATGCCAAGAGGAACTCATGTATTGGGTTTTATACATGTATGCGATTATGATTTACAAGTTCATTGATTCATATATGGCAGAAAGTTTTTTAATTTTATATTAAAATGTTGGTACAATTTTGCTATTTTTTGTCTTAAAGCAGAGCTACTAAATAATTAGCTGCTGGGGTGTCTATACACACAGAATTACAATACTTTTTCAGAAACATCCTAGATGCATTGGCTATATTTTGAGATACTATTTATCTATTTCGAAGTCTTGGTTGACAACTTATAAGGTGTTGAGTACCCGCAACATAGTGAGATAAAATTTATAGGGATGCAAATCTCATCTCAGATCTTGCACTGTACCGATAGATTATGGTTTATAGATTCCGTATCGTTCATATCCTATCGCATTCCCTTACCTGTATCACATTATCTGCTTTGTAATACCGCGTAAATGTTGAACAGTATCGCCACCATTTTTGTCTCCTCAAGCGATAGCGTGTGATGTCATGCAAGTGCCAATGCATTACATTCTTTATTATGTAATACTTATCCCGTTGAATATTTTGAAACTAATTTGACTAGAAGGTGTTGCTGCCTATGGCAGCAACAACTTCCAATCAAATGAGTTTCAAAATATTCAACAGCTTACCTGTAAGATTGCTTTTATACGAAATTGCCAAACTATAGCTGGCACCTCTATGACTGAGCGCGTATACCTAGGCGGACACGCTAGGATTTTTCTGATTGGTCGAAACGTAAAGCCATCTTATGCTGTAGAAATGTACTAACATTTAGCAACTAATGCCTGAATATCTTTCTTTAGCGGCATGATAAAAAGCTTATAATTACCTGCATAGTTAATGAGTGGCATATGAGAACACCTGAATAGCTATTAAGAGATGGGGTTAGTTGTCCTTTAATTTCTTTTCATCATTTCTAATAGATATTATTATAATATGACAGCTATGCCGAGAAAATCAAGACAATCTAGATTTATACATTTCAATATACTATTATTCATACAGTGCAATCTACTTCATCAAATTTTCCTTCAACACAAATATATTCATTTTAGATTAAAAGCTCTAGTACACAAACCTTTCTTTATCCATACACAGACGTTGTATTTGTGAATAAGGAAGATATTCACCTTCATACATAATATGCAGCCAAACCTGCTAGAGGAACAAATTAGCTTTTATTTGGGTGCACACCTGTGAGCCTCCGTGGATATGCAAGTTTCGCGATTTTGTCCTCAGATATCCTGGCGTGGAGGTGCGCCTTTTAATTTGAGGGAATTTTGATTGCCTACGTACTTATATTATGTTGAAATAATAATAATAATAACAATAATAATAATAATAATAAAAATAATAATAATAATATAATTAAATAATAATAATAATAATAATAATAATAATAATAATAATAATAATAATTATAATTATAATTATAATAATAATAATAATAATAATAATAATAATAATAATAACGACGACGACGACGACGACCACGACGACGACGACGACGACGACGACGACGACAACGACGAGGATAATAAAATAATAATAATAATAATAATAATAATAATGATAATAATAATAATTACCAGCATTCCATGTAACCGCCATTGATCGTGTAAATGTATGTATTAATGGACCTCATAATCCACATTGTGGCCTGGGTGTAAATAAATTGAACTGAATTGACAAATTCGATTATATGGTATGTATTTTAGGTGGCTGGGTACGTGAGCGATCGGGTGGGTGGATGGGTGAAGTGTGACATGGTATCTGATAGCCATTCACAGTATTTTGTTGGTGGGTGAGCGGTAGGGGTAGTTGTGGTGGGTTGGGGTGGGGGTCGCTAGATTCGTAGAGTTCGTCTCATGTATTACTCATTCAGATGCATACTAGGCTTGTACGATTATTGCTTTGAGTGATCGCGATCGATTATTAAAAAATAATCGCGATTACACGATTAATCAGCTTGGATACGAATTACCAAGACATAATAACAAAAGAATATCAATGAGGAAATCTGCAATGGTGTTTAGAAAAGTCCATTTGCAGGGCAAGAGAAGTTTATTTTTGAAAATGTATCACTAGAATGCCTGGCTCGAGAATCGAGCCAGTCATTGCAGTAATACATTTTCAAAAATAGTCTTCTCTTGCCCTGCAAATTGGCATACATTCACTAAGAAAAATGCCATTTTTCATGACCGATCGCATTAAAAATGTAGTTGAAAGTTAAGTTTTGAAATATTTTATGCAACAGAAAATATTCACGATTATTCGATTATTTAATATTTAATCATATAAATTCACGATTTAAAACATAATCGCGAGTTTCGATTTAATCAAGTAATCGCACAAGTCTAGGGGTGGGGGTGGGTGGGGGGGGAGGGGGTATCTGATAGCCATTCACTGAGGTCAGCTTTCGGAAGAACCACCGTCATATTAGGTTATTTTAGAATATATTATTCACCCTTTTTTGGCTGATTCTATAAGTCCAGGATATATTTAGGCCAGACACATCTATAGAGCACCGCCGTGGTATCCTTGGGTATGTTGAGAAAATTGATTTTAATCTTTCAAGAATGTACACTTTTTGGTCTACGCAAAATCCACAAATTGTAACGCTACCCATATCAATATGCATATCAAATGAATACTTGAGAGGGGTGGATGGCAATTATCACTATGCTTCATCTATATCGTATCTTGAACAATTTTTTGTTAAGCGAGTCAGAAAACACGTGTTTCGCGAATCTTACATTTACAGTGTTAGTTACAGACATATTTATTGGGCACCTATAGAAATTGATTCTACTCCGATTCAAAGATAGATAACTTGTTTTATTTTAAAGTTTATGATGGAATTTGGCTGTATAATGACCCAAAATGGCTTTACAGATGTTATGATTTTCACGTTTTATGTGCGTGCGTGCATGCATGTGTGCGTGCGTGCGTGCGTGCGCGCGTGCGAGCGTGCGTGCGTGCGTGTGTGTGAATGTATCTGGGTTGGAGGGGGTGGAAAGGGAGAACTAGGACCTATGCATTCCTGACATAAAGTACAACTGCACTTGCTCTGCCGCTGGTAGTGAATAGGTTTGAATGATATTTATAATCATCATAGTCATCCTCATCTATTCAATCCTCCACTATCACATTAACATATGCTACCACTCCTCTCATTTCCATCCGAACCGTATCACTATCTTATCGTATCCCATCTGACCCATCCCACCCACTCACCCACACAATCTGCGACACCGCCATCCAATACCCTCAAGCCACAGCAACTGCGTCACCACTGCCATGTCACGCCTTCTCAGTCTCATCTATTTCACTACATCAATAACTCAGGTTTCCTTGCCTCACACGAGACATCATCTCATCTCTCCCTTCCTCACTCCCTTATCATATCTCATCTCACCCCATCAAATCTTACCTTACCCTATCGCACTCTAACCCATCACCTCATCCTACCCCATCTCATTTTATCCGACCACACCTTTTCCACATCATGCATCATCAATTCTCATCCGGCCTCAAGACATCCAGTCCTATTCACATCACCCCACTCCAGCTCACCTCAACTTTATATATACAAGCCCAGTTCATACTATTCACCCCATCATATCTCACCATCTCTTTGCATCTGACCTCATCTCATCCCATCTCATTTCATTTTACGTCATTCTAGACATCTCATTTCACATCACATCACTTTATCCCACCCTAAGCCATCCCATCCCTTCTTATCAAATGTCTCATCGTATCCCAAGATTCCCAACACATCTTATCTTATCCTAGCGCGTCTCAACTAAACATGCATCTATTACCATCTCATCTCAGCAGCCATCCTCATATCGCCAACTCACCCTCTCCTTACATCACCACCGCTCTCCCCTCCTATCTCCTCACCGAACTTCACCCCAATGCTGTTGGCATCGCCGATATGTATTCCAATAATATCAGCATATTATACCGTCACATTACCATACCTTACCTCTCCATTACTCTCTATTATCCACTTCACATCACCTCATCTCTCCCACTGCTGAAACACCACTCACCCACCCAAACACCCACGAGCACCAACCCACCCACCCCTAGCAACTATGTCACCACACCAGTCACGCTATCCCATCATTGTAACTCACATTTCCTCGTTTAACATCAAGGTAAATCATTTCAGTTCTACATACATCACTTCCTTAATTATCCTAACTCATCTCTTTTCATCTCACCCATTTCGCCTCATCTCACGTCATCGAATCAAACTTCAATTGATCCCCATCTCGCTCCCTTCTGTCCCTACAGTCTACCGTATCTCATTTTATCGTCTCACGCCTTATCCACATCCCACATCATTTCATCTCATTCGACCACAGGAATCCCATCCCATCCTCATCATCCCATTCCACCTAAACTTTACTCTATATCTAATCCCATTTTCTACAAGTCCACATCACCCATCCCATCTCATCATCACATTTCTTTGCATTGTCTCATCTCATTCTCTCCAGTTTCACATCATCTCATCCTACCACATGCCACCACACATCATCTCATTCCACATCGCATTACCTTACGCCATCCAATGCCACCCATTCCTTCGTTTCCAATTTCTTGACATCCCATCCCACTCCCTTCCATATGTCAATTCATCCCAACTCATCTCAACCTATCCTACTTCATGTTAAACCCAACTCATCATATCTCATCCGCATCCTGTCTCAAACAGGCTTTTCCAGCGCACCTCACCATCCCATCCCCATATGACCTACCCGTCACCTCACCAATGTATCTGCCCTGGCATCTCACCATCATTCACACCACTTCACTGGTGTGGGGTTGGTGGTTGTGGGATGGGGTGGGGTATGATGGGAGGTGGGATGGGGGCACAACTTACCCTCACATTACCATAATGTACCTGTCCGTTCCTCTCCCTAATCCACTTCACACTGGCTCATCCCTCCCCAACATCAAACCCACCCCCACCCTACCATCCCACCCACCCACATACACACATACGCACGAACGCACGCACGCACGTACGCACGCACATAATCACGCACGCCGAATCCCGTTTTACCAACGAAATCCGGTTTTACGAAGCGAGTGCGTTTTACTGGGATGACCAGCGTGGCCCCTTATTTAAATTAATTTGGCCGTATTTTTTAGCAACACCAAAACAACTTTCAATTAAATTGGTTCCAAAATATTACCTGTATTTGATTGGATTATGTGACGTGTATATGCTGTTAATCACTGCACAAAACGGCGAATTTGAGCACCCTGCACGGAAAATATACCACGCGCGAAATGCTGTAGGGGTTGCTGTTGGGGATGGTGGGGGGGGGGGGGGTTGTGAGGGTGGTCATGTACATTAAATTTCCATTAAGAAACTGGATTTTTTATATACTAGCATCAATGTTTAAATTGAGACGTTTCGTCCCATATGAGCGATATGGCGGGCCAGCGCGTGCCCCCGCGAGCTACAGCGTATATGCGTGCGTACGTGCGTGCGTGCGTACATATACAGTTGTACGTGTGTGAGCATGAACATGTGTGTTCGCGCACATACACACAGAGAGTCCTATATGCCTACGCTGCGTTGCATACCCTGTTATACAGTAATAGTACAGCTCAGTTGAACCACTTTATCGACTATTACATTATTGTCGGACTATTGGGTTGTCGGTCTACTGGGTTTTGTAAATTCGCTGCCCTGTCGAACTACTGGCTTCTCGGACTACTGGGTTGTCGGACTACTGGGTTTTCGCACTACTGGGCTGTCGGACTACTGGGTTATCGGACTACTGAGGTGTCGGACTACTGGGCTGTCGGATTACTGACGTTACCCCATCTTGAGCAGCCCCATTGCAATAACGCGCACCTTGGCAATAAAATAGCGTTAAGCACCGCTGCTTCGTTTAGTAAATTGCGTGTAAAGTATTCAATAAACTGATAGCATTTGTAACTGTAATTATAAGCTGAATGCATTCTTTCAATTAGAGGTGTTTTTCCACTACAATCATCACTGTGGGTAATCCATTTCACGTTAGTAAGTTTATTGCTGTATTCGGCGCGCACCTCGCGCTGAGAGATGACGTACTGTTTGCGAATCAATATCCTGATTGCTAATTAATGTGTGGCCATAGACATACTAGGTATATGTACGTGGCTCTGTCTCTGAATGGTAGTAAATTCACAACGCACGTGTTTTGCTCAGTGTATAGGCCTGCGCAAACAATGCATTTCCCTCGCTTCGCGCGGGGAAATACACATGGTATTGCCCTAGCTTCGGTTGAGAAATAATGCTTGTGTCATATAAGCATGTACACCCCTCAATACACTTGTGTAACTAATATTGAAACACGTAATCACCCTCAACCGACATACTTTTCGGTTAATTTGGCCCGGTATTGGGCCAGAACAGGCCCAGTGTCATACATTAGCAGAGTATTGGCTGTAGTTTGACTTACCTAGCTCAGCCTCGCTGACTTTCGGCTTAGCCTGCACCAAACCGCCCATATTTCCCAACAGGCAGACTAGCACCAGCACGCTTAGTAACATAGAATTTCTGATCGGGATTAGAACTCCCATCTTGTCAACAAAACCAAAAACAGAATGTGTGAGTTCTGGTTGTGATAACGCGTGATGGAGCTATGACGGATTTTCTACCTATGACCTAAACACAATTGCCTACACAGACTTTCATTGGCGAAATGAATGTATTATCATATGATATGTTTCACAGATCACAAAGCAGCGCGTGGGATCATTGGCGTGCACATCACTGAAAAAGGATAGTTTAAAGAAATTACACGCCTTAACAGCCAATGGATGAGTTCAGTTTTAGCTATGCCCACCCATCTCTTGCTAAGCTCCACTCACACTTTGGCTGGGTTGAGAATCTAAATTTCCAGAAAGGTATAATGGTAAGCTGTTATATGTTTTGAAACTATTGGAGTGGGTGTTATTTCTGCCTATGACAGCAACAGCACTAAGCCAAATTAGTTTCAAAATATTCAACAGAATGTTTATTATATATAGTAAAGTCATACAATTCGTGCAACTTGACGGATTATTAGGCGTAAGCGTCTATGCCGGACTTAACTACGTCACTCGTGGCGCAATTCACCTTTCCAGAGTATCCATCCATCACCTGACCTTGTATGATGTCATAATCAGCTCAGCGCAAAGTCACAAAGGCGTCCATATAGACCGTCATCAAATCTCAAAGCGTTCGACACATTGTAAAAATTGTATGTCTTTGTAATTCGTTGCCATTTAATAAACATGCAGCATCAGCACCCAGTCAAATTAGTTTCAAAATATTCAACAGCTTACCTGTGTAGTATTTTTGGAAATTGATAGTCAGGGTATTCGGAGATCGATCGGTCCCAACACGAGCGGGGTGTGGGTAGAGCTTAGCTAGAGATGGGCGGGGCATAGCTAAAAAAAGGAACGGTCCATTGATTCTGACATCAGCCTAGACGTGACATCGTTGATTATGACGTCATGTGATTGATCGATAGCCAGGGGTCATTTAATTCTCACAATTTGGAAATTAGTGTGTAGGCCTATATTTAGCTCGAATAGTATGCGATCTTTAATCTATTGGTTCTTGTCAAACACCTTTGACTACTGAGCACTACTGATTACGTCTTGAATTGAAAACACACACCTGCAATACAGACATAAAGCAAGTGGAGCTATCTACACAGTGAGGATGTGACGCCGAGGGGCTGGGGAGGTTCGTAGGTCCATACTGCAGGAAACGTACACAAATGGAACAAATACACAATTTTGTTTATCTGTGCTGGGACATAGATATTGATAGCGCGCTTCAAAATGGCGATGTGACCAACTTTAGTTATAATAGCCTGCCTGTCCGCATGTTAGAAATTTGGCAGGCATGCCTGCTCGCCTAACTGCCCGCCCGCCCTCCTGTATGCCGTTCAAATTTTTTACATTACCACGTCACCGTTGATGAATTTTGAGGTGTGAAGATGCCAGCCCATGTTAGTGGCCTTTTTATGTAGGCCTAGAACCGTGACGTACCGGCCAGTAACTTATGTTCAAGTTGAAACTAACTTGACTGGAGGCTGTTACTGCCATATTTCCATAGGCTATTTATTATCGTTGTTTTTTTAAGTTATTGTATTTGATCTATCATATCGAAATGGCAAAAACTAGCAACTGCTACAGAAACATATTGGAGCAAAAGTGGATGGCGAGGCCTAATTAGAACTATATTAATATAATTTTTTAAGTTGTGAAATTGAAATAGAGGCACGGGCCTCTATTTCAATTTCGCAACATAAGAAATTACATTAATTTATATGGAATGAAATCATCATATGCTAAAATTTGTTTCGTTTCAATACATCTAGTTTTCAAGCATTTAGTGTGAATGTGCACCTTTAATAATCTCATATTATTTTGATCCTGGTTCTGTTTGGGCACATTTGAAGACCTGTTCTTTTGGGTTGGCTAAGTTTCGAAATGGTGCGATCTGAATGATTGAAAATTAAGAGCTGTGGGAAAAGTAATGTTCTGATCAGTAAGAAAATAATCAGGCCACGCCTCCATTTGGTTGGCGCGAGGGGTGTTTCCTGGCGATGGTGGCTGCAATCGGAACGCTCGACATTCTAAAGGTTGCTAATCAATAATGGATAACAAGGTTATTTGCGAATTATAGGACTCTATTTTGGGCTCGACTCAACACCCACGAGTTCATGTGACCACTTTCTAAATTTAGAAGTCGGTCAGTATCCTACACCTGGTTCATTTTGTAATAGACAAAGGTATGCTATCTCAATTGGGGTGCTATTAATAATAAGGTCGCTGATTCGTTTGCTTCCTAATTTTCACCAGCGCGTTTATTGAACGGTTGGATCCAAGCGATAGGAGATCACTTTCACGCCTTGATTTTCTCTACCCAGGACTACAAATGATACCAGTGTGGGGGCAGTTGCCTCCCAGTATTGATGACTCAGATAGAAATGGAGACATGGCGTAGATGTAAACTAGACAATAGGGACCAGATAAATGTCAACCAAACTAAAACCTAACCAGAGAATGTTGCTTATTTGACACCGGTTTCCTTTCAAAAATAACATGGAAGTAGAGTATAAGTATCATTGATGAATTCGAAAATGCAATGTTAACTTGATGAGTGTTAAAGGTGGACATTCACACCAGAATGATTGAAAATAAAATTGATAAATTGCATACTTTTATAAGCTTAAATTATGTGCCTATGTGCAATGAAGCGAAATAAATCTTAGCATATGATTATTCCATTCCATAGACATTAATATAATTTTTTAAGTTGCGAAATTGAAATAGAGGCCCGTGCCTCTATTTCAATTTCGCAACTTAAAACATTATATTAATTTATATGGAATGGAATCATCATATGTTAAGATTGATTTCGTTTCATTAGATATATAGGCGCACAGTTTAGGCCTCTAAAAGTGTATAATTTAAATAATTTTATTTTCAGAAATTGTACCGTGAATATGCACCTTTAAAGTGAGGATATGACACCTGACAGAATTTAGATTGAAGATTTTCCGAATGATGACCCAAGAACACGCCCAGCATATTCGACTGATGTTAGGGGCAAGCCCCTTCTGGCAATCCTTATCAAAACTACCCCCCCCCCCCCCAGCCTACGCTATGCTCTGTCTACGCCACTGATATATGATTGCCACCTATGCTCTTGTGTTATGTACGTTACCTCGCTTTCACGTTCTCTATTTACATTATTACTAGCTATGTTACTTGTAGTAACTCATAACATGTTGAAGAAATAATTAACTGAAAATAGACCTTTCCACTTAATTTATCCAGCATATGACGTCATAATTAACTACGTGATGTGTAGAATGACATCATAATCAATGATGTCATTATGACGCCATGAATGACGTAGATAAGTACGTAACGAACACATAATTGAAGACGGAATATGTGTTGTTGTAGGAATAGCATGTCTTTACTATTTAATAAACATTCTGTTAAATTTTTTAAAACTAATTTGACATAGGTAGCAACAGCGCCCAGTTAAATTAGTTTCAAAATATTTAACAGCTTATCTGTATAGTTTTCTCGAAATTAAAAGTCAGGGGGCTCAGAGATTGATCAATCCCAACACGGACGAGGTGTGGGTGGAGTTTAGATAGAGATGGGCGGGACATAGCTAAAACTGGAAATGTTCATTTGTATAGTATTCGTAGCCTAGACGTACATAGAAATATTGGGAATAATCGTCAAGTGTGTAATGTCCCATGTAGTGAGCTAAGTCAGTCTGGTATTTTAGATTAGTCATCAGCTGCGGTGATACTTTCTCAGCCGATGTCTCCCTGAGGACCCTAGAGTAACGGTATCCCAATTTTAAAACAACCGTAGAGGTAAGGCGTTGAATATTTTAAGACAAATTTGACAGGAACCTGTTGCCGCTATGGGCAGCAACAGCTTCCAGTCTAATTACTTTCCACATATTCAACAGGATATTTATTGCTGGAAACTGACTTTCGTATTTAGTCTTTTGGGTGCAAAACGGTGAATGATGTTTGTGTTCTTTTCAGAATGTTCCTCGATTTGAGTCATGAGCATTGAGGAATCCAGTTTCTCAGTCAATTATATGATGTCTTAAACAACTACGTGCCCTGTATGCTGACGTCATAATCAATTGCGTCATGAATGACTCCATTTAGTCCATTCTAAACGCTTAATAGTCCGCCAGGTTGTACGAATTGTATGCCTTTACCATTTAATAAACAGGCAGCAACAGCACCCAGTCTAATTTTAGTTTCAAAATATTCAACAACTTACGTGTATAGTTTTCTAGAAATTGAGATTCTGAGAGTGCAGGGATCGGTCGATCCCAACACGGTCAAAACGTGGGTGGAGCTTAGCTAGAGATAGGCGGTGAATAGCAAAACCTGGCTCCTTCCAATATAACAATAACAAAATAACTGTCCACTCCTCATGGTCACGGTGTGGGAAATTTGGGTCATTTGTCATGTATGATGGATGGTTCAAAGGTTATAGAAAATTACAACTTTTCGCCGCTGTATGTGACGAAAGTTAAGATGGCCACCAAACGAACCGCGTGGAAGAAGGGACTGACGCCGTTAAAACCATTTTATCTGTTTACTAGAAGAAGTTATTGGTTTGATTGGCGTTTAACGAGTCCCTGATTCCAGGTCCCATGCACGCCATGCAGTGCTGGTTTTATTTCACAATGGTAGCTGAGTGGAGAGAGGCAGGGAGTGAAGTAGATTGCCCATGTTTCCAACGACGGTGAGATAGTGCACAGCTAAGGCGCAACCCGGTTCTCCGTTTACTAGACATAGGGTGGTGACCTATTTATGCGCCTGAAAGGTTGGTTTGCTATTAGTTATATCGCCTTGCACCACCGCATTTCTACGTGTCAACCTCCTTTCCTCACATAAGCAATGACATCATGGGATGGCCTATATGTTTGTAAATAAGGTCAACATAACATATCATAATATATGTTCTCTAAGCTTGTTTCTGCACATTAGCCGGCAGCCTAAAACATAAAACATGTCTTGAAAAATGGCAATAAATATATATATATATATATATATATATATATATATATATATATATATATATATTTATATATATATATATATATTTATATATTTATATATATATATATATATATATATATATATATATATATATATATATATATATATATATATATATATATATATATATATATATATATATATATATATTGTGAGGGCCTCTGTAAGATCAGTTAGCTGAAGATTTACCCTCCGTAAATAAAAAATTTTATTATTATTATTATTATTATTATTATTATTATTATTAGATGACCTAAATATGTGTGAGTCGATGTCAGTCGACTTGATAAATGACTCGACTTCACTCGAGTCATGCAAGTGTGTGTCTCGTTACAACTCTGCCACACGACGATACAGAATTGATAGTAATCGGTGTGTATGACATTTAGTATTTGTAAAATAGGAAAGGTCATAGTCGTGAAAGCTATGGTCATACTGTTTGTATGGAGATAGATATGGTCAGTAAGCGAGATCAAAAGATTAACCCTTTCATGATTGTAATCATATTTTGAGAATTTATGGAAACGCTATATGCTGCTATTGCCACAGATAGGGACGCCACAGATGGGGACGCCACAGATCGGGACGCCACAGATAGGGACGCCACAGATAGGGGCGCCACAGATAGGGACGCCACAGATAGTGACGCCGCAGATATGGACGCCGCAGATATGGACGCCACGGATAGGGACGCCATAGATAGAAACGCCACAGATAGGGCCGCCGCAGATATGGACACCGCAGATAGGGGCGTCACAGATAGGCATGTCATAGATAGGGGCGCCACATATAGGAACGCCACAGATAGGGACGCCACAGATAGGGATGCCATAGATAGGGACGCCACAGATAGGGACGCCACAGATAGGAACGCCACAGATAGGGACGCCACAGCTAAGGACGCCATAGATAGGGACGCCACAGATTGTAATGCCGCAGATAGGGATGCCACAGATTGGGACGCCACAGAAAGGGACACCACAGATAGGGACGCCACAGATTGGGACTCTATCTGTGGAAACAGCTACAATTTTCACAGATTTACACAGACTAATTTTGCAATGTTGAATTCCGTTGAAATTCTGTTTACCAAAACTAAAATAAGCGTGCTGATGATTCAATATAGCATCTTTTATCATTAAACTTAGATTTACATGAGTGGCTAAATAACCTCAGATCGGAGTTATTTCATCAACGAGAGGGAATGACGCCCATCCCAGTACATAAACAACTGGTCTTTATCGAAATAGTGTTTCCTTATTGAGCCCCTAAGTGCTATACACACCAGTATTCCAGTTAGAAATATTAAGGCATAGTGAATGTGAACATAAACACGTGCTGGAATTTGGCGAATAATCAAAATCTACTGGATGCGTTCTTGTATCAAGATTGCCTGGATGCGCTAACAGTATTACTCATATCAAATAGCTCTTTAGTGACAAATATTTCTCAAGACAATGAACCTTTCCAGTTTGTCCATGAATCATATGATGTGATAATCAACTACGTGACTGTAGGATGTCATGAATGACGTAGATAAGTTCATCACGAACGCTTAATTGATGACGGACTAAGCGTTGTTGTATGAATTGCAAAGCTTTATTGTTTAATAAACATGCTTTTGAAAATTTTAAAAACTAATTTGGATGGCCGCTGTTGCTGTCATCGGCAGCAACAGCACCAAGTCAAATCGGTTTCAAAATAGTCAACAACTTACCTGTATAGTTGTTTGGGAATTGAGATTCAGAGAGTGTAGAGAGGTGTTGTATGCAATACAGGGGATGCGATCTGCATCACTATTGATATGATTTGAGGGGATTTTACTACTATTTTTAAATCGCATTGTCATTCAACATTAACCCACCGGATCTCAATGAAACATTACAGCTGCATTCCATACCATACAAGGATGCAATCGGCATCATCACTAGACTGAGCTTTGGTAACTTTAGCTATTTTCATTTTTAGCAAAAATGGTTTATGCCAGACACGGATGCAATCTGCATTATCATTATTTTGAATTTTGGAAAATCATCGTGTTATCTTAGGATCTTAAGCTGGAGAAATTGTTCATATTCATGGTAATATTATTTAATTGCCTTTATATTCAACAAGGGCTGTTTGGATTTCAAGGCTTTGTGGATTGCAATGCTGTTTGGATTTCAAGGCTGTTTGGATTTCAATAAAAAAAAAGGTGTTATATACCATTCATACAGCATCATGCAGCAGATTGTTACTTCTTCACATTTTTATCATATCACATTCTGTCATCTTCACCAGACTGGATAAGAAAATGTTTTTAAGAAGTCAAATTACTTATCACACTCAAGACTATATGCACATTCTAAATTATTTTATATTAAGGCCTTGCCCTGTATTAGAGAAATGGTATATACAGATTTAAAATATAGTATCTAAGCAACTCAGAGTAGAACACTCTATGTAAAATACAACACTGAATATAATTAGTCAGAAGAATATCAAATAGAATCCAAATGCTTTATCCACCCCCAACCCCATCATCACCCCCACCCCATCATACACTATTAGTGGTATTCAAGGAAATAATTTGAGTAACCCTACAATTAATGTTACACTCTCAAATGAGTTTTGAAATATGAGAGCAGTTAGCTTCTATTAAAAACATTAATCATGATTCAGAAATGCACAAAGCAGTTTCAAATTGAATATAAATCACACTGAGTTAATACAGTATTGATCAGGTCTTACTATGCGCAGTCACAAGTATGTACCACACGATATATGCATCTTTTAGCATATGTGTGTAGGCAACGTGTAGTTTGTAGGTAAGGTTGTAACTGTGTAGAGAATCTAGCCTTTACCTCAACATTCTATAACAGTTTCAGAACATGTCATAGTTGTCTGTAATTATTTGAACTCATTGTGGTTTATGTGATTCCATGTATATTCGTATGCTAATGCTACAAGGAAATGTGTTCCTGGTTTAAACTGGCATTACTATCTGTGCAGGAGATTAGTCACACTGGAAATAGCCCATAATATTATCACTTTCCAATTATTTATTTCTTACACATTTACAAACTAATTACATATGCACTTCTTTAGAAGATTATTTTATAACAACAAAAAGATTATCAGTACTTTGATCAGCAACACATATTTTGCAAGCAACATAATTCTCTGCATCTTTATGTTGTACATACATATATTATCAGTTCCTTAATTGCAAAATGTGTTATTCCTCTAGAGACTTGACTGCAATTTAGATTCTTTTTCATTACTTCAAGAGGCATGTCCGAAGGGCTGCTGATTTAACTGTTTTTCCTTCTCTCCTTGTCAGTGATACTGCACATAAACATTGTTCTCAAGAGCTAACAAATGGTCTCTTTGTCACCATGTATAGTTACCTCGGGAATGCTCCATGAATGAAACATTGAGATCAGTTTCAATTCACCTTTCCAGAGTACCCACCCATCATATGACGCCATAATGAACTGCGTGGTGTGTACAATGACATCATAATGAATGACGTCATGAATGACGTCGATATGTACGTCACGAACGGATATTTGATGACGGTCTATGGGCTGTTGTACAAATTGTTTGCTTTTACTATTTAATAAATATTCTGTTGAATATTTTGAAACTAGTTTGACTGGGCGCTGTTGCTGTCTATGGCAGCAACAGCACCCAGTCTAATTAGTTACAAAATATTCAACAGCTTCCCTGTATAGTTTTCAGGAAATTGATGGCTATGGCATTCGGGGATCGATCAATCCAAACACGGCGAGGTGTGGGTGGAGCTTAGCTAGTGATGGGCGGGGCATACCCCTTTGCTTCATACAGATGATACAGATGGAGATATTGAGATGACTGTATAAAAGTGCCGAGGTAGACCCACCTTAAACATTCACAAAATAGCTGCTGGTTCTCCCAGAAATGTATGTGACCATAGATTGCCATCAATATCCAATAGATCAGTGACAGTCTGCAATTGTCCGACTCTAGAGCATCTTGTAAAGCAGCTTGCATTTGATCTGGATTGCTAAATCTGTTAGAGATTAACGTCATCTTCCTCATTTCAACAGCTTTCAGCTCTACATTGTTGATAACTGAATTATTGAGTTTAGTGTTCACTCTCCGACATTTATAAAATGCTAATGATAGTTCTGGAATGGCAGACTACTTTGTCAATATACCTGCATCTGTGTTATTCCCACAGAACTTTGTTGGCGAAGTACCGAATCCTCGACAGCGTTTTAAGTTTGAGTGAGACCTGTTGCTGATGCATGCACAAGTTTTGTCATGTTTGGTCCACCACACCAGCTTGAACCAAAAATAATCAAAGCTTTCATACCTAATCTGGAAGTACACATCAAGAATTCTATATGTGTCTGACCTGTTCATTCGACCACCCTCTTTTCTTAGCCAGCAGCATCAGGTTATTGACTGGTCTTTGGAGAAAGATTGCCATCTTGATTTTGTGATGCGCTAAGTTCTGTTAAATTTCTCGTTTTCACAAGGAACTTTCAAGTGATTTTGAAAATCTCGTCCAGAAAATAGACAAGAATGTGATGACTTCTTCCATTTTGGATGAGTGCTGGGGAATAAGCTACGCTTAACCATCATATTTGTATGACAAAACCTGTGAATGAGCCTCTTATAGGTTGCCAGATCCATTGTTAGTTTGACAGATTTCCAATAGAGTCACGCTGGCATCCTGCAGAACTGAATACAGTTTCATTGTGTTGTTGTCTTTCATTTCTGTTTAAGTGTATTCTCCAGCGTGACAATTCAGAAGTTCTTGCAAAATAGGATTGCAAAATTAATTTAGTTAAATATGTTGCTTAGTTTAGCTTATACGATATATGTCCATGAATGCAATTCAATTCAGAGACTATCTGAATAATTCAGTTGACTACAATTAAAGTTTTGCTTTCAAACTACACATATTTATGGTGTATTCACCTCCATTGGAATCTGAACATAAATCTTACATAATACGCTTACACGTTTACGGATTGGACGTAGCACTCAGCCCAAGAAAGAAATCTCGCATAATCATTGATAACACTTGCATCATATTTAAATCATAGCTATCAAAGAACATTATTGAATGCAACTATAATAAAAAATCAATAAATGATCTATTTTAATGCATACTGTCATTGCAGAGTATAGTTCGACTGTATTTATATTATGATACAATTTTAAGGGAAATATTCCCCAACTTATGATACAGTAATGTTACCTACATACCACGTTGACTACGAACTATAACCACATGTTGCAACCATGACAACCTAGGTTTTGTGATTTAGCCTAGTTATCGCCAATTGCATAAGAGTGTAAAGCGTTTGCTTCCATTATAAAGCGATTTCATAGAATTATTGATTTATGAATTTCACTTCAAATGAATCTTGCTTACATCCCCAACGTAGTTGTTGAATATTACCAGCGTTTAGTATGTAAATTACACGTTAGGCATAGGAAAGTTACTTACATGTATTTCCACAAAGGGCTGCTGCTGTTTAACTCAATTTTGTGTGGTGAAAACTCCCCCAAGATTGTGTAGCATAGCATCCTGCGTTGTTGATGTGTATATAGGCAACGAGTATGTAGGCAACAGCACTAATTTTACTTTATTTTTATTTTAGATGAAAATATTTATTAGATTTCTCTGGAATTCCAGAGAGGACAGAAAAGCAGTGCTCTGCATATTTGGCAACAAATTCGGATTCGATTTATTAAATAAGATCTCAAATACAGATATGGAAATTTATTGTGTAAGCAGCACAACTTTCTTGCCGAAATAATGTTAGTCGTTGTTGATGTAGGTCACTAATTCACCTTTCCAGAGTACCCCCCCCCCCATCATATGACGTCATAATGAACTGCGTGATGTGTACAATGACATCGTAATGAATGATGTCATGAATGACGTCGATAAGTACTTCATGAACGCATATTTGAAGACGGTCTATGCGTTGTTGTACACATTGTTTGATTTTAATATTTAACAAATATTCTGTTGAATATTTTGAAACTAATTTGACTGGACGTTGTTGCTGCCATAGGCACCAACAGTACCCAGTCAAATCAGTTACAAAATACTCAACAGCTTCCCTGAATAGTTTTCAGGAAATTGATAGCTCGGGCATTCGGGGATCGATCAATCCCAACACGGCGAGGTGTGGGTGGAGCTTAGCTAGTGATGGGCGGGACATAGCTAAAATGGAAAAGAGCGTTCCCATGAACCGTTAGTAAATCTGTAGTAATGCAATCACGTTCAATACAGTTAGTGAATTTACTAAATTACAACAATGTTTACAGATGCAGTGTGTTTCAAAAATGCGTTTGTAGGCAACACAAGGAATTTGACAAAAATGAAATTCCGAAAATATCGTTTAGGTAGTGTTTAAAATAAACCTAAACATGGGTATATCATACAATTTTCAATAAATGGCTTATTGACAATATAGAGAATTTAAATTAAAAAGCCAGAAAATCTCTAATTTTGACAGTAAAAATTGCATATCGCCCTTAATATTTATCATATAAAAACAAAGTAAAGTGCCTATGGAAGGTATCGGAGAGATTCATATATATATCGATTGATTGATTGGTTGATTGATTGAGTGAGTGGTTGCTTGATTGATTGATTGTTGGTGGGTGAGTGGGTTGATGGCTTAGTGGATGGGTGTAATGTATGTATGTATGTATTTTATTGACGCACTGGCAACGTGTGGCTTCAATTTCTATGTGCTAACCAGCCGACGGCCATGCACCCATTAGTTTAATTTGTTGACCACCATCTCCTGGTCGGGGGAATCGAACCGCCATTCTGCAACTCCGCATAGCATCAGCCACCAGACATCTTTCCACTGGACCACCTCGCCAAGACTAAAATGGTCAAGGTATGGCCGACCAGCTTTCACATGTCTGATATACTGACACACTGACGATTCAGGTGGAACTATCTGTGGATGCACATGCCACGATTCAATCCAAGGCTTTTTACGCCTATTGTGCTCTGACTCCAGCATGGCTCTGGCAGTATATGTATTTTATTTTATTGAGGCACTGGCAATGTGCGGCTTCAATTTCTATATGCTAACCAGCCGACAGTCGTGCACCCATTAGTTTAATTTGTTGATCACCATCTCCTGGTTGGGGGATCGAGCTGCCATTCTGCAATTCCGCATAGCATCAGAAACCAGGCATCGTTCCGGATTGTGGAACGGTTGCCTGTGGAGTGTGGTGGTATCTTTCTACTACCAGCTATACTACTATCGATTGATTGATTGGTTCATTGATTGATTGATTGAGTGAGTGAGTGGTTGCTTGATTGATTGATTGATTGTTGGTTGGTGAGTGGGTGGATGGCTTGGTGTATGTATGTATTTTTATTTTATTGATGCACTGGCAACGTGCGGCTTCAATTTCCATGTGCTAACTTAGCCGACAGTCATGCACACATTAGTTTAATTTGTTGATCACCATCCCCCGGTTGGGGAATCGAACCGCCATTCTGCAACTCTGCATAGCATCAGCAACCAGACATCTTTCCACTGGACCACCGCACCAAGACTAAAAGTCTAAGTTTGGCCGACCAGTTTTCACATGTCTGATATACTGACACACTGACGATTCATATGGGACTATCTGTGGATGCATCTGCCACGATTCAATCCTAGGCTTTTTATGCCTATTGTACTCTGACTCCAGCACGGCTCTGGCAGTATATGTATTTTATTTTATTGACGCACTGGCAACGTGCGGCTTCAATTTCCATGTGCTAACTTAGCCGACAGTCATGCACCCATTAGTTTAATTTGTTGATCTCCATCCCCCAGTCAGGGGATTGGACCGCCATTCTGCAACTCCGCATAGCATCAGCAACCAGGGACCACCGTGCCAAGACTAAAAAAGTCACGGTTTTGCCGACCATCTTTCACATGTCTGATATTCTGACACACTGACGATTCATATGGGACTATCTGTGGATGCACCTGCCACACTTCAATCCTAGGCTTTTTACGGCTATTGGACTCTGACTCTAGCACGGCTCTGGCAGTATATGTATTTTTATTTTATTGATGCACTGGCAACGTGCGGCTTCAATTCGTTTGGGATAACCAGCCGACAGTCATGCACCCATTAGTTTAATTTGTTGACCAGCATCTCCTGGTCGGGGGATCGAACCGCCATTCTGCAACTCCGCATAGCATCAGCCACCAGACATCTTTCCACTGGACCACCGCACCAAGACTAAAAGTCTAGGTTTGGCCGACCAGTTTTCACATGTCTGATATACTGACACACTGACGATTCATATGGGACTATCTGTGGATGCATCTGCCACGATTCAATCCTAGGCTTTTTATGCCTATTGTACTCTGACTCCAGCATGGCTCTGGCAGTATATGTATTTTTATTTTATTGACGCACTGGCAACGTGCGGCTTCAATTTCCATGTGCTAACTTAGCCGACAGTCATGCACCCATTAGTTTAATTTGTTGATCTCCATCCCCCAGTCAGGGGATTGAACCGTCATTCTGCAACTCCGCATAGCATCAGCAACCAGGGACCACCGTGCCAAGACTAATAAAGTCACGGTTTTGCCGACCATCTTTCACATGTCTGATATTCTGACACACTGACGATTCATATGGGACTATCTGTGGATGCACCTGCCACGCTTCAATCCTAGGCTTTTTACGCCTATTGGACTCTGACTCTAGCACGGCTCTGGCAGTATATGTATTTTTATTTTATTGATGCACTGGCAACGTGCGGCTTCAATTCCTTTGTGCTAACCAGCCGACAGTCATGCACCCATTACTTTAATTTGTTGATCTCCATCCCCCAGTCAGGGGATTGGACAGCCATTCTGCAACTCCGCATAGCATCAGCAACCAGACATCTTTCCACTGGACCACCGCGCCAAGACTAAAAAAGTCAAGGTTTTGCCGACCATCTTTCACATGTCTGATATTCTGACACACTGACGATTCATATGGGACTATCTGTGGATGCATCTGCCACGATTCAATCCTAGGCTTTTTATGCCTATTGTACTCTGACTCCAGCACGGCTCTGGCAGTATATGTATTTTATTTTATTGACGCACTGGCAACGTGCGGCTTCAATTTCCATGTGCTAACTTAGCCGACAGTCATGCACCCATTAGTTTAATTTGTTGATCTCCATCCCCCAGTCAGGGGATTGGACCGCCATTCTGCAACTCCGCATAGCATCAGCAACCAGGGACCACCGTGCCAAGACTAAAAAAGTCACGGTTTTGCCGACCATCTTTCACATGTCTGATATTCTGACACACTGACGATTCATATGGGACTATCTGTGGATGCACCTGCCACACTTCAATCCTAGGCTTTTTACGGCTATTGGACTCTGACTCTAGCACGGCTCTGGCAGTATATGTATTTTTATTTTATTGATGCACTGGCAACGTGCGGCTTCAATTCGTTTGGGATAACCAGCCGACAGTCATGCACCCATTAGTTTAATTTGTTGACCAGCATCTCCTGGTCGGGGGATCGAACCGCCATTCTGCAACTCCGCATAGCATCAGCCACCAGACATCTTTCCACTGGACCACCGCACCAAGACTAAAAGTCTAGGTTTGGCCGACCAGTTTTCACATGTCTGATATACTGACACACTGACGATTCATATGGGACTATCTGTGGATGCATCTGCCACGATTCAATCCTAGGCTTTTTATGCCTATTGTACTCTGACTCCAGCATGGCTCTGGCAGTATATGTATTTTTATTTTATTGACGCACTGGCAACGTGCGGCTTCAATTTCCATGTGCTAACTTAGCCGACAGTCATGCACCCATTAGTTTAATTTGTTGATCTCCATCCCCCAGTCAGGGGATTGAACCGTCATTCTGCAACTCCGCATAGCATCAGCAACCAGGGACCACCGTGCCAAGACTAATAAAGTCACGGTTTTGCCGACCATCTTTCACATGTCTGATATTCTGACACACTGACGATTCATATGGGACTATCTGTGGATGCACCTGCCACGCTTCAATCCTAGGCTTTTTACGCCTATTGGACTCTGACTCTAGCACGGCTCTGGCAGTATATGTATTTTTATTTTATTGATGCACTGGCAACGTGCGGCTTCAATTCCTTTGTGCTAACCAGCCGACAGTCATGCACCCATTACTTTAATTTGTTGATCTCCATCCCCCAGTCAGGGGATTGGACAGCCATTCTGCAACTCCGCATAGCATCAGCAACCAGACATCTTTCCACTGGACCACCGCGCCAAGACTAAAAAAGTCAAGGTTTTGCCGACCATCTTTCACATGTCTGATATTCTGACACACTGACGATTCATATGGGACTATCTGTGGATGCACCTGCCACGCTTCAATCCTAGGCTTTTTACGCCTATTGGACTCTGACTCTAGCACGCTCTGGCAGTATATGTATTTTTATTTTATTGATGCACTGGCAACGTGCGGCTTTAATTTCCATGTGCTAACCAGCCGACAGTCATGCACCCATTAGTTTAATTTGTTGATCACTATCTCCAGGTCGGGGAATCGAACCGCCATACTGCAACTCTGCATAGCATCAGCAACCAGAGATCTTTCCACTGGACCACCGCGCCAAGACTAAAGTCTCAGGTTAGCAGACCAGCTTTCACATGTCTGATATACTGACAGACTGACGATTCATATGTGACTATCTGTGGATGCACCTGCCACGATTCAATCCTTGGCATTTAAGCCTATTGTACTCTGACTCCATCACGGCTCTGGTAATATCTGTAATTTTATTTTATTGACGCACGGGCAACGTGCGGCTTCAATTTCCATGTGCTTGTGGATAGATGGATGGATGGATGGATTGATAGATGGATTGGTTGATTGATTGGTTGCTTGGTTGGTTAATGGTTGGTTGGTTGGTTGGTTGGTTGGTTTGTTGGTGGGTCATGACTAGATGGATGGGTTGATTGATTGATTGCACGACAGACGAACCAACGGGACTGACAGACCAAACGAATGATTGACAAACAGACTGATAAACCCACTGACCGAACAAATTACCGAACGACCAAACGACCGACATGTCCTGGATATGCAGAGCGCACAAACCTTTAATTTTAAAATCGCTATAAAATGGTGAAATGTTATTTGTGGAAGTGTAAGAGCGTGTGTGTGCGCGCGTGTGTGTGCGCGTGCGTGCGTGCACGCGTGCGTGCGCGTGTGTGGGTTTCTTTGGTAAACATTTACATTCATATCGTGAGAAAACAGACAGCTACACTTTCACATTAATCATATTCAGGAATGCATCTAACTGTAGGCTCTGGTCTAGAACTAGATGTTTCAGAGATTTTTTATTTTAAGATCTTAATTGATTTTACGCAACAGTGGTTTGTTTCTATACGTTTGCCGTGTTTCAGACTGTCACGAATACGCTTTTGATTATATGGTGGCATCACCCTGCAGTACGCTGTACTATGGTGGCTCCTTAGGGCCATCGCTCTTTGGCCTTCTAGTTAGATACGCGAAGAAGCGATTGAATGAAGTACGATTCGAAGAAGCGAATATACGATGCGATTAAACTAAGACAAGATGCGATGAACGAAGGTACGATACGAAGCACGATGCGAAGAACGACGATACAATGCGAAGTATGATGCGAAGAACGAAGAACGATGCAAAAGGCGAAGATACGATGTGAAAACACGAAGAGTAGATGCGCAAATGCGAAGGAGCGAAGAAATGAAGAGGCGATAATACGATGCGAAAACGAGAATGAGCGAAGAGGCAAAGAATGCATTAGTAGTAAGCCCTACGTATGCGCATTTTAAAATGAAATATAGGCCAATACATAATTGTAATCAGAACGACGTTGTGTCAATGCATGTAGGCCTACGCGGCGGCCGTAATTAACTTAGATTCTACTTTGAGTATATTAATTAATGGCGTGACACAAGCCGGTTTTGTTTGAGTTGGGATGTCAGTCAGTCGGTCAATGCGTTCGTTCGTCGCTCCGTCAGTTCACAGTGTAGGGAATGTTAAAATACATGAATATATCGTATTTTTCTTGATACTTTATGTACTACTGGGGGCTTATTGATACAAGTTTGCAAATATGTCGATTCTGAATCTTGGCAGAAGTCTCATGTTCTGCGTCTATCCATATACCCGTTCCTCCGCATGCCCGTCCATTCATCTTGCTGCACATGCGCACCTTTTTACTATTTTAGGTTTATCTTCGATCGCTCAGATTCTACTCGGCTTCTATTGATACAACTTCAGAGATCTGTTGATTATGCCCCTTGAAAGAGGCGTTCAATGTTTTCGCCAATCTACATGTACGGCCTTATGTACGTCTGGTCATCTTGTCGGAAATACACACGCACGCACACACGCGCGCGCGCGCGCACAGACATAGGGTGACCTATTTATGTGCCTAAAAGGTTGTTTTTCTATTTGTTAAATCGCCATGCACCACCACCGAATTTCTACGTGTCAACGTCCTTTTCTCACATAGACAATGACATCATGGGATGGCGTATATATTTGTAAATAAGGTCAACAAAAAATATATCATAAAATATGTTCTCTAAGCTTGTTTCTGCACATTAGCCGCCAGTTTAAAACATAACACATGTTATGTAAAATGGCAAGAAAAAGATAGATATACATATATTTTTTTATATTAATGCATGCATAGCCGAGATACACTTAAAATCGCTGGTTCAAATCTTGCTATGTATTATTAGTAAAATGTTAAACAGTATTGCCAGATAGTAGAGCACGCTGGACAACTTGATGATGATAGATGATGATGACGATGATGATGATGATGATGATGATGATGATGATGATGATGATGATGATGATGATAGACATGATGATGATGATGATGAAGATGATGATGATGATCCTGACATAATGATGGTAGGTGTTGACCTGTCTTTAGTGATCACCTATCTTTAAAGACAGAATCATGCTCTAAAGTGTGCTCAAGCTGAATACCAGTGGTGTGCGATACACAAACCTTGGCATAGCCGAAGTACAGTACTGTCACGCCTACTGTCCGAGTGCCCACTCGCTCTCTGAGCAGGTTCCCAACATAAAAGCTGAGCCGGTTGCCATTATTAGGTGAGATGTTCTTACCTCCGAGGTGGTACTGATCCTCGAGTGCCATCTCCAGATCCTCGGGTCCACTGGTTAGACGCAATAAGGCACACGACTTCATCTTCTGTCAATAGAGACAGCAATTAGCCCGATTACGTGGCTCACCGAGAACATTGGTCCCAGCCACTATAAGTTTGAAGTCATTTAGCTCATCTACTTGCTGGACCACCTCCCTCATTATGAACCATGAGTGCCACAGCTACACAATCTGAGACACCTCGTTGCAATATCTGCTGATACTCTCGCTCTACATGTAGAATTCACTGTCTAGAACCCTCCTGTTTTAGTTCCTGGTCATTATCATCATGCCAGATATGAAGTCGTGGAGAGGTCATCTTTACATCCGGAAGATGTTCAGTGTACACCCGAAGGAACAGCTTGTCCCGCATCATGGCTGGGTTCATGTGCGTGCTCTCGAAGAGGCAGAAGAGTGGCACCATGACAGGTGTTTCTACGTCTGGTTGTAAGTTGAATTCTGTGAAACCTTCATTACATCAGATGGCATAGTACCCTTTCCCCTTCGCGTAATAGGAATGTCCACGAGCCAGTAGAGCCAGAACTCGATACTCATCATTTATGTAGGTGGTGCCTAAGGTGGTGTTGATCGGCACAATCTCTCACCTGCTCACCATCTGTGGGAGCTCTACATCCTTCTCCGCTGTGCTCGCAAGCTTAAACTTGAGTGTCATGCTCCTAATCTCGTGGATCTGTCTGGAAATAGCGAAGTTTATGTACTTCCCCACAGTGGGGAGAGGGTTCGCATCATGGATACTAGGTCGAATGACTATCAGACAGTCCTTCCAAGGATCGGTGTGGTGTGAGGTCGTGGGTTCAATCACTCCATCAGGATGCCGCACATACTGCTGGATGTTTAAACATCTAGCTATATACAGGTTTAAACAGCGATCTTTGGTAAGGTTCTCCAGCAGATCGTCTTTGGAGGGCAGAAACCAGTTAGTGGCCACACAGCCTTCAAGAAGAAACCAGTACAGCTACCGCCACCCGGAGTACTTACGTCAAGTAAACATCCTCCAGATCATAAGCGCTGACTTGTGCTTGCACTGGTTGAACCATGGTAGGAGGTGCCGCATTTGGGCTGCGATACTCGATGGGCTCGGTGTGGACACCATCTGGTAGCACATATCTCTTATCGTAGTAGGCGGAGACCAAGTTTTTCCTGTTCATACGTCACCATACCCTGGTTGTGGGGCGTATCACCTCATCGAGGTTGGAGCCTGCTATAGTGATATAGGCAGAATCAGTGTCCATCTGCAGGTACTCGAAGCTGTCACAAGTTATGCAGCAGTCGAGGAAGTCATAGTAGAACTCCAGCATTCGCAGCTTCACGACCTCGTATATGGCTATACCCACCTGGAAGGGGCGACGAATGGTGATCTTAGCCTGACGGTTCTGCAACTCATAGGAATCACTGATCTCCTCTAGATCCTCGAACCATGTGCTACGCAAGGCTCTGCCTACTACTCGTTCATCCGTAGTGAAGCTTGTGCTGATATGACATTCTAATGCCTCGATCAACTTCCCATATGCACTGTTTCCGAGGAGTTTGGAGAGCTCAGCCAATGAGGCTTTACTTTTGTCAACATTCCCGGTACAACATGCCTCAGTAACAGTCTAAAAACCATTCAAAAGATTTCTGCTAGGTGTAGTCTATAGTGCGATAGATAGCAGTAATCTTTAACCCATGGACAAGGTACCACTTGAGAGTTGGTGCATACAATACCCTCTTCCTACCAGAGAGTGCACCAATGAGCTTGTTAGTTGTAGACTTTTGTCGACCTGTTTTATCAAGGTATGCAAGAATCTCCGAAGCTATAGCCTCTTCTGGGATCTCACGATTATAGAAGATGGGAGACATCTCCTCGAACTTTGGCCATAATGCTTTAGTTACCTCAATGTCGACTTCAGAAAACCTGAACCAATGATCCGCTAGCAGATCCTCCTTAAAGCGTTCAATATCACTGCTTACACGACTACCCCACTGTCGTACAGTTTCTTTACCACAAGGCATTGCTTGGGCCATGGTTGACAAAAACAGAGCATTCGCATCATAACCACGGATACGTTGACATATGCGCTTACCTTGGCGAATTCGAGTAACACCCAACTCATGGTATTTTGTGAACACAATGCGGTTCCATCGACAACGGCACCCTTCAGCATCTCATAGGCTTCCTTGCCTGGGGCATAAAGGCTAACATCTGGCATATGCTGAGCTGTTCCATGAAGTAGATACTGTAGTGACACTCCTGGAAGAGAGACCGCATCTTTCAGAATGTCAATACCTTGTTTTGAGTAGAATTGTCCCATCTGCTCAAGAGCTTCGATGAGCGGACTGACATCCAGGCTATTGTAGTATCGCAGCCAGTTGGCAAATGTCTTCATCCTTTGATCTCTGAAGGTCTGCTTACATTGCCTCCACTCTCACAACTCAAGAAGGTAACCACCTTTGAGCTTAGACCACCACGCACGATAATCATGTATGTCTAGGATAGTCGAGAATCTCGGGCGTGTCAAACTATTCATAAGACAACCAGCTCTTCTGCTGTGTGCGCCCATAAGCTTTGATCCATGACGTGTATGAAACCCCGGGTCCAAGGTAATTCAGCACATCTAGAAACCTTAGTTCAGGTGTAATGAGAAACATTCTCTGGCTAGCCTTTTTGGCGACTTTCACCGTGCCTGCTGTTCCATGTGCTAGCACAGAACTTGTGAGCTCATCCACGAAGTACTTCTTGATGAGGTTCAAGTCGTACCAGGCACCTGGTCACACCACTCATTAATAAGTCGCTCCTGTCGTTTTGGTAACTTGTCCAAGTCCGCTGGTGGATACTGTGACCGAATCCTTGCACGGATTGTGTAGGTCTGTAGTTGGATCTCCTGCATGAACTCTGAGATCAGCACTTTGGAGTTAGTATTGCAGAGGTGAGTTGGCGAGCTCGCGCAGTTGGGACGACGCTCTAAAGAGCAGCCGACTGACACCGAGATTGGTATGTGGGTACTCTCGGTCGTGAGTCTCTGTATGGTGGGTCTTGATCCCATCTAGAAGGGTTTCAAAGTCATAGACGATAAAGTGTGGGTATGGTACCGTCCGCACTGGTGCGTGGACACTTGGACAGTGTTCTATACAGCGCTACCACTGTACCACAAGCGTGTATCCAGATGCTCTCAGTTTCTCGTCTCTTGCGACCATCTTGCGGTATCTTTGTTCAGCATCCTCAGCTCGCTGGTGTTGTGAACATCCATGCCAGTGACAGCCATGGAACTGGTATACTGTGTCAGTTGTCAGATCATATGGGAGCCCCCTCGATCCAACGCTCGCCACCATGACCACACTTTGCATGGTGTATGTGAATTCCTCGGTTTCTCACCTCATATTAAATCCAACAAGTAGCCGCTGAACTGGCCTGTTGGGGTGGATAGAAAGCCTTCTTGTATGCTGACTGCAGTACCGCTAGTTTCTCCCTGGGGCAATCGATGGTCGTTTTCCCCCTGTACAGCGGTCAGCATGGCGATGGAGACTATATGCTTGGATGAACTGCTGTTGAAAGTGCCCGCAGTTCAATGTCTGGGCCAGCTTGGAGATGTCCTTAATGAAGAAGGCGTGGTGGTCGTATATTCCAATGGTCATGATGCTCGGATAGTGAGCAGGTTTCTTGGTCAGATGCCTGATGCCCACTTCAGTGGGCTCATAAACCCGAATCCCTGTCTTCGCAAATAACTCGACCTTGCCCAGCTTGTCTAGGGACGTCTTTGGTACATAGGCCACAGGCCCGTTCAGGCCATAGAAATGTTTAACAAGCTCTTGTGCAGGATATGTACTTCTATCAGCTCTCGAACCCTGCTGGACTGCTAGACATCTCCAGCGACACATGTTGTCCTTGTAGGTATCGAGTGCTGTCATTCCATTCTTCCATCGGAGCCAGGCCGGGAGGGGACCTGTCCCTAGCAGAGGCTGGTGGTCGATGACAACCTTTACCTCAACGTTGCTTGATCTGACGAAGGCCCACGCGGTTTTGGGTCGATTGATACTGTCTGGGTCGTGGCGGGCTTGCTCTCTGCCATCCACCCAAGTCTGGACCGTTCCTAGTGTATTCATCCAGGACCTTCCTGGAGCATTCTTTTGGAAGAGCATCACCCTATCATCATCAATGTGGCGGATTCGATAGGTGTGGGTATACCGAAGGTAGAAGGCGTTCTGTACGGTCTGGATCTTCTCCATAATCCGACCTATAATGTCTCCTTCTAATCCTCTGAAGAATATTCAGCATACTGTTCCCCGTCCTCTCTCCTCTGTTTCCCTCTCACAGAGACGATCATTGAGAATCTGCTGACCTTCTTGCCTCATACTCCAGGCTAAGGGTTCAGATCTCGTCAATCGTCTTCTGATTCTCTGTAGAAGAGGTAGGTGTTCTTGTGGATGGCTTGCCATCCAAATTGCTACAGCCCATGGATCCCCAGAGGTGAGCGCCGGAAACCTCCCTGTCTTTTGTGCTTGAGAGAGTCACTTTAGTCACTCCTCGGAAAGGGTGGGGAGTCGCTCTCGCCACTCCTCGGCATTGGCGCGTGCAATCATCTGATGCAGGTCGGCTTTGTGGGCCTTAGAATAGCCTCTAAGACCGAATTGCTTTGCCATCACTCGAAGCTGGGTGATAGTAAGCATGACGCAAGGTCTATTATTAGATCTTAAACCGGCTGTCCATAAATGCTTGATTTCTACCCATCTTCGAGGCGCCTATATAAGAGTTGTTGTCTCAAATGCGTGGCATGATGCGTTTAAATTCATCCATAACTAAACTGAACATTCTCCTGGTACAGGCCTTCTTGTAGTTCATTCTGTTGGAATGTTTAGTACCCGCCCCCCCCCCCGTATGCTTTACATAGTCCACAGTCTGTATAAATACCTGCCTCGTATCCTCTGCATGGCTTCGGCTCAACAGCAGCCTTCCAAAACTGAGCATTGTGTGTCCCACAATATTTTCCAACACAGTTCCTTAAGTATCGAACAGGCTTACCTCGCATGAGCATTTGCATGCATTATAATGCATGTTTGAAGAAGTCTATATCAAGGATCTTAAACCTTGGGCCTGGGTATCTTGTATGTATTTGTGTGCCCCATGTCTCAAATTCCTATGCCTCAGGAATTGAGAGGGTGGTGGGAGCCGCGGATCGCAGAACAGTTGCCTGTGGAGGGTGGTGGTATTCTTCTACTACCGGCTATACTACTTTCGAGCAATCAACCCATACACCTAACGGCCCATCCACACACCAATCAAGCAATCAATCAATCAACCCTCCCACCCATGCACCCACCCATCCACCCATCAATCATCCGATCAACTAAACAATTGATCAATCGATCAATCGATCCGTCCACCCATCCACCCATCCACCCATCCATCCATACATACACACATACATCCACCAACCCACCCATCACTCACTCACTCACTCACCCACCCACCCACCCACCCACCAACCCACCCACCCACTCACCCACCCACTCACTCACTCACTCACTCACTCACTCACCCACCCACCCACCCACCCACCCACCCACTCACTAACCCACCCACCCACTCACCGACTCACTCACTCACTCACTCACTCACTCACTCAATTAATCAATCAAATAATCAATAAGTCAAAAAAAAACCAACTAAACAATCACTCACTCATTCACTCACTCACTCACTCACTCACTCACTCTCTCTCACTCTCTCTCTCTCTCTCTCTCTCTCTCTCTCTCGCTCGCTCGCTCGCTGGCTGGCTGGCTGGCTGGCTGGCTGGCTGGCTGGCTGGCTGACTGACTGGCTGGCTGGTTGGCTGGCTGGCTAACTCACTCACTCACTCACTCACTCACTCACTCACTCACTCACTCACTCACTCAGCCAGCCAACTAACCAATCGGTCAATCAGTTAACTAAACAATAGGTCCGTCCGTCAGTCAACTAAACAATCGGTCAGTTAGCCAACTAAACAAGCAGTCAATCAACTAAACAAGCAGTCAATCAACTCAGCAAGCAGTCAATCAACTAAACAATCAGTCAATCAACTAAACAATCAGTCAATCAACTAAACAATCAGTCAATCAACTAAACAAACAGTCAATCAACTAAACAATCAATCAATCAATCAGTCAACTAAACAATCAGTCAATCAACTAAACAATTAGTCAATCAACTAAACAATCAGTCAATCAACGAACCAATCAGTCAATCAACGAAACAATCAGGCAATCAACTAAACAATCAGGAAGTCAACTAAACAATCAGTCAATCAACTAAACAATCAGGCACTCAATTAAACAATCAGGCAATCAACTAAACAATCAGTCAATCAACTAAACAATCAGTCAATCAACTAAACAATCAGTCAATCAACTAAACAATCAGTCAATCAACTAAGCAATCAGTCAATCAACTAAACAATCAGTCAATCAACTAAACAATCAGTCAATCAACTAAACAATCAGTCAATCAACTAAACAATCAGTTAATCAACTAAACAATCAGTCAATCAACTCACAAACACTCCCCGTCCGGCCCCACCACCACCGCCCCCCCCCCTCACCCACCCAACCATCCATCCAGCCACCCATCCACCAACTAACTAACCAATCAATCAATCAACCAATCGATGAATGAATGAATCAATGAAACAATGATTGGATGGGTGGGCAGGTGGGCGGAAGTATGCGCAGGTGTGCAAGCGGGCGGGCAGGCAGTCGAGTGGTCATATGGACGGTCGGACAGACAGACATACAGAAAAGAACAAAATTATCCCATTTCAACTCATATACAATAGACGTAATGTTGAATTAGCGAAATCCATGAAAGACGAATATTCACAGTTGCAATCTAAATTAAAGGAACCGATCAAAGCACGACCAGTAATAGCTTACAATAGAAAGCCAAACCTGAAAGATTTGCTAGTAAGATCAAAGTTAGACCTCATAGTTCCTGATAACAATGACAAGGTTTCATCCCTCCCTATCTATTAAATTAAATCTAATCCCAACCAAAATCAATGGTGGGGCAACATGAAATCATATCCGTAGGACATCTTTTAGTTTTGTGTCCGAAAAAGTGTGCGTGTGCGTGTGCGCGTGCGCGTGCGCGTGCGTGTGCGCGCGCGTGCGCGTGCGTGTGCGTGCGTGCGCGTGCGTACGTGCTGGCGTGCGTGCGTTCGTTCGTGCGTCCGTGCATTTGTTCGTATGTGTGTATGTGTGTGGGTGTGTGCTCGTACATCCGTACATGCGTGCATCTATACTTGCATGGGTGTATGTGTGCGTGTGTGTGTATGTGGGTGTGGGTGCATTAATTCATGAGTACATTAGTGCGTGGGTGTGTGCGTGCATGCATTCGTGCGTCCATTCGTGCATGCGTTCATGCATGCATTATTGCGTGCATTCGTGCATGTATTACTGTGTGCATGTATTATTGCATGCATTCGTTCAGATGTGTGCGTGCGTGCGTGCGTGCGTGCGTGCGTGCGTGCGTGCGTGCGTGCGTGCGTGCGTGCGTGCGTGCGTGCGTGCGTGCGTGCGTGCGTGCGTGCGTGCGTGCGTGCGTGCGTGCGTGCGTGCGTGCGTGCGTGCGTGCGTGCGTGCGTGCGTGCGTGCGTGCGTGCGTGCGTGCGTGCGTGCGTGCGTGCGTGCGTGCGTGCGTGCGTGCGTGCGTGCGTGCGTGCGTGCGTGCGTGCGTGCGTGCGTGCGTGCGTGCGTGCGTGCGTGCGTGCGTGCGTGTGCATTCGTGTGTGTGCATTCGTATGTGTGATTTCTCTGTAATGTAGCATCAATCCCAGCCTTTACCTGTTAAAGCGACCTACTGACAAGTTCACTTTACCTCAACTAATCTCAAGGGGGGACCACTCTAAGTAAATCTAAACTTGGTCTCGATAGGACAAATTTAGGTAAAGAAATTTTTAATTAAATTCCTGTGCCAATGCGGGTTTTTTTCAATGTACAGACAGACAGACAGACCGGCAGACCAGCAGACCGGCAGACTGGCAGACTGGCAGACAGATCGGCAGGCAGACAGACCGGCAGGCAGACAGACAGACCGGCAGGTAGACTGACAGACAGGCAGGCATGCACGCAGACAAACATACAGACATACAGACAGGCTGCTACAGATCCTGGTACTGTTACCGCTACTGCTACTGCTACGGCTACCACTACCCCTACTACTACTACTACTACTACTACTACTACTACTACTACTACTACTACTACTCCAGCCAGCCAGCCAGCCAGCCAGCCAGCCAGTCAGTCAGTCAATGACAGGCAGTCGGTTGGCTGGATGGCCAGATAAGATGATCAGTCAGTCAGTCACTATGTTAGTGTAATCACTATGTTAGACTGTCAGTCAGGAAGTTGGTCGGTCTGTCAGTCAGACAGTTAGTTAGTCAATTGATTGGGCAGTCTGTCAGTGCGATGGATCAACCGACTGACCAATTGGCCAACTGACTGACTGACTGGTCAATCGACCAACGGATTGAATAAATAACTGACTGGTTTAATAGCAGATAGACAGATCAATATCTCTATTGTTTGATTGAATGTATGAGTGATGCATGGACTCAATGACTGTGTGATGGTGTGTCTAATTGACTGATCGATTTATTGATTGGATGACAGATGGACTGACAAATGGGCAGAGAGACATGCAGAAATGTTGACTGAATGATCAACTGAATGATCAACCAACTGATTGGCGGCGCGATCGGCAGAGCGATGGACATGATCTGACTGACAAATCGAATGACAGACCGACCGATGACAGACTTACTACCCGACTGACGAACCGACTGATTAATTGACTGATAGACTCACCAATATCTTGATTATTAGTTTGATTGAATGAGTTATTTAGTAACTGATCGCGTGATTGATTGAGTAACGGCATGTGTAATTGATTGACTGACTGTCTGGCAGACCTTCAAACCGACCAACTGAGCGACCAATTGACTAACCGACTGACAAACCGACGGACCAACTGCCTGACCGAGCGACCGACTGACTGGCCGAATGACAGAACGAACGAACAACCGACATGGTCGGGCTTTGCAGATCGCTCAAACATTAAATTTTAAAATCGCTATACAAGTTATGAATTGTTATTTAGTATGGTGGCTGGGAATGGTCATTGCCACATGGTGTCAGCCCGAAACAGATCAGTTCGATTGCGAGTGCGAGAGCTAGCGCGAGGGCGATAATAACTGTATGGTGGTCCAGAGCTGACATGCAGCAAATACATGCATCTGTTTGGAATTTATTTAATTTTGTCATATAGATATATTTTTATTTAATTTTTATTTATTTTTTCACTTTTTATCTCGCATTTTCACGAAGTTGAAAAAAGAGATTTTGGGAGAGTGTGGAAAATGTCGGCGTCCGCTCTGGATACGGTGTTTAAAAAAATGACATTTGCACCCCTAAGGGTTCATCCGATTTTTAAAAAACCACTTCAGATGTGTTCTATACGATGCTTAGGACTAGTTTACATGAAAACTATATCGATTTTTGAAACTTATCTTTATTTTTTTCAAGTTTTAACTTTGACTAATTTTAATGTTATTCCTATGGTTAAGTATTTTTAATGACATTTGCTGCATTGCATCCACAAGGGGTCATCGGATTTTTAAACCACCTTCTCAGATGTGTTCTATAACCATGCTTAGGACTTGTCTATATGAAAATGACATTGTTTTAACATGTGTTTTTTATCTTTGCCCTTTAATTATTTTAGGCGTGTTCTGTATCCAATTTTTTCTCATATACTGAGCCAAAAAGGTTTAGCAACAGTGAAGTTTGGTTTGTTGTATTAAAACCATGCGTCTATTTATAACCAAATTTGCAGGAATGTTTCGTCAATGTAATGTCTCGCTGATCATGAAGAAATGCAAATCATCTCTTGCATTTCTCGGCCGCACGCTTACTGCATGTGAAAATGCATTTTTCATGCACTGGCCCACATTGGCGGGTAGCGAAGGCAAAAATTCACCATATTGCAGAAGCAGATAACGAACGTTAACAGAAAACGCTTAAAAGTTTACCCTACCGAACATGGGCCGCCGCCCAGGGCTACCCGAAAATCAGCGCCATGAAGCAATGGGAAGTCTCGCTGCTGGGCAGAGCGTTCGCGCTGTTGCTCGACATTTTAATGTCCACGCCTCAACCATTTCCCATCTCCGCCAACGTGAGCAGGAAACTGGACATGTTAATGACCGACCACGATCTGGCAGACCGAGAGCAACAAGACCACGAGAGGACCGCTACTTATAGACGTCATCACGACGTCACAGGTTTGAGACTGCGCCGCGGCTGTCCCGTAATTTTCACACCGCTACCGGCACTACAGTGCATGCACAAACTGTGCGAAACAGACTCCATGATGCTGGACTGCATGCCCGTCGTCCACTTGTTGCTGTTCCGCTTACAGAGCATCACATCGAGAATCGGTGTGCATGGGCATGAACTCATCAGCGATGGCGTGCTCAACAATGGAGCCACGTTTTGTTCAGCGATACGTCGAGGTTTTGTGTGGATGTGGCGGATGGTAGGCAACGGGTTTGGCGACGTTTAGGAGAACGGTATGATGCAGCCAACATCATTCTGCGCGACAGATTCCGTGGCGGCAGTGTCATGGTGTGGGCTGGAATCCATGAAAATGGCAAAACAGATCTTATGTGATTCGCGGAAATTTAACGGCTCAACGTTACTGTGAAGAAGTTGTCGCCCCTGTCGTCATCGCTTTTATGCAGCATCATGCAGACTTTATGTTCCAGCAAGACAACGCCCGTCCTCATTCAGCTAGGGTCACCAGTGATTTCCTTGAGGCTAACAACGTTCGGTGTTGGACTGGCCAGCGTGATCCCCAGACCTGTCTCCTATCGAACACGTGTGGGGCATTCTTGGCCGTATGGTGCGTAGGAACCATCCACATCTTCTCAACGTGCGGGAGCTGGAAGCTGCATTTCTCCAGGAATGGGATGCGATTCCTCTTCGTGACATCAGGTGCTTAATTCGAAGCATGAGAAAGCGATATACGGCGGTGGTCAATGCGCGCGGAGGTCACAACCGGTGTTGACAGCTCAGTGTCATTATTTAAATTAGACCCTTCCGTTGAATGATGCTGTGTTAAAGGCGCGATGCTAGTATTACAGTAACAAGAGACTGTTGTTCAAATTGGAAAATGACCTATCAATTAAATAATATATTTGAATCAATTTATTGTTTTTGTTAAATGACATTTATACAGTAATATTCTCAGTGTTGCTAAACTTTTTTGGTTCCGTATAATTTCTTGGTTAAGCTGTATTAAAATGACATTTGCACCCACAAGGGGGGGGGGGGGGGGTGTCATCCGATTTGGATAAAACTTCACAGATGTGTTCTATACGACGTTTAGGACGTGTCAAGATAAAAAATATATTGATTTTCAAAATCTTTCCATATTTTTCCGGCATTTGAACTTTGATAATTTTTTGGCTGATTTGCATCCAGGGTATATGTATTACGCTGTGGTGAAGGATTTTTCAAATGACAATTTACTCAACAAAGACTTGGTTTGAAACTTGAAACCTTGGGGATGATTATACATATGGACAAGGATGTACATGACACTTTTGGAATTTTGATCTGAAATAAAAATAATTTCGTGTACTGTAGACTACATATCATTGGCTTGAAAATGATATGTGACATGAAACCCTTTGGAAAAACTGTGTCATGCACATCCCGGGCCATATGTGTAATCATCCCCAAAGTTTCAAGTTTCTATCTGAAATGGTCTAGGAGGAGTTGCATTAAAATCGACAATTACTGGCCAAGTTTGACCTTTTGACCCCTCCCCCCACCGGGGCTGGACTGTCCCGATGTGTAATACCTTGGGTGCTTTGAATCGGCATGTTGATTGTCCAATTTCAAAATGAGACTGTATCCGGTGGTCCATCGTATCCTGTGATGTACAATTACTATGCAGTACAGGTAAGCAGGACTCGGTATACTCAAGTCAAGGTGGTCGTGTCACATATCATTTTGAAGCCAATGATGAGTAGACTACAGTACAAGGAATTATTTTGATCTTGGGTCAAACTGATGGTAGGGGACGGGGTCAAAACGTCGAAAGTGGCTACCAATCGATTGTAATGCAACGTCTACTAAACCATTTCAGAGAGAAACTTGAAACATTGGAGATGATTGCACATATGTCCAGGAATGTGCATGACACTTTTGAAATTTCGGTATGATCCCAGGGGTATGTATGGCTTTTGGTGTGGGGAATGTGGGGTCAAAAATAAAAAATTTCTAACGGTTTTCATGTCGCATATCATTTTCAAGCCAATGATGAGTAGTCTACAGTACAA
Organism: Chaetoderma sp. LZ-2023a; assembly: GCA_034401795.1. NCBI lineage: Eukaryota > Metazoa > Mollusca > Caudofoveata > Chaetodermatida > Chaetodermatidae > Chaetoderma > Chaetoderma sp. LZ-2023a. The sequence goes on from CM067365.1 coordinate 40,025,954, forward strand.
GAAATTATTTGGATTTTGGGTCGAACTGAGGGTAGGGGGCGGTGTCAAAAGGTCAAAAGTGGTCACCAATCGAGTGTAATGCAACTCCTCCTAGACCATTTCAGATAGAAACTTGAAACTTTGGGGGATGATTGCACATATGGCCAGGGATGTGTATGACACTTTTGAAATGTTGGTATGGCCCTGGGGTGGGGAATGTGGGGTCAAAAATAACAGTTTTCCAACAGTAGTTTTCCAACAGTTGTCATGTCGCATATCATTTTCAAGCCAATGATGAGTGGGAACCAATCGATTGTAACGCAACTCCTCCTTGACCATTTCACATCCAAATATGTATTATGCTGATTGTTTTTTTTAATGTTTCTTCTTTTTTCAGACCATGAAATTTGCTTAATATGTTTGGAGCATTTGCCTTTCAGTTAGTCCCAGGGTGCCAGTTGTCATTACAATGAACAATTACCTCTGGGCAGAAAGGAGTTATGGTTCAGTCTCCAAGCTATGCTTGCCCGATGGGTAATACCGTGGGTGTTTTGAATCGGCATGTTGATTGTCAAATTTCAAAATGAGACTGTATCCGATGGTCCATCATATCCTGTAATGTATAATTAGTATACAGTACAGGTAAGCTATTTGCTATCGTCTGATAGCTCTTGTGGAATTTTGCTATGACCCCAGGTGTACGGCCCTGGGGTGGGAAATGTGGCGTAAAAAATAAAAAATTTCCAAAGGTGGTTATGTCACATATCATTTTGAAGCCGCCAATGATGAGTAGACTACAGTACAAGGAATTATTTTGATCTTGGGTCAAACTGAGGGTAGGGGGGGGGGGGTCAAAAGTGGGCACCAATCGATTGTAACGCAACTCCTAGACCATTTCACATAGAAATTTGAAACTTTCGGTATGATTACACATATAGCCAGGGGTGTGCAGGACACACTGGAATTGTGATATCACCCCAGGGCAGGGGTGGGGAAAATGTTGAGCAGAAAATAATTTTTTCAAATGTGGTCATGTCACAGATCATTTGGAAGCTTGTAGTTAGTAGACTACAGTACAGCAAATTATTTTCTTCTTGAGTCAATCTGCGGGCATGTACATGGCTTGGACATCATTTTTTCGCAAAATATTTAGCCCTGGGCAGACTTGGTCCTTTAAACTTTAAAATGCGAGATATTGGTATCTTCTGATACCTCTTGTTATTTGTTTTTATGCCAAAATGACATAAATTCCATACAGATGCATATTTCCTGCAAGGCATCTCTGGGCCACCATACACTTTCTCTCGGCCTCGTACTCACTTTCGCACTCGCAATCGCGCTAATGTGTTTCGGGATTAATATTTGGACACACCAGAGCGATGTTGCGATGCGATGAAGCGATGGCCAATTGAGCAGTTTATAAAATGACAATCATAGATAAAAACAAGCGTATTAGCCTAGTACGCTAAGTCAAAAACTGACCAAAATCGTTCAAACTGTGAAACGAACATGAAAATTGGCTTACGGTAGAAATGTTCATCATGGAAAAGATATTTTGACTCAGTGTGACGAACGTAATGTTCGTCATTTTATGGGTTAACCTACTTTAGCCAATCAGAAAAATAGGTTTTCTTCAAACCACAATAAATTAAATTGGAGCATATTTAGTGAACATGTGCCCATTTAGTTGCGATTCACACCTAGTATAAGTCTGCCTGCCTGCCTGCCTGCCTGCCTGCCTGCCTGCCTGCCTGCCTGCCTGCCTGCCTGCCTGCCTGCCTGCCTGCCTGCCTGCCTGCCTGCCTGCCTGCCTGCATGCATGCATGCCTGCCTGCATGCCTGCCTGTCTGCATGCCCCTCCAACTGCTCGCCCACCCGCCACTTTTAAGCTGTATGGGGAAACTTTTCACCACAATTCTTAATGCTCGTTTGAATGCATATGCAGAAAAATACGAAATCATTTCTGATTCGCAAAACGGATTTAGAAAGGGTGGATCCACGCTGGACAACATATTTTCGCTGCACCTCATACAGCAGCTCTTACCAGCCGAAAAAAAAATGTTATACTGCTATTTTATAGATTTTAAACAAGCTTTCGATACTGTTTGGAGAAACGGTCTCTGGAAAAAAATTATAAAAACGAGTTAAAGGAAATGCTTCAAAATTGTTTTTAATATGTATCAGTCTATTAAATCTTTTGTTTTTCATAACTCAAATAAGTCAGACATATTCCCGTGTAAGATAGGCGTTAGACAAGGCGAAAAATGTTCCCATTTTCTCTTTTCCGACCACATTTTTAGTCTCCATTCAATAATTAAAATATGTGCATAAACAAAGAAAGTACTGCACTGTGCGTTCATAGACATAGCTAAGGCATTTGATACAACGTGGTTCTACTTTATGCTGATGACACAACTGCAGAGAAAATGCAAGACTTACAAAATATGCTCGACGAGTACTGCAAACACCGTAATCAATGGAACCTAAAAATAAATGCAGAAAAAACTAAAATCGTTGTATTTGGCGGCACCATGCGTCTTATAAGATCGCTTAGTTTTAACAAGCAAAATGCCCAAATAGAAATCTTTGAGACCAATGTAGAAAGGCTATGTACTGCCTACTTCGGCACATCACCAATTTAGATCTGACAATAGACTGTAAACTCTAATTGTTCGATGCAACAATATCACCAATAGCAGAATATGCCAGTGAGATATGGGACTTTGAAAATACCAAAGCATTAGAAGGTATCCATTTAGAATTTTTGAAATTTATATTGAAAGTTTAAAAAACACCCCATTATACATGGTAGATGACGAAAGATACCCCATGCAGATAAGATTCCAATGTAAGATGTTAAACTTTTGGGCATCACTTGTAATGTGAAATCGTAATAAACTGTAGTATAAGATCTACAAATATATGTATGATAAATATACAATAGATGGAGCATCATACACATGGGTTAAAAGTATAGAGTCAGTGCTTAATGCTACGGGGTTTGGGAACATTTGGATTGAAGAACAAATAATAGGAGATAGAAAAAACACTATAAAACTGATTAAACAGAGACTTGTTGACCAATATATACAAAAGTGGAATGGACTACTAGAAAACTCATCTAAAGATAGGTCATATAAAATATTCAAGGTAGAACTTAGTATTGAACCATATCTTTTAAAACTAAATGACAACAACAGGATAGCCCTTACTAAATTCCGAACTTCAAACCATAGACTGCCAATCAAAACCGGAAGCTGGAAAAATACCCCCATGGTAGATAGGAAATGTATATTATGTGATCAGGATGATATTGGTGATGAATTCCACTACATATTTATTTGTGACTACTTCACGGAAATCCGGAAATCAACAATTCCCAAATACTACTATCCGCGGCCAAATTATTTCAAATTTAAACAATTACTTGGAACAAATAAACTAAGCTTACTACAGAAATTATGTTCTCTTATTCGGAGAATCCTTGCAGAATTTAACCGAAAATAAATGATTTCCATCGATAGTCCTTCACAATATGCTTATTTTGGGATACTTATCACGTAAAAACCAGGCTTATATTGCATAACCTTCTAAATAATAATAATAATAATAATAATAATAATAATAATAATAATAATAATAATAATGAATGGTAACACTGACAAAAATAATAATAATAATAATAATAATAATAATAATAATAATAATAATAATAATAATAATAATAATAATATGCAACATGATAAATGCTTGTCCACCACAATATGATGCAAATATCATGTAACCCACATACTTGTAAAAGTTTTGGTGTAAATAAATTGAATTGAATTGAATCTTTTCGATTTATCTGAATGATTTAGAAAGTTACCTAGAAGAACACCACACATCAGGGCTGACAATAATTAACGAACTAGTTGATAATTTACACCTTTATTTATATCTTATTGTGCTTCTCTATGCTGGTGACACTATGATAATGGGAGAAACACCCAGGTCGCTACAAAATGCGTTAGATGTATTCCAGGACTATTGCGAAAAGTTGAAATTGCAGAATAATATTAGAAAAACGTAAGAAAATTAACCAACCAAAATTTAAAATAGGTGAACATAGCATAGAAGTAGGAGATGAATATTTATTTTTGGGTGTACTTTTCAAATATAATGGTAACTTTTTTTCTTGTAGAAACCGAAACCTAGCTCCAGGCAATAAAGCAATGTACGCACTAATCCACAAAATTAAAGCGATCGATGTCCCGATAGATTTACATTGCACACTTTTTGGGTCTATGGGTATACTAGTTATATCATATGCGTTTGAAAACACAAAACTGCTAGAAATTTCCCAAATACGATTTTATAAAATTATGTTACAAATGAAGAAGAGTACCCCGAATGTTATGATCTATACAGAGTTAGGTAAAAAAACAACCATTAAATATTATAATACAGTGCACTATAATTCCATTTTGGGCGGACATCGTGAACGCTGGATATTGAAAGCTTTCGTCTATTCTTTACTATAGCCTACCTGCCTACAGTATACGGAGACAAAGAATATCAAGTTTAAGTGGATAGAAAAAGTTAAAGAAATACTAACAATAACAGGATTTGATACAGCCTTTAAAGAAGAAAACGTAAATAAGACTAACATCACTAGGCAGGTAAGAATAGCTTTACAAACTCAATTCAATGAAAAATGTAGAGCTGAAATTTCCAATTCAAGCCGATTAACGTTTTGCAATAATATAATGAGTGATTCGGTATTTGAAAAATACTTTGTTGTATTGTCATATCGCGACGCTATAATTCTGTGCCACTTCAGAACATTAAACCACCAACTAGACATCGACACCAAGAGATGGGAGAGAATTGATCGAAATGAGCGCATCTGTAATGCATGTAATTGCATAGGTGACGAATTGCACTTTCTTTTTCATTGCACAAAACGACTAATCCCTTCTTGCTACCTAAACAATACCTCGATAGAAAAAGTAAAGGTTCTTTCAAAATGCAACAGGCCAGTTCTCCACAAAATTTATAAATATCTTTTAAATGCCAAGAAAAAATAAGTCGGCAAGTCTATTATCGCTGTTATTAATGTAATTAGTATTTATTTATTAACCTCGTGATAATCACTATATATTTTGTCACTTTACTCGCCATAATAATTGTTATAAATATGTACCCTCATATGCTGCCTCGGTAGCCTGAGTGTAATAAACGTGAAACTGAAACTGATTTACGGAAGCCCTCAAGGTGACAAATAGTGGTATTACTTCAAAGGCAAATTAGTTTCAAATTATTCCATAGCTTACCTGTATAGTTTTCCTGAATTGATAGTCAGGGAGTTCGGAGACCGATCGATCACAACACGAACGAGTTATGAGTGGAGCTTAGCTAGAGATGGGCGAGGCATAGCGAAAACTGGAAAGATCCATTGTTGTTTGTTCTCCTTTTAAGGTGTTGGTTAGTTCTCGGTGATGTACCATTCCATTCAGGATTGCGGCTAGTACTGTAATGGTGCTATCTCCTCCGAACTTGAAAGGTCCTGTAGTCAACAATGTATTATCTGGTGCTATACCTGTGTTGAGTTGGAGAACGGCTTTACTAACTTCATTTTCCGTGACTTCTGGTAGTAGGTTAGGTTGTATTTGAAAATTTTCGGACTAGTGTGTCATCAAATTCAATCTCCGCTTTATGTTGTTGGTTAGATGTAGCAGTAAATGGCGTGCTTAGTTTACCAAGTTAACTAATGTGTGTGCCATCCTGCTAATATGTCGTCATGAGTGTATGATACATCATCAACTATTAGTTTACTAATTTGAGACATCTTTTGCTGCCTCTGTTTTTATTAGACTATAGAATAAGGTGCTATCTGAGTTATTGACATCCATAAGCTCGGTGCTATGCTAAGCACCATACTGTACAGCAAATGTACTGCGATGACGTCATAGATCGTTTCCCAAGGAAGCAAGACGACCGTCTTCGCACGCAAGCCAACTGCTACACATTGAACAAAAGGAAATTCCCTGAAAGGTAAGCGTATAGACTATCAATTTAACCGTCTAGAACTTGGATAACTAGAGTCTCTACGATTAACCTTTAATGACTAAATTTGTTAGAAAAATTGTCATATTTACTTATTGAATGTCCATTTGCAGGCGAAGATAAGACTATTTTTGACAATTTACCACTGGAATGACTGGTTCGGTTATCGAGTCATCATTCCACAGTCTTTTCCTGGCCTGTAAATGGGCATTCTCCAAGACAACTGCAGAGGCCGGTTTTGGCCGTCTCCGTCGTGAAAGGGTTAAGCGTCCTTGAATTCAGGAGGAAATTGTTTGATTTTCAAATTACGGTCCATAAATAAGTTAGTTCATGTCCAAAAGGAAAAGAGAAAAACGTGTCACGTCAGTTAGTGCAATTTTGTCCATAATGTAAGAAACGTTATTTTGAATTTTCTGACTTAATGCGAATGGAAACCATTACTGTCAGACACAGCCAGCCATTGCTTCCAATCAAATTAAGTCCAAGATAGTTTGTCTTGGAAACGTTCTACGTTATTACTGGGTAGTATTGTAGTTAGTTAACATCACTGAGACAGACACAAAACGATGTCTATATCTTTCGACATTATGCCCCCTAAGTGCAGGTAATATATAACATTGATCCTTGTATAAAGGTTCAGAAGTTATGACAGGTTATTATACATGATGCGGGATAATAACTTACATAGACACACGTCTCGCCACCGTATCAACAGCATTAAGCATACCCCACCAAGCTTAATTATATACCCAACCATCCGCACCCGCGCGCGCGCACACACACACACACACACACACACACACACACACACACACACACACACACACACACACACACACACACACACACACACACACACACACACACACACACACACACACACACACACACACACACACACACACACACACACACACACACACACACACACACACACACACACACACACACACACACACACACACACACACACACACACACACACACACACACACACACACACACACACACACACACACACACACACACACACACACACACACACACACACACACACACACACACACACACACACACACACACACACACACACACACACACACACACACACACACACACACGCACGCACGCACGCACGCACGCACGCACGCACGCACGCACGCACGCACGCACGCACGCACGCACGCTCGCACGCACGCACGCACGCACGCACGCACGCACGCACGCACGCACGCACGTATGACCGAACGCACACATGCACGTACGCCTCGTGGCGTCTGTGTGTGCGTGTGTGCGTGTCCACGCGCGTGCGTGCGTGCGTGCGCACTTGCGTTCATGTTTAGTTTATGCTTGATCTTTAAGGGCAAAATTATGTTTCTCAGCTCTTTAGATGTAGGAGCTGGTCATTTTATAAACTTTCAGGGGAGATAACGTCCGGAGCACATCTGGTCAGAGTGACACGTATATAGGCCTACATTCCGGACACATACACGTTATTGCCTATTCAAATATCGGCGTCCTGAATATGCCACTAAAGCTGATAACATTTTGAGTTGCTGGACAATACCAAAATTTGGCAACAGAGCTTCCTTAATTAAGCAACAGTGATAAGAATGAGAGTGCAATTTGCCAGTGTACTGCTTTCCTAGCTCTGATAGTGCCGTGACTCTTGGGTTTGATTGCCGCCAAATGTAAATGCAGACCAACATATACCTCATAGCAGGCCCTAGTCTCGGTCTTTGCCAACGAAAATCCCACACACACCCATCCGGCTCCTAGTAAGGTAGCTTATGTAACCACGTAGGCGTTCGGTGTGGAGATCCATTGCAAGCAATTTCACTGTTTTTAAACATATTTACAACTACATTAGGCACGATGTAACTCCATACCAATCCGGATTTCTTCCGTCAAATTCTACTGTAAACCAACTGTTAGACATTTACACTGATATCGCTCGGGCTCTCGACGATCAAAAGGAAATACTGTTCTTGTTCTTTGATATTTCTAAAGCATTCGATCGAGTGTGGCATCGTGGTCTTCTACAAAAATTGAGAAATTTCGGTACCTGTGGAAATTTACTGGCATGGTTTGAAAGCTACCTCGAAAACCGTTATCAGCTAATAGTTATAAACGGCACTGAATCTACCTTACTTCGCTTGCACGCTGGAGTGCCACAAGGTTCAGTCCTTGGTCCCTTGCTAATTTTAGTCTTTATTAATGACATGCCCAGCGATATTTTAAACAATATTAGACTGTTTGCTGATGATACCTGCCTATATGTAATGTCTGATAACTTAGAAGCACACGTTGCAACAATAGACCATGATATCCTGATCATGACGCAATGGGCTAACACATGGCTTGTCGAATTTAATGCCTCCAAAACTACTAGTCTGTTTCTTTCTCTGCGTAATGAGCCCACTGTCTTTCCAGTTAAATTAAAAAATTCTGAAATACTCCCGTCAAACAACCATAAACATCTTGGCATTACCATCAATAACAAAGGCACTTGGCTTACTCACGTGGAAAACTTAATAACAAATGCTCAACACAAACTTTCTTTACTCAAGGGCCTAAAATATATCCTAGACCGGAAATGTCTTGAGATTATGTACAAAAGCTTTATTAGGCCATCTCTAGAATATGCAGACGTTGTCTGGGATAACATACCACAGTATCTTGTAACACGACTGGAGTACATCCAAAAAGATGCTCTCAGAACAGTATGTGGAATAACACGTAGTGTTCGTACGGAAGATTTGTACACCGAAACAGGAATAGAAACGCTTTCACATAAACGGGAATCTCACAGACTAGTTATGCTACATAAAATTATCAACGGGATGACGTGTGAAATTCTGAATAATCACCTTCCCCCATTATCCCAGGCACGAAACCCCTACAACATTGGTCACGCAAACCTATTCACTCCATTTCGTTGCCGCATTGAGCTCTTTCGTGGATCCTTTTTTCAGCAACAATCCGCGCATGGAATACTCTCCCAGCGCCGGCCACGCGTTCCGTTACTCTCACGGAATTCAAGAGCAAACTTAAAGCTATGTCGCCTATACGTCCTGTTCCTTCCTGGTATTGTGTCGGCCAAAGGTTAGCTAATGTAATCCTATGTAGGCTTCGTAATGGTTGTAGTAATTTAAATCGCCATCTATTTGAAAATTTTCTGTCAGACTCAGCTAGCTGCCCATGTGGATACACTGATGAATCCACAAATCACTATCTACTCCACTGCCCTCTTTTTAACGACCAAAGAGTCTCTCTCCAAAATCAGCTTGTCCTAAAGAATATCTGTCTTGCCACACTGACAGCTAATCAACTTCTATATGGCATTAACAATGTCGACTTGGAAAAGAATATTACAATATGTAACGCCGTATGCCAATATATAGTCAATACCATCCACTTTAGGTAACTTCATATTTGTTAAATTCGCAACTATAAGAGCGAAATGCAAACAACCCAACATATACAAGCATGGTGAACGCAGCATTAAGAGCTTACCTTTCTCACTCTTGTCAAATTCTTAGTTTCTACCCTGTTTCTCAAATTCCCCTCTCCTCTCTTTTTGTCTCTCTTTCCCCAACTCTCCCCCATCCCCCACACACATACACACTCTCTATCCCAACCTCTCTCTCTCGCTCTCTACCTCCCTCCCTCCCTCCATCTCTCTCTCTCTCTCTCTCTCTCTCTATCTCTCCCTCTCTCTCTCTCTCTCTCTCTCTCTCTCTCTCTCTTTCTCTCTCTCTCCCTCTCTCTCTCTCCCTCCCTCCCTCCCTCCCTCCCCTCCCTCTCTCCCTCTCTCTCTCTCTCTCTCTCATCATGCACACACGCACACCAATACGTACGCACGCACGCACGCACGCACATATTCACGTACACATACGTAAGCGTGCGAACCACCTAGAAAATTGTAATCAGTGGTTGATATAGATTATCAATTAACTATTATACATACGTTACTATTTAATTATGTTTTATTATACCCCCATCTTGATGTGTTTATTAATGTATTGTATTTGTATGTATGGGAGACACGTGTATAAGACTTATGTCTTACTGTGCTCCCATTGAACAAAATAAATTCTGTTTAAAACAAGCAATTTGGCATACTTGTTGGGCATCTCGCACTTTACCAAACACTATTTAAATTAATATTCATGACCGCCACAGGCAATAACATTAGCATACATTTTGTGAAGTATAATAAGAACTAATTAATCATACTTAATGATATTCATTTCAAAATGCTCAGTAAAAAGCTTATATCTGTTGCAATCATGTCTGCAGTCTCTGACCCGGCGTATGGTAATTTGTCCTCTATTAACATTAACGAATTTTGGGAATTAGCCAACAAGTTGAATGCAATTACATAAAATAGATGAGTGCGATTCAAGAGACCATGACCAATTGACATTTCAATTTTTAGCTATTTCCCGCCCATCTCCAGCTAAGCTCCACCCACACCTCGCTCGTGTTGGGATCGCTGAACTATCTGACTATCAATTTCCATAAAACTATACAGGTAAGCTGTTGAATATTTTGAAGCTAATTTGACTGGTTGTTGTTGCTGCTGCCTATGGCAGCGCCCAGTCATATTAGTTTCAAAATATTCAGCAGCATGTTTACTAAATAGTAAAGACATACAATTCATACAACGTGTCGGACTATTAGAATCATTTATGACGTCATGATTATGACGTCATCCTACACGTCATTTAGTTAATTGTGACGGCATATGACGTCAGATGATAGATGGATAATCTAGAAAGATGAATTATATCTAAATTTGTTCATTCCGTCATTCCGAACAAAAACCCTGAAGTGTCCTTGAAGAGCATGATGATCTGAGGTCCTGAAGAAAATATTTGCAGTGGAAAATTTACACATTCCATTAGTTTATATAAAAGGAAAGATGTTATCATGACACTGAGGAAATAGCCCTGGTGTATGCTAATCATGTGAACCAGACTCTGTTTTAACCGATGAAACATATTATACGCTCAGTGTAAAACATCCTTACCATGTGTATATATTCATCAGAGCTGGCAAAGGATATGACATCACATCTTCCTCTTCTTCTTTTCGATCGCTGGTATCACACTTGGAGAGCCGTTCTCAAGATGAAATATGTGGTTTTCTGCAGTTCTTCCACAGGCCCATACAGATTTTCAAGAAAAGAGGTTGACAAAGGCCAGATCTCTTCTCTCAGCAGCTGATACGTACTGCAACATTGAAGTATGTGCTCTGTGGTCTGTTCTGCTTCTCCACAAGGACAAGCGGGCGATGTCGTAAGGTGGACCCGCCTGTACATGTGTTGGTTTAGTCTGTTATGTCCAGTTCTGAGACGAAAATGGTCACTTGCTTTGGCCTCGAGAGATGATGGCAGGCATCTTCTGATTGAGGTGTTCTATAAAGTGACTTGATGATAGTCTTCATCTCTGTATGTGTAACCATGTTTTCTGTCTGATTCTCTTCTGCACCCACGTTTGCCATCTTGTCTGCCTCCTCATTTCCTTGGACTCCACAGTGTGAGGGGATCCACTGAAATGCTATCTGAAAGCATTTGATGGTGTGTAGTGCTTCTTCAAGTTGTGGCAGCTTACCTTTGGTGATAGCCTCAAGGACGGAGCGGGCATCAGATAAAAAGACAATTTGTGCAATAGGGTCTGCAGTTCTGCTGATGGTATTAGCTGCATGTACCAGTGCTCCGACTTCAGCTCTGTAGTTTATGCAGTGTTTGCCTGTCGGTATTGCAGCTGACTCATGTTGTCCGTTTGGATACTGTATGTGCAGTCCGGCACCTCCGCTCCTAATTGCATCTTTGGCTGATCCATCTGTGTAGATCATTATCCATGTCTCCTGAGGGTAATTTTCTTCCAGCATGGCTAGGGTCAGGGCCTTCACATCACATTACATCTTCAGGCCAAGGAAGCGCTCTGTAAATACTTTCATGAAACCTTGGTAAAATACGTGGTAATCATGTGACTCATGGAGGAATCAAATTAGATAACTTTTAGGCATATATGCGTTTTCGTGTTATAGATGGTGGCCATGCTCTATAGGAAATTTCTCAGTCTATAAATGGTTCAGGAAAATTAGTTGGCAGAAGACTGTATTCCACTGATATCACAAGTGTTAAATTACCATAACTTGTAAGATAGACTGACGAATTAACACCATCAACACCCCATCCCCAAATTCTGTCTTGGAATCTGTCTTTAGACGACAAACATAAACATACATGACCCTCACACGAACCTACAATGTCTTCCTGGCGCCATTCATGGAAGATTGTGATGTTGCTGTTGTTTTTCTGGCATGGTTAATCAAGCAATAAGTAAGTTCAAGGCATTTCAAAGTCGTCAACGAGATGCTCCCACAAATTTATTGCCTCACGCCATGCATGCAACAACTTGCAGGGAAAACTTAATAAAAGGATAAACTTTAGCTTTAGCCCACCCATTTCCAGCTAATCTTCGCACATATATTGGCGCGTGGTGGGATCGATTTATATATTTTGAACTCTGAATTCTCAGAAACCCATTTTCAAGATAATTCACCTTTCCAGAGTATCCATCCATGATTTGGCGTCATATGACATCATAATCAGCTAAGCGGCGTTTAGGATGACGTCATAATCATTACGTCATGAATGATTCTATTAGGCCCGTCTTTAGCGCTTAATAGGCCGACACGCTGTACGAATTGTATATCCGCTATTTAATAAATAACCTGTTGAATATTTTGAAATTAATTTTACTGGGCGCCGTTGCTGCCATAGGCAGCAACAGCATCCAGTTAAATTAGTTACAAAATATTCAACGACTTACCTGTATAGTGTTCAGCAAATTGATTCTTAGTGCATTTGAGAGTCGATCAATCCCAATATGGCGAAGTGTGGGAGGAGCTTAGCTAGAGGTGGGCAGGGATTAGCTAAAAATTGGAATGGTCTATTATACAAGTAAGCTATTGAATAGTTTGAAATTAGTTTGGCCATTCATCCATCCATCCATCCATCCGTCCATCGATGCATCCATCCATGCATGCATCCATCCATTATCCCACCGACCCAAAACCCACCACCCACCCTCTATTCCTCCCTCACACCCTCCCACATATTCATTCATCATCTATATATATATATATATATATATATATATATATATATATATATATATATATATATATATATATATATATATATATATATATATATGTATATGCTAGGCCTATGGCAGCAACAGATCCCGTCAAATTAGTTTCAAAAGATTAAACAGCTAACGGGTACGATCGTCTTAAAACTTAGAGTATGCGATTTCTGGGTTGATATTGTTGATACAAGAGACTTACTAATAGATATGGTTTTCGTGGTTAAACATCTGATGAGGTGGTCGCATAGAACAGGTTTTGCGTTAAATGATGGCTTGTCAAGCATCCAATTATGAATATATAATATAAATGAAAACCGTAAATATTACATTATTAAACTCGAAACACTTTCATGTCCCGAATCTTTATCTAGGGTTAGGGTTACTAGTAACTATTCTCCGGATGAAATACGCTTTTGGCAGACACACACCATCCAAAATTTTCATTGCGTATTTACGTCTTATATTTGAATATGGCAGTGAGGTTTTGGAAGGATGCTCTGACAGGGATCCTGATAAACATTAACCCTTTCACGACGCAGCCGGCAAAAACCGCCCTTTGCTGTGGTCTTGGCGAATGTACATTTGCAGGCCAAGAGAAGACCATTTTTGAAAATTTCACAACTGGAATGATTGGCTCGATAACCGGGCCAGTCATTCAAGTGGTAAATTCTCAAATATTCTCTTCTATTCGCCTGGAAATGGACATTCAATAAGTAAATATGATAATTTTTCGAACAAATTTAGTCATTAAAGGGTTAAACTATTGAAAAGCGAGGCAATAAGAACCATAACGGCTCTCCCAAAGTACACACCATTGATTTTATTATAACAAGATACTGGTTGTACTACTTTACGGAAGCGTCGGAAACAAAAAACACCAATGACATTTTGCAACAATCGGCCATGGTTATTGTCAGGACTATATAACGGATATTCTACCAACAAGAGTCTGGATGTTTCAGGCTACATCCGTAGCCAGGCAGGAAATTTCAGAATTCCTAGGCACCGTTTTGATAAATTGTTTTAATTCATGTATACCCAGTTCTACTTAACTGTGAAATAACTTGGAGGCTCCAATAAAACAAATCCCCTCCTCTTGCCATCTTTAAGAAAATGCTCATTACTTCATATCAAATTTCCCCCACATTAAATTCCAGCCTATTATTCATTTGATTAAAGAAAGGAAAACATTAATTTATCTAATTTAAGAAAACATTGCACTCAATTAAATGCTTACTTGCATAAAGATATCATCACAAATGACAAAAATTCTCTCATTATGATAATTAAATTCTTAACCCCTCCTGTGTCAACTTAACCCTTTAATGGTCAAACTGGCCAACACACCTTTGCAGTGGTCTTGAGACATGGCTATTTGAAAGGCCAAGAGAAGTTTTTTTCATATTTTCAGCTGAAATGACTGGCTCGGTAACTGAGCCAGTCTGAGCAAGCATTAAAATTTAAAAAATACTCTTCTCTTGGCCTGCAGATAGACACTAGCTAAACAAGAACTGCACTTATAATGGTTAAACCTGCAAAATGGCACCTGTAGTGCTCTTGAGTGCTGTACATTTGCAGGCCAAGAGAAAATCCAGACTTTTGCTTTGACAGTGTACATGTGCAGGCCAAGAGAAGGCAATTTTTGTAATTTGTCACTGGAATGACTGGCTCGTTAACCGAACCAGTCATTCCAGTGGTAAAATTTCAAAAATAGTCTTCTCTTGGCCTCCACATGTACACTGTCAAAGCAAAAGGTTGGATTTTGTTGAATATTAAGCATTTAATCAACAAGCTGAACAAAACGTGTGGCAACAGAGAGTTATTTTTGTAAATTTATGTGGCAAATTTAAACGCATTGTCTTCTCTAAATGGAAATTTACTGAGTGAGAAGAGGGGTTGAGTGCAACTAAATATGCACGTTGCCTAGGTTCTGAAATGTACTACTAATGGATTTTTGTGATGCATTGCATTGTAACACTCGAAAATGTTTGTGGGTCTCGCTCACGCACACGCACACGCACGCACGCACACATGCACAAACACGCACGCGCGTGCGCACACACACGCATGCGGGCAGACATGTACGCACGCACGCACTCACTTCCTCCACCCCACACCCCCACCCCACCCCATCCTCCACACACACACACACACACCCCTCTCTCTCATTATATGTTATTATTGGAAAATTGTGTAAGCAGATCACTGCTATGTAAGTGTATTCATTTATTATGTACGATTATTGTATTCTGCGGCTGTAGTACTAGAAACATCCTAAGCTGCAATCAGTCCATCTTCATTTTTGTCCACTGTGTGTTGTCCTCAGCCGTAATTCTTAGCTTCCTCAGGTCCATTCCTGACTTGAGCGTAACGAGTCCTGCTTTCCTGAGATCACCTCATAGCGCGCTTAGCAGATTTATGCAATGACGTCCTCTCCTGGCTTTGTATTTGCTGGCTCCGAGTAGCGCGAATTCCGAGGCTCTCTGCGCTGGTGTCCTTTCTGGCATCCTTAGCACATGGCCAAACATGGACCATCTTTGCTGGGCGACTCATTTATTAGCTCGTATAAATGTTACTGTTTGAAAGACGTCTTACTGAGTTGTACGAAGTTGTACCGAATCACTCAGTAAAAAAAGCCTAGAATAAAATATGTTTAAATCAAATCCGGTAGTAATAAGACTTCCTTGACAAAGCGAAGCCAGTAAGTTGAAATTTCCCCCCAACATAACTTTTGCTATGGCCCTAATACGCTTCCGTATCAAGCTCATGCATTAATTGTATATAGTTTAAAATTAAATGATTAAACGCTTATGATCATGTCGATAGTCACTTACAGGACTGGCGGTATGATCAGCGAACGAAAAGAAGAAGTTGAAAATTGAAAATTATGAGTAATTAATTACCTGTCAAAGCGTGTAAGCTAAAAACATATTCGTGTCGAGGTTGGAATAAAACATTCCCAAATTACTTTTACGGTGATGTGCGCCCTAATGTTCCCACGCGTGGCTTTGTGACCCGTGAAGCATATCTTATGATAATCTCTTAATTTCGCGAACCAATCAGAGTCTATCTATTTGGCACCCCAATTATTTCTACAATTCGGTTCATGTCATAAATAGCAAACAATCCATAACTCCGTCGCCTGTCGTCACAAATAGAAGTAGCGCTAGCTTTTTTGGTTTAACTGAAAAGATGGCCGTTCTAATTCCGATAAGAAATTCTTTATTACTACGCGTCCTGTTGCTAGTTTGCCTGCTGGGAACTATGCGTGTTCTAGTGCAAACCGAGGCGCCAATGCCCATTAACCCGGATGAGCTAGGTAAGTAAACCAAGAGAGTCTACCCTGCTATCCCAGGTTACTGCGCCTGTATTAGGCCAATAAAGGAGCACAAAATTATGAGGGTCGAGGGCGATTACGTCCTTCCCTGGCGGAGAGTGAGATCTATGATTCTGCCGTTAACGAGACCTGCTTAATTTTGAGGGACTAGGCTGCGTTCACACAGGAAAGCAATATCGATATATTGGAAGATAAACCGCCGATTTGTGGAATTAGGTTTCAGAAATAAGTGACATATCTATTCCGGACAGAGGCAGTTCAATGAGAATGCTAGCCGATATAGCTGGTGTTTGCCCAGATAGTGGTTGTATGAGAACGCGGCCTAAGGCCGCTTTCTCACTAGAGACTTAATCCGGAATAACGCCATAGTGAAGTATGGCGCTATTCCTGATTAACTCTAGTGAGAAGACGGCCTTAGGCCGCGTTATCACTAGAGACATAGCCGGCCTACCATAACTCTCTAGTGAGATCACTGCCTATGTAAGCGATAACTCTCAGCAAACCGATTCTGGGTATTTAGTTATTTACTTGCATTCAATTTATTTGGAGCATTAAACGCATGTTAACGTATGCATTTTTTTCACCGAATACTCGCTAAATACTAAATAGAAGTAATTGCCTGACAACTGCTTTACTTTATTCATATGCAATCGGCGAAACTAACTGTCCATCGGCTGTTAGAAACCAGTACTTGAACAAAATATAGGGGATCTGGAGCAAGGTTCCATTTGGAATATCAACCGAGGCGAAAATCATTACATTGGTCAAACATTAGCGCGTGCGATATGATCATTCTCGACCAAGTTAAAAATGGTAATATGAAAGGGGACCGAGTTTGAGGCCGTGTTCTCATACAGCCACTATTTCGGTAAGTACCATGTATATCGGCTAGCGTTCTTATTGGGCAGGCTCTTGAACCGGAGTAAATACGCCATCTATTTCGAAATTTAATCCCACAAAACGGGTGGTTTATCTTTCGATATTTCGCTATTGGTTCCCTATGTGAACGCAACCTATTCCCTCAAAATTTTGCCAGGTAGCGCTACGGGCAGCTTTTTCTCTCACTGTCTGCCAGGTAGCGCTACGGCTAGCATTTTATCTCGCTCTCCACCAGGTAGTACCACCGTCCAGTCCAGGACTATCTTCAACCAGTGTGAATGCAAACCGATATATCCGCTAATTACACATTACACGAAACAGTTAAACAGGAATAAGCAATGAGAAAGAGGCATACGGCCGTGTTCTCACTAGAGACTTAGGCAGTGTTCTCACTAGAGACTTAACCGGCCTAGCGCAATACTGCGGTATGGCGTTATTCCCGAGTTACACTCCAGTGAGAACACGGCGTTAATCAGAAACAACGTCTTACTGAAGTATCTAGCGAGAACGCGGCCTTAAGCCGTGTTCTCACTAAAGACTTAACCGTCGTAACGCAATGCTAAGGTATGGTGTTATTCCCGATTCACTCTCCAGTGAGAACGCGGCTTAAGATTTCATTTATCATATAAATATAAATTTTCACGAAATATCAGAGAAATTCGATCCCTGAAACGAGTTTGAATGATGCATTTTGCGCTGTTCGTTTTCGTCGCTGTGACGCATAGTTCTGACCAATGCACCAAAAAAAATAATGACGATCAAAACTGTGTTATTTCGGACAGCTAATTATTTTTAATCCTAATTATAAAATTCCTACGTATATTATGCAAATTTATATATTACAAAATTTAAATCAACATCATAATGTATTCGATCTTGTTTACGTCTTCAACGTCGTCGTCGCTAAGAAACACATGCCGTGTTATGGAACAAGCGAGATTATTAGGCACTATCTAGCCAATGAAAATAATTTTGTGCACGTTATCTAACCATTGAATATCTTTCGTTGAATAGCACACATGTTCACATCGAGAAAAATTAAATGGTCTAAGAAAAGCCTTGTGTATATTGAAAAACGAATTTATTACCCATCATAGAGAGTCATAAATTAATTAGCCCTCAAAGTATTTTAAATTTCATCACGACGCGGGAATATTAATATACACACAGTATATCGTCTTTCAGCGAAAGGTGCATGTCCAAAACGGCAATCAGTATATCGATGTTAAATGTATTCCTCACAGCATTAAAATTGCACATTCACACCAGAATGATTGAAAATTAAATTGTTAAAATTGCATACTTTTAAAAGCTTAAATTATGTGCATATGTGTCATGAAACGAAATAAATCTTAACATATGATGATTCCATTCCATATAAATTAATATAAATTTTTAATAAGTTGCGAATTTGAATTAGAGGCCCGTGCCTCTATTTCAATTTCGCAACTTAAAAAATTATATTAATTTATATGGAATGGAATCATCGTGTATTAAGAGTTATTTCCTTCCATTACATATACAGTGTAAGCCTCTAAGCGTGTATAATTTAAACAATTTTATTTTCAGAAATATTTTTGTGAATATGCACCTTTAAATGTAGTAGAAAGCCACCTCTGATTGTAAGAACACATTCAGTTACTAATTACTGTTACATATGTAATTTAGACTCGCAAGCTCGTCTCTCTCCGTCGTGGAGATAAGGAACGTATAACACATCTGACAGCTGATTTGTCAGGCTGAAAAGGCTTTCCCGGATAATGACGTCACTTCTTTCTTCTTTTAGGAAGAAGCACCCTATGAAGAAGCACTGCCGTACGCGTAGTTTAAATTTTATCAATGAAGCGTATTGACAATGCTACTAACTTTATCTAATTATATATGACATATCTAGTGCGTAAATAATCAGCAATGTATACAGTGCAGTGGCCGATCCAGGGGTGGGGATGCGGTTGGTGGGTGGTGGGGTGGTGTTGGTGGGGGGGGGGGAGGGATTGGGGGGGGGGGGGGGGAGACCTTGATGACATAGCTCGTAATAAGATTTGCAGAAACGTATCACGTCGAGGTGCTCGTAATGAATGGAATATTGTGGAACATCATGGATTATCGTTCGCTATGAATTTAAGATCACGTTTATCCAGACATCTGCAGCACAAAGCGTGGATTACCGCATGTCTGAGAGTAAATGCATGAATGTACAATCCATCTTCGTAAGAATGGCATAATATCGGACCATAAATATACATTTACAGAGCTATTTAAAGCATGGGTTCAGTTATTCAATGTGAGCCATTTGGCCTGATTTGATTGACGCGGGATAGTCATTCGAAGCGCTCTCTTTTGTCAGTTAGGGGTACTACTACAGGGGACGTTCTCGCGAACCTAATATGGAATGCTGGTAACAGATTATTGAATACCTTATACGCCGTTTAATAATCGAAGCCGCGGTGCATGAACGCCATTTTCTGCCAAAGTATTCAATATCACATTGGGGATGAGCAGCACAACTAAATCAGTATATCGTTTTATATTTCCCGCGCAGAATGCACACAATCGTTGTTTGTTCAGTGATTAACAGCATTTGGACCTGTTTTGCGTTATAGTGGATGAAGCCTTGTTAGCTATGCCCCGCCCATTCCTAGCTAGGCTTAGCCCGTGGGCTTTGTCTGTGTTTGGATTGATCGGAGGCTGAACTCTCTGAATCCCAATTTCCAGAAAACTATGCACGTCAGTTGTTGAATATTTTGAGAATAATTTGACTGGATGAGTGCACGGATCGATCGATCCCAACACTGGCAAAGTGTGGGTGGACCTGCCCTAAATATGGGCGGGGCATAGCTAAAACTGGATTCTTCCATTGTAAACCCCCTCTTCTGGATAGACACGATTAAGGAATTCATTTCTAGCTATGTCTCCAACCCCACTCCCCCCTCCAGCCCACACCCACACCCATTTCTAGCTATGCACCCACCCACACCCACCCCCATTCCTAGCTATGTCCCCCCCCCAATTTCTAACTATGTCCCACCCATTTCTAACTATGCAACCCCTCCCCTCCGACCCACCCATTTCTAGCCATGTCCCACACATTTCTAGGGGTATGTCCGACCAATTTCTAATCATGTCCCACCGATATCTAGCCATGTCCCACACATTTCCACGTTTTGCACTTGCTGGGATCGATTTATATATTGAAATTTGAATTCAGCGAATACAGGTAAGGTGTTCAATATTTTGAAACTAATTTACCTGGGTGCTGTTGCTACATATGGAACAAACAGCGCGTATTCAGTTTACTTTCAACATCGTCAACAGGATGTTTCTTAAATAGCGAATCCATCGAACATATACAATTCACTTACCAGACTCCTTCAGCGTCCATGGATATTTCCAGCTTATCCATCCATTATATGATGTCGTAATCAACAACATTCCTATAATGGTGAAAATATGTATGTTATCCGAACACGGCATATGTTTACTTATACTAGAATCATCAACAACAACAACAACAACAACAACAACAACAACAACAACAACAGAAATAACAACAAAACCAACAAGAACAAGAACAAGAACAATAATAATAATAATAATAATAATAATAATAATAATAATAATAATAATAATAATAATAATAATAATAATAACAAGTAAAACACATTTACTGAAGTAACTGTAAATCTGCGATAACTGGACAATAAGGAGTATTATAAGCCCTATTCTCATATGATCATTGAAGATGTGTGATGCTGATCTGATAAAAAGTGTTGTCACAGTTCAAAGATCCATATTTGAAATTCCGATACTTTTAAACAGGGTATGGAAAAGCTGATTTCTTGAAAACCGATAGCCGTATAGCTAAACTATAAGATGATCTGGAAAAATCCTAGGAGCAGTCGCTGACCGAATATTGCTCCCATACATTCCCTATGGGACATGTTTGGAATGGAAATGCAGCATTCTGAAAGGCTAACATGTTCGCTATCGATTTTATTTTATTAATCCATAGTAGTATAATAAAATTGGGCTTATGCTAGATTTTTGACAAAAACGGGTCACGTGCCCAAAAAATATTTTGAGGCATCATGTGGGTCAAGACATGATGGAGGTTTTGCAGTTTCAAGATGATAGAGGCAAAACTTTATTTTCAATTTTCAATGGAAATTTTTTAGATCTCCCAATGTTCTAGAATCTGGCTAGATTTGAAGAGAATCGGAAGAAAACTATAAGAGATAACACTAGTCCAATATTGCTCCCATAGCTTTACTATAGGGATATGCGGCAATGAAAAGCTGATTTTCTGGAAAGCTATTGGTCAGATCAACTTTAAATTTGATACCAAATCAAGTCAATATGAGAGATAGAAGTTCACCAAATTTCAAGTCGATCGGAGCAAAACTTATTTTGGCGGCCATTTCGAAAAAGAAATTTGAAAAAAAAAATTTTCCACCGCGAGTTCATTTCTGCCCAAAAAATGTGTTGGGCACGGTGACCCCAAAAGGTGCACCTGGTCGGGCTGAAAATTTTTCAAAAAATGTTTCATAATTTTTCATTCAGAGTTCATTTTTGCAAAAAACGAAAACTGGTATTTTTGCCCAAATGTTTTTTACAGCGGCCATTTTGAAAAGAAATTTTTTTTTCAAAAATAATCATCTGTGGCAACATCCTACCCAAGTATGGGAGTGATCAGATCAAAACTCTAGGTGTAGTAGCACTTCAAGCATTCATTTGAAATCCCCATACATTTCGTATGGGAGTTTTTGCCATGCATTGTGGGGGTCAAAGGTCTGGCGGCCATTTTGAAAAAAATCATAACTTGGAGACAGCAATGTAAAGATAGCTCCAAATCTTCCCAATTTCTTCACTAAAATCTGCCTTGTGTACTTCATAAAGAGGAATCCTACTCCTCCCAAACGCCAAGATCTGACTGTCCAATTCACCGTATTGCTGAGATTTCAATGGGCTCTGAGTGCGAATGGTTAGAGAATGTTATCATCACTGAGGAAGTAGATGGTGTGGTGAATGTGACTTCGTCAGTCTGCCACGCATGCAAGAGCAGAGGCTACGCGTTTGAAGCCAGCGTTGCATCGCTGTTACCTCTTCGTCGAGATCAAGAACTAGTCTTTTTTATTCTTATATGGGCGATAACTTATGTCCGCATAAGTTAGATATCAATAGCTCCGACTATAGCAAGGCGTGCCATATTGGTGCATTTGTCGATCAGTCAGTCTGCCAGTCGATTGGCCAGACGGTCGGTCGGTCGGTTGGTGGATCAGTCGGTCGGTCGGTCGGTCAGTCATTTACTCATACAGTCAACCAAAAATTGTCAAAACGTCACTCCTCTCCACCCACATACTATACATATCGAATGTATTTTATTTGATCTGGTCGATTAAAAAAGTGAAGCAGCAACAGCAGCAGCAGCATGAGCATGTCGATCGGTAGATAGAGCTTTGACATTGTCTATAAACTTAGCGAGCAAAGCTTCTGTTAGACAGGTATGCCTATGTGGCTATGGTAAAGTCAAAAGGGTATTGTCTTTGGGTCTGTGCGTGCGTACGTTCATGTGTGCGTGCGTTCTTGCGTGTTTGTGTTAGTGCGTGCTTGCGTAGGTGCGAGAGTGCATACGTATATCTGTGTGTGCGCGTACTTGCGTGCGTACGTGTGTGCGTACGTGCGTGTGCACGTGTGCGTGTGTGCGTGCGTGCGTGCGCGTGAGGGCGTGAGTGTGGTGTGAGAAATATCTCTCTAAGGATATCTTAGCTCCAACCACCAGGTATGTGCATTTGAATCAGATTTAAGACTTTGAACATCAGATACCTGGAAATTTCAATTGCAAGGTAACTATACAAAAGTTTTAATATTTTGAAACTAATTTTCCTGGGAGCACGTGCGGCCATATAGAATGTCATAAACAATTGTTTAAATTGTAAATTCGCCGAAGACGCAAAGATATACAATTCAGACAGTTAGCTAACAAGTGATATATTTTTATTATGACAAATACTTGAAAGGCAGATCGGATCCGACCATGTTAAATGCAATATGGCCACACCACAACCAAACATAGCACTGGTTGTATTGTATAACGTTGATATAACATCCGTGTGAAAATACACCCGCTGTGCCTGCCACCCACCCTATCCCAACCCAGTATGTGTGTTGCGTGAGTATCTGACTGAAGTGTTGGGCAACTCAAGGTTATTGTAATGGCAGTGTTGAAGTTGTACGAAGAATGGGTGACATAAAATAGATCAGACAGTCTTGACAAACGGATTTCACAAAACTTTCTAGAGTTGGGAAAATTTCTCAGTGGACCTCTTTTCTATAGTAGGCTAACTCTATAGACGGTAGCCCAAGTGAGAGCTTTCTCAACTAGAGTTTTCTAGTTACTCTTGAATTTTGGAATCGTGTCAACGGTGACATTGTAACTTTTTATTTTTAATTTCAAGGTCGTCTGAGATGAGATCACGAAAAATCGGATTGTAGGATATTAGATAGGATTGCTTTTTTCATAATCAAAGTCCCATAAGGAAAATGCAACAATACTGGTAACACACACGTATCAATGAACGCGGCTTGCGTTACAAGTTTCCGTAACGTACGAGTGACTGCAATAACTGTAATAGTCTACAAACCATTGTGGATGTGTTGCGAAAACTGTTAACACAAGCCACCTTCACTTATAATCGATGTGCGGTACCAGTATTGATACCGTGGTGGCCTATTTAGAGAGAATTCCACTATTTTAGTCTAACATAGCATTGAATTTAGTCGTTAATAGTATATACCGATGATGCATCCATTTAATAACAATAGCTGATTGAAACCAGTCGAAAACGAAAGCGAAACAAAAATTATGTCACGTGATAAAGGGATTTCCCGTCGTGAATATTTATGAGATACCTACTGAATACAATATAGACTAGATGGATAAGATCAGTAAGGGTTTTTAAAAAGGTGCTATTTGACGATCGATCGGCGGAACGGTGGAATTACATCGTTTATTGGCGGCATTATACAAATATGAACTTCTGACATAATGAGGTGATATAGCTTAGAGACTGATTTTCAATAATAAAATACTGTGACATTGCAGGTGTACTACTTGTGTCAACGGCAAATATTGGATATTTATAGGACAGATGCGCATCATTGCTAGTGAACGGGCATGTAATGCGTCGATGGCTGCATTCGACTGGGACATTTCTCTAGAGTACATTTACTAGCGCAGTTGCCAAAATGTTCTCTACGCAAACGTACCAGTCGATTATAAAAAAGCCTAGCAGTATGGAAGGTGCAGAAAGCGACTAAATCGCCTAAATCTTACTATCTTGAAAATAAAATCCACCTTTCAGCGCTGTTATTAGACATAGTGAACGCTGAATGATAGGCTGAGCATCGGACGTAGACCACAACAACCACAACACGTACGGCCTAATTACAATTATAGATTTTCTGGAAATTATCGTGGTCGCTGTTCTCAGGATGTGTTCTATAGCATGAGAAATAATAATGTACCAGTACTTCGCCAGCAACACCCGTGGGCGAGGCTAATGAGAGATTATGAGGATTAAGATATCCCTTAAAGGTGCATATTCACACCAGAATGATTGAAAATAAAATTGTTAAAATTACATACTTTTATAAGCTTAAATTATGTGCCTATGTGTCATGAAACGAAATAAATCTTAACATATGATGATTTCCATTCCATATAAATTAATATAATGTTTAAAGTTGCGAAATTGAAATAGAGGCCCGTACCTCTATTTCAATTTCGCAACTTAAAAAATTATATCAATTTATATCGAATGGAATCATCATATGGTAAGATTTATTTGGTTTCATGACACATAGGCACATAATTTAAGCTTCTAAAAGTGTATAATTTAAACAATTTTATTTTCAGAAATTGTACTGTACTGTTTTGAGGAAGAAAATAATAACTTTTCAGCTAAAGACGCTCACTTTTTAGATGAAGAAATTGTTAATCTGGTGCTAAATGGACATATTGAATTCAATACAAAACCAATTTTCGTATCTAGGATGGCACGCGTGCCAAAGTAATCTGGAGAACTTGCGACATGCCAATAGTATCCGTTTCCACCTCGCTTTGAATATGATGATATAGATACCGTAATGGATCTTTCCCATGTTAGCTATGCCCCGCCCACCTCTAGCTAAGCTCCATCCACACGTCGCTCGTGTTGGGATCGATCGATCTCTGAACACTCTGACTATAAATTTCCGGAAAACTAAACAGGTAAGCTATTGAATATTTTGTAACTAATTTGACTGGGCGCTGTTGCTGCCTATGACAGCAAAAGCGTCCAGTCAAATTAGTTTCAAAATATTCAACAGCATGTTTTTTAAATAGTAGAGACATATAATTCGTACAACGTGTCGGACTCGTAAGAGTTAAAGACGGGCCAAATAGAATCATCTATGACGTAATGATTATGACGTCATCCTACACCCCACTTAACTGAATATGGCGTCATATGACTTCATAACAACATACAAAATTTGCGTTCGTTGATGATAGACGTGTTTTAGATTAGTGTAATTTGCGTCCATTATTGCGTTTGCGAAAAAATTATAGTGCTTAGTGAGACTAGAGTTTAAGGAACAGTGTTATTTGATAATTCTTTTCTTTAAGCTATTTTAAACATTTTCCGTTTGAGGCTCGTTCGCGTGCATCAAGCACTAGCTTTTCCGCCAGTAAAATCGTTGTTGTTGTCGGCCATTAGGGTTGTCCTGCTCGTTTGTGTTTGGCGCCATTTTCGAAAACAAAGCTCTTTATTTTTACGTTTATTTGCTGTGCTCCCCGAGTCGTAACTACAAGGTATTGTTATTAAATTATTTTAATAAATTTCGTAACCTTAAAATCTGTTTAAACCTTTTTGATCAATTTTCTTTTGGATGTTCGTCTGCGTGAGTTAGAACACTAGATTTTTCGCCACTCAAACAGCCGCATTTGTCGGCCATTAGTGCTAGTCTTGATCGACTTCGACACCAATTTTCGAAAAAAAAAAAATAAATAAATAAAAATTAAATTTTTTTTTTTGGAATCGTCCTTTCAGTGCTTAGTTGGAATTTTCGCGAATTTTACCGAAGGGGATGACACTGCACTGATATATTGGTAACGGTTACTAGGCATAATCTACCTCCTCTCTCTACACTTCAGCCTTTCACAGCCTACTCTACTCATCTCCTTAACACATTACTGCTACTGCATTCTATCCTATCTCTCATACTGTACCTACTAAATTATCCTACTACACACTACCCTCTAAACAATCCACACCTTTGGGTAAGTAAAATGGAGGAAGCTGACTCCCTCAAGCAGCCTCCTGAAGTCACAGCCAACGCGGCGCCAAGTGGTGTCAAAAACGACGAAGTGGCCATGGATGAGTTCACCCACGAACAGGTGGCTCAGCAGGTGATAATCCTGGAGAGCAATCTCCAGAACACACCAGGCCCCAAAAGGAAGAGGATGGTCGGGGTGTTAGAGGAGGGGGAGGAAGTGGGAGGAAGGGAAGGCACCCCCAGCAAGAGGTCTCGGGACAAGGGGGCCTCCCCAGTGGGAGGGAGAGACCAAACCACCACGCAGAGCGGGGGTTCCCCGGGTGGGGCGACCAGTAGGGAAGGGAGGGAAGTGGGACAAAAAGGGGGGCAGAGAAATGGTACCCAGGGAAGGAGGGTCAGAGTCAAGGGACTCGCGGGAAACGATTTTGCGGGGTTAACCCGCATGATAATATATAGGTTGCTGTATGCCATGGTGGGCATGCTGGCTGGCCTAGACAAGAGAGATGGGGAGGTGTTGGTAACCACCACCAGTGAAGGGCAGTTTCAGAAGCTGCTCAAAATCACCATGATAGGCAGCCACGTGGTGTCCATCGAAGAGCACACCACAAAAAAGACTGAACAAAAAAAAGCGGTAGGTGTCATATCGGGAGTCCCAAGGGACTTCACGAATGACGATATAAAGGAGGAATTGAACGCCCATGGGGAACGCAAAGTGGAGTGGGTGGGTCGGATTGGCGGAACAGCCAGACCGACCTTTGCAGTGAAACTGGTTTTCGAGTCAGACGAACTGCCAAGTAAGGTAAAACTGGGATGGATGAGCTTCAAAGTTAAGCCATACATCCCAGAGCCCGTCAGATGCTTTAGATGCCACCTGCTGGGTCACGTGGCAAAGCACTGCAGATCAAAAGCCAGCGCGTGCGTAAACTGTGGAGGAAACCACAAACGGGAGGACTGCCAGCAGACCCCCCACTGTAGGAACTGCAAGGGGCTCCACAGTGCTGCATATCGCGGATGTCCGGCTTTGCAAAAAGCCAAGGACATCCTCAAGGTCAAATCGACAGATCAGGTCTCATACGGGGAGGCAAAGAAGAAGGTTACCCAGCAAAAAAGCAGGGAAACCGAACAGCCAACTGGAATACCAGCACCTGGACCAGCCATACCTCTGGAAAGTACAGCATGGCAGAAAAGGGCTGACTCCGTAAGGAGGAAGCTGGCCACCCCCAGGAGGGACTGCTCAGTACCGAGACAGCAGGAAAGAGGGGAGGAGGCTCCTACTGAGCCACCTACAATAGATACGGCCACGCCCACCCTCCCGCTTGGGAGTCCGGCCAGAAAAGCCGGCAAACAGCCCAAAAGGCAAACAAAAACGCCAAAAAAACCCGCCTGCAAAGGGCTCAAAGTTGTAGGCAGGAGCAGGGCCCGAAACCAAAGGGCTGAACAAATCGGCACATTGGAGGTACCTCTAGTGGAAAAACAGGCTATCAAACCTGTGAACCCCACTAGCAGTACTGGCAGATGCAGTGACCTGCCGGCCGAGACCACCAGAGGGACACCAACGAGCGAGGTAAGTCCCACCCCCCATGGTTGGAGAGCATAAAATTGTCTTAAATGTACAAACCTTCAGATTGATCATTGAGACGATCATATCATCAGTTTGCACTGACAACGAAGCAGCAAGGAACAAGGTTGATGTGGACGGCCTCGTTACGAAATTCGTAGAACTTTGCTCCTCTTCGAACTAATCATGGGGGTCAAAATTCTTCAGTGGAACGTTCGAGGCACCCGGTCTAATACCAACCTCGACGAATTGTGGAACACATTCCACAACGAAAATGACCACCCAGACATTATATGTCTACAGGAAACCCGTCTGAAACCCAACCAGGATTTCAAAAGGTACAACTACAATGTCGAAAGACAAGACCGTACCACAGAATCTGCAACCACCCCTAGGGGTGAAGGCGGTGGCGGCATAGCGACCCTCATAAAAAGTAATCTTTCCTACAAAAGGTTGCCACAATGTGAGAGTAGCGTAGAGCACCTTACGATAGAAATAGAAATCAATCACGAAACTATTAATATTGTAAACGTCTATAGTCCCCAGGTTGCACTCTTCCTCGGACTACGACAAGCTCCTTGAAGGCCTAGAAGGTGAAACAATACCTTCTGGGCGACTTCAACTCCCACCATGCCCTATGGGGGAGCAAAACCACGAACCCCAAAGGCCGAGTATTAGAACAGGTTATTGACAACTACAACCTGTGCCTACTAAATGACCATAGACCCACCAGATATAACTCTAGTGATGGAGAATGGTCGGTCTTGGACCTGTGCCTCATAACACCTGCCTACGACCAACCCCCAGCTGGGACATCCAAGACCAGCTCCTCGGCAGCGACCACCTCCCTATCAAAATACAGATAGGAAGCCTACAGAACAAGAACGAGGCGCCACTGCACAGGAACAATTGGAATCTGAAAAAGGCCAACTGGACCGAATACAAGCACACAATGGCCATGGAGCTGGAGACACCGATTACTAGTACCAGCACCGAGGAATATTATGAGCAGTGTATGGGGATTCTCTACAAGGCTGCCAACTCTGCCATCCCCCAATCAAAGCCAGACAATAACCCCAAACACAAACGCGTGCCTTGGTGGAACAGGGAGTGCCAAGAAGCAGTTAAGCTCAAGAAAATAGCCTGGAATAGACTAAAGAGGAAACTTCAGCATTGAACGCCTAGTCGAGCACAAGAGACTACAGGCCAAGGTAACAAGAACCATCAAAAAGGCAAAACGCGATCACTGGCGACAATACTGCTCTGAAATCACTCGGTTCACACCCTCGAGCCAAATATGGCGCAAAGCGAAAGCTATTGCCAGCGAAAAAACCAAATCCAAAAAACCCCTTACCCACCCTCATAGCAAATGGGGTAAAGCACGCCAACGACAAGGAAAAAGCTGAAGTGCTTGCCACAGTCTTCATTGCAACCAGTAGCAGTGATAACCATGACCCTGACTTTGTAGCTACCAAAACAAAGGTTGATGAGCATATCAATCACCTGTTCAGCTCAGGGAAATGCGAAGATCCTAACAACCGAGACATCAACAAAACCTTCAACAGAATGGAGCTTGAGCAAGCCCTTGGCAGAGGCAAAGCTCCTCACCAGGTGAGGATGGCCTGAAATACGACATGCTTCGTAATATGCCAGAGGAGGGTAAACAAATGCTACTCAATCTCTACAACCTTGTATGGAGCTCTGGAAAAATGCCATCAGTATGGAAAACGGGGATCGTGGTTCCTATCCCAAAACAAGGGAAGGACAAAACTGACCCAAGATCATATCGGCCAATCTCCCTGACGAGCTGTCTCTGCAAAGTCATGGAGAGGATGATCAAAAACCGACTAGAACATGAGTTCGAACACAACGGTCTACTCCACCCTTGGCAGAGTGGCTTCAGAAAGGGCAGACGCACTACGGACCACCTAGTCAGACTGACGGAGGCAGCCAAGAAAGCCCTAGATGCCGGAAGAGGAAACACAACAATAGGAGTTTTCCTAGACGTTGAGAAAGCCTTTGATATGATGTGGCGAAACGGAGTCCTAAAAAAACTCTATGACTTTGGCTACCGTGGCCGCATCCTATTCTGGATACGAGATTTTCTCGATAACAGAAGGATTAGCGTCCGCGTTAATGGGCAAATGTCTAGGGAACAAACATTGGAAAACGGCACCCCCCGCAGGGTGGCGTAATAAGCCCCCTACTGTTCAATATCATGATGAGTGATCTACCCAAAGACATTGAAAAAGACCATGCACTGGGTCCCAACGCAATAGGCGGGTCTATCTTCGCTGATGACACAGCATTGTGGAACAAATATGCGAAGATAGACCGTGCACGTAAGACCATGCAGAAAGTTCTGGACATAGTCTCACGGTGGTGCAAAAAAAAATGGCTTCAAACTGTCTGCGGAAAAAACAGTTCAAATCAATTTTACCAATGTTAAAATACATAAACCATGATGCAAATCTGTACCTCAATGGTCAGAAAGTCATGACATGTGCTGAAGCCAAATTCC
Organism: Chaetoderma sp. LZ-2023a; assembly: GCA_034401795.1. Classification (NCBI taxonomy): domain Eukaryota; kingdom Metazoa; phylum Mollusca; class Caudofoveata; order Chaetodermatida; family Chaetodermatidae; genus Chaetoderma; species Chaetoderma sp. LZ-2023a. The sequence continues at coordinate 40,056,757 of CM067365.1, forward strand.
TGGGACTAACATTTGACAGAAAGCTCACGTGGAACCCCCACATCAAGAGTCTGAGGGAAAGATGCTTCAAGCAATTAAATCTCCTTCGCTCATTAACAAAGCACACCTGGGGTGCAGACCTGCCGAGCATGCTTATGCTATAACCGCGGCCTAATCCTGTCAAGGATAGACTATGGATGCGAAGCATATGCCACAGCGAGAAAGTCACTGTTAGAAACCATTGACACTCTCCAAACAAAATGCCTGCGCATTTGCTGTGGTGCCTCACAGAGTAGCCCTCGAGATGCAATCAACGTAGAGTGTGGAGAAATCCCCATTAGATCTGCGAAGAGAGGAACGGCTTCTCAAATTCTGGACATACCTACAAAGCTCTGCACCCACCCACCCTACCAGGGAGGTATGTCTTCCATGCAAGGAGCACCTAAGACACAAGGTACTGCCCAAAATGACCAAAAAGACCAAACCACCAGGCCTGTTAATGACAGAGCTCGTCAGTGCCACTGAACTGGTAAACGTCGAAATAGAAAGCTCAAGGCCGGCTCCTGACCCGCCATGGCTACTTCCGCAGATCAAGGCGCATGACAGCCTATCCTCACAGATAAGCAAGAAAGACCCACCAGCGCTAATCAAGAGCTACGCTCTGGAAAACATTGACAACAGATGGAAGGAGCACAGGAAAATCTATACCGACGCCTCCAAAATGCCCTACTCTGGCGAATGCGGAGCAGGAGTAGTCATAGGCGACCAGGAAGAAGTCCTCAAGTACAAGCTTCCGAATCACCTGTCAATATTCACAAGCCGAACTGGTGGCAATTAAAAAGGCTCTAGAATGGATTAAAACAGCAAATCCAGGCAAACACACGTGTCATGCG
>CM067365.1:40058128-40130628 GCA_034401795.1 Chaetoderma sp. LZ-2023a
TGGAAGGCTTTTACATCTCACTTTGAAAACAAGTGGTCACCTTCGCTGCAAACTTGTTGCAAACTTTCTCATAGTTGGGGAGAGAATGACATCATTGACCATAAATCCGACCTACGCTTATGTAATTGGGCTTCTAGTAAGTCAACATGACCTCGACTTGCAATACGAGCTCCTCATGGAGCTAACCGCCTACGTGCCATCGGTGTTCCATGTTGATGGCTAGATGCGAGTAGCGAACGGAAAGTCCACGTTGATGAACAATGCCCAAGTGGAAGTGTCACAATGCTTAATCATAATCACAGCAGCTATTGTGATGGATGTGTTGGCTGTTCTTTGGACAGCGGACTGACCAGATCACGGAACTATTGACATGTTCATATCGGGTTTCAATGTGTGGCTTAACGTGTGGTTGGCTCAAGCTGACGTGCACCTGCATTTCGACCCCATATCGAGACTCAAACAAAGCTAGCGCAAGGTGCGCTTAAGCAACTGCTACCCGTCTCCACCAGCATAATCCTAAAACTCCACATGCCTGCTCGCAATGCCGTGCTCAAGAACTCCGCCAACAAGGTAGAGCGGAACTCACCAATTTGCAAGCAGAACCTAATTGGCGAAGAATGTGATGATATATCGCATTTGGTGGTTACTGGAGGTGGGGAGGGGGCGGTGGCAACACAGTACCCACCCAGTTGTCTAAACTACGAGCAACGCGTAGTCTGGATCTTGCCTCGACACCTGAAGAAGCGGACATAAACATTACTCAACAAGCGATCTACCTTGCAAAAGAAGATACAGAGCCACGAGTCGTGTGGTGTGTGTTTGCTTTACTGCTCTTCTTCTATTCCAGCGAGAATCTGCTGTCCTCTCTGACAATGGCCCTTTCTGGTTTTAAGCTATTCCCCGCCTATCTCTGGCTAAGCTCCCACGCATATCTCGCCCGTGTTGGAATCGATCGATCTCAGAACACCCTGACTATCAACTTCGAAAAAACTACACAGGTAAGCGGTTGAATATTTTTTAAAACTAATTTGACAGGGGTGCTGTTGCTGCTTAAGGCAAATTAGTTTCAAAATAGTCAACAGCATGTTTATTAAATAACAAAGAATTACAATTCATACGACGTGTCGAACTATTTGAGATTTGATGACGGTCCATATGGAACCCTTTGTGACGCAATGATTGTGACGTCATCATACACGTGCTGAGCTTATTTTGATGTCATACGAGGTCAGATGATGGATAGATACTCTGGAAAGGTGAATTCAGTCGGTGGTCTAAGGTCACTCTTGCATTGACGTGAAGGAAACCGCTAGCAGCCATACTATGGTTATGCTTGAAATCTTGGTACTTCATGCTTCACATGGTTGTAATTTAGTTACGGCGACCTATAGATTTGGCATGACAACAGCAATAATTGTGACTCAAAAAGCTACACATAAGATCAGCTCGACTAACTAACGGAAGATATCATCAATCTCACGAAGCAAGCGACAGCCTTAATGGCCACGTACTATGGTATCAAGACAACACGTTCTTCCAATATGGAGTTCCGCAAGTTGCATTGGGCGTAGAAGACAGCGAAAACAACAGTGGCACCAAAGCTCCCAGATAACGCAACTTTCAGGGCCGATGCCCGGCCGATACCGTGCAGACACTTTCAGTATCGGCCCAGCATCGGGGCTAGTAACCTGCATTAGCAGGACTGTGCATTTTGCCCCCAACAACTGTAGACGTTGAGAAGAAGTTCGCAGAGCACGCCATCAGTTCGCGCAAAGGAACAGCGCCCTGAGCTGAGATCCACCTCCTCTCAATAAAGTAGACTAAGGATGAAAAACTGAAGCCACAAACAGATGCCTAATCCGGGTAATCCTACAGAATCTGGAAGATGGAGTACCCTACCCTCCCCAAAACTTCCTCGAGTTGGTCAGGTGTGGCTGCGCATCAAAGTGAGCATGTAGATATGGTAAGTGGGAGCTGTCACTGTATGTGGTACCAACTTGTTTGCATGATGTTTTGTGGCTGTTGTAGTAGTCCTGCTGCGCAAATCCCTTCAATATCCAGGAACGTGTAAAAGATGACACTAATGGAACTGATGATGGACATAATCAAGAGTGGATCCATCCATCATATGACGGCATAATCAACTGCGTGACGTGTAGAATGACAACATAATGAATGACGTCATTATGACGTTATTAATGACGTAGATAAGTACGTCACAAACGCATATTTGAAGATGGACTATGCGTTGCTGTACGAATTGTATGTCTTTACAATTTAATAAATATTCTGTTGAATATTTTGTAACTAATTTGACTGGGTGCTGATGTTGCCATAGGCAACAACAACACCCAGTCAAATTAGTTTCAAAGGGTTCAACAGCTTACCCTGTATAGTTTTCAGGAAATTGATAGTTTAGGTACTTCGGGAATAGAGCACTCCCAACACGGCGAAATGTGGGGTGGAGCTTAGCTAGTGATGGGCGGGGCATATGTAAACCTGGAAAGGTCCATTAGATAACAAAGAAGGTTCCACTTTTTATGCTGAAATCAAATTATTTATCGAAGATGAGATAAGCATCGCTCTTGTTCGACCCCCTGAAATAATTATGTTTAATGTTCTTTGCCAAAAGTGTAATAGTTCCTTTAAATTAAGCTCAGTAGATTACACCTCAGATAGCAGTTCCGCTAATGATGCTACCGATCTGGAACCTGGCATAGACGAACATGACTTTAATTTTAGAGAAGATGGATGATTGTGGGACAGATCCATTCATGGAATTCGACTGTCAGGTGTTCGAAAAACCTATATTTCAAAAGAGAAAGAAGAGAGGGTGATGGATTAACAGGTCATACAACGTAATGCGGTCGTTGATCCTACCAAAGACGGCGTCACGCAGTCATGCCGGTGGTAATCCGAAGCGTGTATTTGTACATGTGAGAAAGAATAGACGACAACGAAGACGGCGACGACGACATGAGTGGACATCGGACGCCCTTTGGTGGTGGGGTTGGTCCACTATATGTGCGTACGTGTATGCGTTGATGTGGGTTTTGTTTTACGCTATTTTGTAATTGAATATGTCGGTTACAGACATATAACATAGATCGGCAAACTCCGGACTCTGGGGGAACAGCTACAGCGTACCATACAGGTGTGAAGACTAGATTGGCGGTCCTCGGTCTGAATGGTCGTGCTTTGTGGGGCGACTGCGCATCGAGTCTACAAGAGAATGTAAAAGCGAAATCTCTTATGGAGCATGCACAAGAATCAGGTATCATTGTGGGCGGATGGATGGGATGGTGGGCAGGCGGGCGGGATAGTGGGTGGGGGAAGGCAATTGGGATGGGTAAGTGGCCGACTGTAACGGAGGGCGCGCGGGCGGGCGGGCGGGGCGGGCAGGCGGGCAGGCGGCCAGGCGGGCAGGCGGGCGGATGTACGCCTAGACAGATGGGCAAATGGGTGGACGGAATGAACGGACGAGCAGGCGGACGGACAGATGGAGACGGATGGATGGTGGCAGGAAGGAGAGAATGAAGGAAGGGTGAATGTATGATGGATGGGTGTGTGGATATGTGGGTAGCTGGTTGGGTGGGTGGTGGGTGGGGTTGATGGTGGTGGTGATGGATAGGTGGCTGGATGGATGTGTGTATGTTTGGGGGCCCTGAGTGGGTGTGTGGGTAAGTGGGTGATTTGGTGAGTGGGTAGGATGATGAGGTTAAGCATTGATTTGTGGGGGTGGGTGTCGGTAGATGAGAGGAGTTAAGTGGGTGGGAGATGATTGGGTGGGAGGGTGGGTGTGAGTGAATAACGGGGTGGATGGATAGATGAATGGATGGATAGATAGATAGATGTGTGTGTGCGTGCGTGGGTGCGTGCGTGCGCGCGTGCGTGCGTGCGTGCGTGCGTGCGTATGCGCGTACGTACGTGCATGTGTGTGTTAGTGGGTGGATAGGGTAATAGGTGGATGTGATGATGGATGCGTGAGTATGAGCGTCTGCGGATGGACGTTCGGACGGACGGACGGACGAACGGCAAGAGGAATGGATTGATGGAATGATGGATGCATGGAGGGAAGGAGATAGGGAAGGAACGCGGGCTGGAGGCGAATAGAGAGGATATATATATATATATATATATAGTATATATATATATATATATATATATATATATATATATATAATATATATATATATATATATATATATATATATATGTATGTGTGTTGTGGGTGCTTGCGTGCGTGCGTGCGTGCGTGCGTGCGTGCGTGCGTGCGTGCGTGCGTGCGTGCGTGCGTGCGTGCGTGCGTGCGTGCGTGCGTGCGTGCGTGGAGAGAGAGAGAGAGAGAGAGATTCCTGGTACACTGGTAAACACCGCAGAGTGGACGCACTCTATCTGGATCATTGATGTACCTTGTTGCGCATTTTTCCTATAGGCAAAGATACGGGGTTCATCACAACTGCGAGAATAACGCACGCCAGTCCCGCCCCTTTGTACGCGCACTGCCCTGATAGACGGTGGGAAAGAGACAACCTTATACCAGAGTCAGAGAGAGCGTGTCAAGATATCGCTATACAACTTCTTAATCATGTCGGCTTAGCGGCTAAGGTAATACAACGTTATAAGATATTATATAATTCAGGCATAAATCAGAGTAAGAATAAAATGCAATTGAAATCTCTTGGACATTACAGAAAGTACATCTTAAATATACAAATTCAGAAATTATTTTCTAATAAATACAACTTCAGCATTATATCAATCAAACCGCTTTTAGTAATGTGCCCAGCAAACTGTATCATTTCAGAATGTGCCCAGCTAACTGTATCATCTCCATCTAAGGCCGTGCTCTCACTACAGAGTTAATCAAGAATAACGCTATACATGAGTATGGCGTTATACCTCATTAAGGCTTCTTTCTCATTGCCGCTTCCTGTTTAACTAGTTCGTGTACTATGTAGGTTAATATATAGCCGATATATCGGTTTGCATATCACACTGCTGGAAGATAGTCCAGGACTGGGCGGTTGCGCTAACTTGTGGAGAGCGAGATAAAATTACGACCGCAGCACTACCTGGCAGACAGTGAGAGAAAAGGCTGACGGTAACGCTACCTGGCAAATTTTGAAGGAATAAGCTGAGTTCACATAGGGAAGCAATAGCTATATATCGGAAGATAAACCACCGATTTTGTGGGATTAAATTTCGAAATCTCTAGTGAGAACGCGGCCTTTGTAAACTGCGCTCACATTGTCAGGGCGATTGAATCGATGTTACCACTTTGAACCATGACTTCCCCGAATTCAATTTCAAGTTTAACTCTGGATTTGAGATGGTTATGCAAACCGCCTAGAAGCTATTGATTTGAGTAACCGTTATAGATTCCCTAATATCCAGGTCGCATTCAGGACACATCTCGGTTGATTTTATTTTCAGTCTATTACTCCATTGCGGCTAACTATCACACCGCTGTCCATAGACATAGGCCGTGTTCTCACTAGATACTTAAGAGGCGTAACGCCATACTGAGGTATGACGTTATCCCCGATTAAAGGAATGGAATAGGGAAATAACAAATGACGTTCATTGGTAATTTCATACAATATTAAATAAACTACCATCGGTAAAAATGTGGAAATGAATCGAGATTATTGGAGAGAAAAAGCATTTACTATATATATTCATTTCCACATACCTCAGTATGGCGTTACGCCTCTTAAGTATCTAGTGAGAACACGGCCTATGGCTATGGACAGCGGTGTGATAGTTAGCCGCAATGGAGTAATAGACTCACACACACACACACACACACACACACACACACACACACACACACACACACATATATATATAATATATATATATATATATATATATATATATATATATATATATATATATATATATATATATATATATATATATATATATATATATATATATATATATATATATCATTTGGAGCCAATATTAGTTACCGCGCTGGTGCTTCACACTCCGCGGTGTCTCAACTGCGTATGCAGTATACCCGCATAGGCCTACCTGAATATAATGAAAGCACACCTGAATATAGTTTTGTAAGCGTATGACTAGTGTTCTCTATAGACGCCGATGTAGAGCGATTAACTTGCTACTGCTAATTCACTAGTGATCCTTTTGAAAACGTTATATTTGAAAGCCACTTTCTCTGGTTGAAGTAACAAGTTTCAGTCAAAATGATTTCAAAATACACTGCTGGTTTCCAAGGTCGCAATATGATGCCCACTGAATATTTTGAAATTCGTTTGACTGAATGTCTCTGGAAACAGTGGCTTTCAGTTAAATTGTTTTAAGTCTAGACAGTATTTGACGTGCAGGAAGTAGTGGCTAATCAGCTTAACGCAAATATAACTGGCCTTATATGACCGGCCGTAGCCGGTATTATTTATTCGCTCGGCATACACCAGAGCGCATAGGTCCAGTTGCGTCACTAATTGGTTCCCGCCAGAGTGACATAAACGGTATTTAGCTGCTTTTTTTATAATTATTCTGATTTATCTCTGAGTGCTTTCTGGGGGCTATAGGTTGATTATTTCATTCAAGAGCATATGTTAGTTTCCTGATCCTTTCCTTTAACTATCCAGTGAGAACAGGGCCAATTAGGATCCCGCGTGACGTGGTATTAGGGTCAAAATTATGATCATCTCTTAAACGAAATCGATAGTCAGTTAAGTGTAAATATTAATGTTTAACCCTTTAATGACTACATTCGTTTTAAAAAATCAAAATATTTACTTATTGATTGTCCATTTACGGACCAAAAGAAATATTTTTGAAAATTTATCACTGGATCGGGTTTGGCTTGATTCGTCACGAAAGGGGTAAACGAAATTTGATTTTCGGTTAATCGTAATTATTAACACTTAAGCAGAATTCGAATTTCGGTTAGGCGTTAATAATTTCACTTAATCAAAAATTGAATTTCGCTTAACCATTAATCATACTTTTGTACCTAATACCGCGCCATAGGTACTGCATTTTTAAACCCCTAAATTGATATTTTGAGTTTTGATGATATGTTAAACTGAATCCAGGTTACTAGGCATGTACTGTGCAAATAATAGGCCGTGTTTGCTTTATCAGTGTCATATCATGATTCCTGCTGCAGTTTGCATTAGGGCTTAACATTTGCCAAGGAGTCCATTGTTCACTGGATTTAGGTTTAGGTAAGTTTACCAGCCATGATGTTATTTTGGTCCTAGCTCTGGAGTTTGAGTTAATGTGCCAGTTACGCTACTCTAATAATTGTAGGTGGTAATGGGTGGTGGTCGCCAAGAACTCACGGGTGCCGATGTAATGGACCCAGAATCCAACACGCCGGGCCTACGTAGTGATGGGGTTAATATCATTCAGAGATGGGTGGACCATAAGCGATCATTGTCTCAATCGGTGCAATATGCCTGGAGTTCAGAGCAGTTCAACAATACAGACCCAGATACCACAGACAATCTCATTGGTAAGTGATAATACATCTGAATTGTAGAAACCCATTCAAACTTAATATTAAGAACGTACTAATGATGATGATGATGATGATGATGATGATGATGATAACGACGACGACGACGACGACGACCTGGGCTGAAAATAAACTCGAATACATTGAATAATAACACTAGGGGGAAACGAGATGTGACGATGAGTATTGATGATGTAAATGACTAAGGCAAGGAAAATAGTAATAACGACGACGACGACAAAGACAACGACAACAACAACAACAACAACAACAACAACAACAACAACAACAACAACAAATAATAGCAACAACAACAACAATATATATATATATATATATATATATATATATATATATATATATATATATATATATATATATATATATATATATATATATATATATATATATATATATATATATATATATATAATGATAAATGTAGAAAAAAAAACCATATGTCGCAATTTGGCGACCTGGGTGTAAATTAAAAACTGAAGCTGAAACTGAAAACGCTTAAGGTCAAATACGAAAATCCGCTATATCAGTCAAATTAGTTTTCAAATATTTAATAGAATATTCCTTGCACCACAAATAAGTTGTTGTTTCTGCTGTGTATGGGTTAAAGGATTAGATGTTCTATCTTCCGACAGTACCTTTATCAGACTGATGTCATGTTCACATCTGTACATCACATCTGTACATCGAAACCGTTAATCCGACGCAAAGCCGATCCAGTTCAAATTCAATTCTATTTACAGCCAGTTCAGGCTGCTATGTCACAGTATTTCATTATTGCAAATCAGTCTCTAGGCTATATACCTCATCGCATTGTGTCAGAAGTTCATATTTGCACAATGCCGCCAATAAAACGATGTAATTTCCCCGTTTCCGCGATCGTCAAATAGCGCATTTCTACAGAAATTACTGATCTTATCCATCAAGTTTATATTCTATTCAGTGGGCATCTCATAAATAGTCATGCCGGGAAATCCCTCTTATCACGTGCCATATTTTTTTGTTTCGCTTTCGGTTTCAACTGGCGTCAATTAGCTATTGTTATTAGATGGATGCAGCATCAGTCAATACTATTAACGACTAAATTAAATGATAGGCTAGACTAAAATAGGCGAATTAGCTAACATTAGCCAACAATACTAGTAACGCGCATCGCGTATAAGGGTGGCTTGCGTTGTCAGTTTTCGTAACGCGTTCACAATAGTTTGTAAACTATTGCAGTTATTACGAGTTATTTCAAAATGAAAATCCGACTACCGTAAAGAAATTAGCAGCATATACATATCAAGCCTTCATTATACGCAAGAAGAATACAAATTGAGCGTTTTCTCCAGTCAAATTATTTTCAGTATATTCAACATTCATTAAATTTCGGATTTAGCAATGACATACAATTCGTACACGAGAATAGCATAAGCAGAAAGTAAATTATGGATTTTCCAATCAAATTTGTATCAAAATAATCAACTGGTTTTGTTTTGGGGTTTTTTTGTTTTGTTTTTTTAAATTGCGAAGTTATTAATGATATCCAGTCGTACACTTGAAAATGCCACAAGGACAAAGTAGGTTGAAAATTATCACAAGTCAAATTAGTTTCAAAATATTCAACAGTCATTAAACTGAAATTTATCAATGACATACAATTCGTCCATTTGAAAATATCACTAGGAGAAAGTAAATCGATCGATTTCCACAGTCAAATTAGTTTCAATTCAGACTCAAATATTCAACAGTCATTAAGCTGCAGAATTTATTTACAATACAATTCGTACACCTGAAAATGGTACTAGGAGAAAGTAAACAGTCAAACTAGTTTCAAAATATTCAACATTGAATTGAGCATTGTCGCTGGTTGATCAGGGGAGGGGTTGGGAGTATTTAGGGGCGATTACTATTCATATGTGGGCTGGTGGCTTGTTGAAGGTAAATTATCAATGTACTTTAAATCATAATTTATTACTAAACTTCTGTATTAATTATTGTATGGTTTTTCCATGAATATATATATTTGAGTAGTTACACTCAAGGGCCTATGGCCTATTGTGGCAAATAAATATCTATTTATCTATCTATCTATCTTTTACGAAAACGGGCAGCGCAACCCACGTTCATTCATAAGCGTGTCTTACCAGTATTGTTGTATTTTCGTTAATGGGACTTTCATTATGAAAAAGCAATCATATCCTCAATTTTCGTGAACTTATCTCGGACTACCTTGAAATTACAAATAGGCGCGGTAAGGACATGGGAGGGGAAAGAGACGGGTGACTTTTTGACAATTTTCAACCTACCGCATGAGTGACAGATTGGATGACGGACCGATTGCATGAGTGACAGATCGGATGACCGACCGACTGCATGAGTGACAGATCGGATGACCGACTGACTGCATGATTGACATATCGGATTTCAGACTACATGCGTGATGGACTGAGTGGATGCATGAGTGACAAGTCGGATGACTGCATGAGTGGGAGATAGGCTGACAGACAGAACGACTGACTGCATGAGTGACATATCGGATGACCAACTGTATGAGTGACGGACTGGCAGACTGCATGAGTGACAGCTTAGATAGCTATAGGAGCGACAGACTGACGGACAGGCCGACCGACCAACCGACTGACCAACCGACAGACTGCATGCGTGACAGATCGGATGTCCGACTGACCGCATGGGTGATTGATTAGATAACTGACTACTTGAGTGATGTACTGACAGACTGCATGAATGACAGATCTGATGACTGCATGCATGACGGACTGATGGACAGGCTGGCAGGCCGACCAACCGACAGACCAATCGACCGACTGCATGAGTGACAGAGCAGATGACTGAATGAATGACTGATGGCATGAGTGACAGATCAGATGTCTGACTGCTTGAGTGATGGACTGCGTGAGTGACAGTTCTGTTGGATAACTAACTGATGGACATGATGACCAGCCGGCCGACAGTATGAGTGAGAGACCGGATGACTGATTAACTGCATGAGTGATAGATCGCATGACCGACCGCATGTGTGATTGACTGAGGGGATGTATGAGTGACAGAGCAGATGACTGCATGAGTGACGGACTGACAGACAGGCCAACCGGCCGAACGACCGACTGCATGAGTGACAGAGCAGATGACTGAATGACTGACTGACGGCATGAGTGACAGATCAGATGACTGACTGCATGAGTGATGGACTTCGTGAGTGACAGATCTGTTGGATAACTAACTGATGGACATGATGACCAGCCGGCCGACGGTATGAGTGACAGATCGGATGAGTGACAAACTGCATGAGTGATAGATCGCATGACCGACTGCATGTGTGATTGACTGAGGGGATGTATGAGTGACAGAGCAGATGACTGCATGAGTGACGGACTGACAGACAGGCCAACCAGCCGAACGACCGAATGCATGAGTGACAGGTCGGATAACCAACGGCATGAGTGATTGACTGACAGACTGCATGAGTGGCATATCGGATGACTGTATGAGTGAGAGACTAATGGGCTGCATGAGCGACAGATTGGATGACTGCATGAGTGACAGCCTGACTGCCCGCATCAGTAATAAACTGATGGTCTGTATGCGTGACATATCGGATGACTGCATGAGTGACAGATAGGATGACTGCATGAGTGACAGACTGACGGACTGCATAAGTGACAGATCGGACGACTGCATAAATGACAGATGGGATGACTGCAAGAGTGACAAATTGGATAACAACAGGAATGAGGGACTACCGTAATGCATGGGTGACAGATCGCAGGACTGCATGAGATGCTGACAGACCAAACCCCACAAACACCCCCGTTCCCCATCCACAGATTGACAACCCACTAAGCAACCGACCGACTGACCGCATGGGTGACAGATCGAATGACTGCATGACTGATGGACGGATGGGCTGCATGAATGACAGATCGGATGACTGCATGAGTGATGGACTGACGGACAGACTGACATACCAAACCACCCACTCACCGACTGACCAACCCACTGACCGACCAACTGAGCGCCCAACTGGCGGCCCGCTGCCTGTGTGACAGATCGGATAACTGCATGAGTGACAGATCGGTTGACTGTATGAGAGACAGACTGACGGACCAAACTACCCACCCACCACGTGACCAACACACTGACCGACCCACCGAGTGAACAACCGACCGACTGCATGAGTGACAGATCGGATGACTGCGTGAGTGATAGATCGGATGATTGCATGGGCGACAGATCGGATGACTGCATGAGTGACAAATCAGATGACTGCATGGCTGATGGACTGCATGAGTGATAGATCGGATGACTGCATGACTGATTGACTACTTGAGTGACAGATCGGATGACTGCATGGGTGATGGACTGACAGACAGGCTGACAGAGCAAACCACCCACGCACTGACTGATCAACCCACTGCTTGACCGACTAAATGACAAACCGACAGACTGCCCGCCCGACCAACTGCATGGGTGACCGACTGCATGAGTGACTGATTGGGTGACAGTTTGCGTAACAGATCGGATGGACTGCATGAGCGACATATCGGATGACTGCGTGAGTGAAAGATAGGATGGCTGCATGTGTGACAGTTTGATGGACTGCATGAATGACAGATCGGATGACTGCATGAGTGATAGATCGGATGACTGCATGAGTGACAGACTGACGGAATGCATAAGTGACATATCGGATGACTGCGTGAGTGGCAGATAGGATAACTGCATGACTAACAGCATGATGGACTGCATGACTGACATATCGGATGACTGTATGAGTGATAGATCAGATGGCTGCATGGGTGACAGACTGACGCAACAAACCACTGACCGATCGACCGAGTGGCAAACCGACCGACTGCATGAGTGACAGATCGGATGACTGAATGAGTGACAGATCGGATGACTGCATTAGTGACAGATCCGATGTATGCGTGCGTGACAGATCAGATGACTGCATGAGTGACAGATCGGAGGACTGCATGAGTGACAGATCAGATGACAGCATGAGTTACAGATCCGACGACTGCATAGGTGACAGACTAAGAGAATGCATGAGTGACAGATCGGATGACTGCATGACGAATAGATAGGATGCCTGCGTGTGTGACAGTCTGGTGGACTGTATGAATGACAGATCGGATGGCTGCATGAGTGACAGATCTGATGACTGCATGCGTGTCAGACTGGCGGAATGCATGAGTGACACATCGGATGACTGCATGAGTGACAAATAGGATGACTCCATGAGTGACAGACTGACGGGATGCATGAGCGACAGATCGGATGACTGCATACATGACAGATCGGATGACTGTAAGAGTGGCGGACTAAGGTAATGAATGAGTGACAGGTTGGAGGACTGGATGAGATGCTGACAGACCAAACCACCCACCCACAGATTGACAACCCACTGCGCAACCGACCGACTGACCGCATGGGTGACAGATCAGATGACTGGATAACTGATGGCCGGATGGACTGCACAAGCGACAGATCAGATGACTGCATGAGTGATGGACTGACAGACAGACTGACAAAACCACCCACCCACCGACTGACCAAACACTGACTGACCGTCTTAACGACGAACTGATTTCCCACCCGCCCGATCGACTGCCTGTGTGACAGATCTGATAACTGCATGATTGACAGATCGGATGACTGCATGAGGGACAGATTGATGGACCAAACCACCCACTCACCGCCTGACCAACCCACTGGCCGATCGACCGAGTGAGCAACCAATAGACTGCATGAGTGACAGATCGGATGACTGCGTGAGTGGCAGACCGGATGACAGCATTAGTGACAAATCGGATGACTGCATGAGTGACAGATCGGATGACTGCATGAGTGGCAGGTCGGATGACTGCATGAGTGACAGATCAGATGTCTGCGTGAGTCACATCAGATGACTGCATGAGTGACAGACTAACAGGCTGCATGAGTGACAGATCGGATGACCGCATGAGGAATAGAGACTGACAGTCTAGACTGCATGAGTGACAGATTGGATGACTGCATAAGTAACAGATCAGATGACTGCGTGAGTGCCAGATCGGATGACTGCATGACTGATTGACTGCATGAGTGACTGATCGCATGACTGCATGAGTGATGGTCGGACTGACAGGCTGAGAGAGCAAACCACCCATCCACCGATTAAGCAACCCACTGCTCGACCGATTAAATGACAAACCGACCGACTGCCCACCCGACCAACTGCATGGGTGACAGACTGTATGCGCGACAGATCGGGTGGACATGAATGACAGATCGGATGATTGCATGAGTGACAGATCGGATGACTGCATGAGTGACAGACTGACGGAATGCATGAGTGACATGTTGGATGACTGCACGAGTGACAGATAGGATGAATTCATGAGTGACAGACTGATAGACTGCATTAGTGACAGATGACTGGATGAGTGGCATACTGAGTGAATGCATGACTGATAGATCAGATGGCTGTATGAGTCACAGACTGACGGACCAAACCACCAAGCCACAGAATGATCAACCCACTGACTGACCGGCCGAGTGACCAACCATCCGACTGCATGAGTGACACTTTGGATGACTGCATGAGTGGCAGACCGGATGACTGCGTGAGTGACAGACCGGATGACTGCATGAGTGACATTTAGATACCTGCGTGAGAGCCGGATCGGATGACTGCATGCGTGCCAGATCAGATGGATGCATGACTGACAGATCGGATGACTGCTTGAGTGGCAGATCGGATGGCTGCGTGAGTGACAGATCAGATGACTGCATGAGTCACAGATCGGATGACTGCATAAGGAATAGATAGGATGGATGCATGTGTGACAGTCCGATGGACTGTATGAATGACAGATCGGATGACTTCATGCATGACAGACTGACGGAATGCATGAGTGACATATCGGATGACTGCATGAGTGACAGATAGGATGGCTTCATGAGTGACAGACTGACGAACTGCATGAGTGACAAATCGGATGACTGCATACACGACAGATCGGATGGCTGCAAGAGCGACCAATTGGATGACTACAGGAGTGGCGGACTAACGAAATGAATGAGTGACAGATCGGAGGACTGCATGAGATGCTGACAGACAAAACTACTCACCCACAGATTGACAACCCACTGCGCAACCCACCGACTGACCGCATGGGTGACAGATCAGATGACTGCATGTGTGATGGACTGACGGCCAGACTGATAAAACCACCAACCCACCGGCTGACCAAATACTGACTGACCGACTGAACCACCAACTGACTTCCCACCCGCCAGATCGACTGCCTGTGTGACAGATCGGATAACTGCATGATTGACAGATCGGATGACTGCATCAGGGACAGACTGATGGACCAAACCACCCACTCACCGCCTGACCAACCCACTGACCGACCAACCGAATGACCAACCAATCGACTGCGTGAGTGACAGATCGGATGACTGCGTGAGTGACAAATCGGATGACAGCATGAGTGACTGATCGGATGACTGCATGAGTGACAGATCGGATGACTGCATGCGTGGCAGATCAGATGACTGCATGAGTGACTGCTCATGTGTCTGCGTGAGTGACATCAGATGACTGCATGAGTGACAGACCAGATGACTGCATGAGTGCCAGATCGGAAGACTGCATGCCTGATTGACTGCATTCTTGACAGATTGGATGACTACATGAGTGATGGACTGACTGACAGGCTGAGAGAGCAAACCACCCACCCACCGGCTGATCAACCCACTGCTCGACCGACTAAATGATAAACCGACCGACTGCCCGCCCGACCAACTGCATGGGTTACCGACTGCAAGAGTGACAGATCGGGTGGACATGAATGACAGATCAGATGATTGCATGAGTGACAGATCGGATGACTGCATGAGTGACAGACTGGCGGAATGCATGAGTGACAGATAGGATGAATGGATGAGCGACATACTGATTAACAGCATGACAGATAGATCAAATGGTTGCTTGACTCACAGGCTGACGGACCAAACCACCCAGCCACAGAATGACCAACTGACCGACTGACCGACTGACCGAGTGACCAATCACCCAACTGCATGAGTGACATCAGATGACTGCATGAGTGAGTGAATGGATGACTGTGTGAGTAACAGATCGAATGACTGCGTGAGTGACAGATCAGATGACTGCATGCATGACAGATCAGGTGATTGCATAAGTGACAGACTAACGGACTGCATGAGTGACAAATCGGATGACTGTATGAGGAACAGAGACTGACAGTCGAGACTGCATGGGTGACAGTAGTAGTAGTAGTAGTAGTAGTAGTAGTAGTAGTAGTAGTAGTAGTAGTAGTAGTAGTAGTAGTAGTAGTAGTAGTAGTAGTAGTAGTAGTAGTAGTAGTAGTAGTAGTAGTAGTCGTCGTCGTCGTCGTCATTGTTGTTCTTCAGTACTAGGTCAGGGGTAAGTACACATTTTAGAGTGTCATAACTATTGCGAGTAGTGTCTCTGATCTCATTGTATAGAACACCTCGGCATACAAAATGAGAAAAATTATTCTCTTTCTGCCCAAAGTGCGCTATAACCTTTGCAGCAAATTGGGATAGTTTTCTTTGCAATGTCAAGTTGGGAGTAGACAATAGCTTTTCAAATTTATAGTAGTTTGGTCGTGTAGAGTAATAAGCAGGTATGAATAATATACGGGATTCTTCGAAGAATGGACATAGAAACAAGTAATGGTATTCGTCACCAATATCATTATTATTGCATAGTGGACATGTTCTGTTGCTTTTTGCTATTCCTGTGTTATTGCAATTTGCTATTACTGTGTAATATATCATTTCCCCCATATGTCACACGTGATCTGGGAGTAATAAAGAAACTTGAAACACACGTGAACCCTGTCCAGCGGCCTGTTTCAATTGGTAAGCGGTGTTTGGCAGTCCTAAGTTTCGTAAGAGTTCTACTACTAGCTTCATTTAATTTTAATAAATACGGCTCTAAACAGATTTCTGATTTAAATATTCTATATGTTTCGCCCCAAGATAAATTATTTAATGATTCTTGTCATGTTTGTTTGAACTGATCGATGAGTCTTTGCTTTATATTATGTATTGCACTTCTTTCCCCCAGGATTTGTTGTGAGGTCTACAAGTAACTGTATCCTGCGTTATTTAAGATTGATTCAACATACTTAACCCATTAGTATTGAACCCCTCCTTATTGTACTGTTTATGCATATATTTGTATATTTAATATGATAATTTATCATGTTTACCGGTTAGAAGTCCTGCCCAGAAATTTAACATTCTTTAACGTTTATTTGTAAAGGATACCTTCCCAGTAGTGACGGGTGCAGATAATTGGCATATGTAGCGGGTGATGATTGACAGGTGTAACGAGGCGCAATGGCTGGGGCAACCGACAGTCCTTCTGTAAGCTGGGCAGCTCCAAGGGCAGCACTAGACAAACCCGATGCTGTCACCGCAAACACCTACGCACCGTCACTGGACACCGATGGCCAGACAGCATACTTTCCAACGTGTAATACGTCGCAACTGTCTGTAAAAGTCGCCAGCAAAGATGGTCCATGTTTGGCCATGTGCTAAGGAATTCGCCCGACTCTGAGCCAGCAAATACAAAGCCAGGAGAGGACGTCATTGCATAAGTCTGCTAAGCGTGCTACCTATTCGTCATAGCGATTTTTTTAAATAGTAAGAAACATGTCTCGGTCAACATATTTCCCCAGTTATTAGCCAGTACTGCACTACTGTCACCGTGCTACTTTTTCGCAATAAAGTACCTGGAAATCACGTTTTGAGCATTTAGAACACGTTAATACAGATATCAAGCGAGGTAACTTGCTTGATCTCATGAATGTCGCTGTAATAATCATTTTATGCACAACGTTATCATTAATAATCGCTTGAAGTTAATGCCAGCTGTTATTCGATTATTTAGATTTCAACTTTTATTAACGACCTTATTAGTCAAAGCAAGACGTATGGGTAAAAACATGTCTACGAATTCCTGTAGCGTGATTAGGAATAGATGAGCCTAGGCTGAATCTTAAACAGCGATTTGACTTTCTAAAATATAGCTGGTCAATCTCCCGACATATACCTGATGCATCACCAAACCTCGCGTCCATCGTTATCCCATCGGTATTTACATATATTTATTTAATATGACCTCGGGTAAAGCGGCCAAAAGTCCTATAGATGTACTATGCCAGGCCACGCTGAGAGAACGAGTCAAGTCAGTGATGCCTATCCCCTGTGCTTTTCCCCGCTACCTAGCTGCTGCGTTGAAATCCGTGCGCGAATATCCCACAAGATCAACCCCTCCAGTGTCCATACTGGGCATGCCGCTAGAGATGGGCAATGCCGACGATGTGGACTTCATAGACGAGGAATAGACACCCTTTGACGAACTACCCCCAATAGCTGCAAGCAAACTAAAAATTGAGAATCTCTTTATGAATTAATCCAAAACAGAGTTCACCCACATATACCTATCTACAAACATGAAACTTCGTACCGGCGAACCACGGACGAAAAGTAAAATCCTGTGCTCACTGTTTTATAGTACTTCTGACATTACTACACGCTGTGTCACGGGGAACATAGCTTTCCAGTCCTTCTGTAAGCTATGGTTTCTTAGATCAAAGATGTCCTTGACTAAAAGCCTACGTTTATACAATGCAACCTGTGTATCGTTGGTGGTGTATAACTGTAATAGCTGTGCGGCTCCAAAGGCAGCTCTAGACAAACGTGATTGCGATTTCTAATTAATAAGGGAGGTAAATCGTATTGGTAATTAGCTAGCAATAGCCTCACGCAGTTGCTTCCCTTGAACAATATAAAATGAACGCGCGGGTTCTAATATGTATTTTTATTTTACGAATTTTCTGATAATAATTTGTGTTAGATGTTTGTTGGGCACACGCAATTTATTCACCTTATTTTTTCAATTCACAGATGTAGACCAGGTGTATGCAAATGTTGCAGAGGCAACATCAATTAAAATGAGGTCTGTGAATTTCAGATCTATGGTTCCTTACTCACGGCATTAACCTGAAAAAAAGGGAATATTATTAGATACAGACAGACTTATACAGATCGCCGGTGAAGCAATTTTAATAACATTCATAGCATTACAATATTTTACAACAATATAACGATGTTGAACATGCTGCCGAAAATGTAATAATGTGAGAGGCTGCCGAAAATGTATGTTTTTTATGCACCATATTTGCGTCTCGGTAGGCTGCCGAAAACGAATTAATATTTACGGCTGCCGAAATTACATGGCTGCCAAAACCGCCTGAGACCATTTAAAACATAACTTGAACTTGAAATTGAGAAAACACATTTTACTATCACGAAAACGTATTACATTTTAAGTGGTGTGTTTTGGAAGTAAATATTCCTGTAAATTACCAATTATATTACCTGCCAATGGCAACAGTCAGGATCTAAGTCTGCCGAATTTTCTAATTTGATAGAAATTGTTCATTTGGAACAGTTTCATGGCCTTAATTGATACTTAATTCTCAAAAGCACATGTCAAGATGGCGGTAGACTTTGCAAAATTCAACTGACAGAGAGAAAAGGTAGAGACAAAGAGAACCCCAAACTTTTTCTTTCTTTATTACTTCAATTATGAACGGGCCTCATCCAATTTCTGACACCAATGTAGTGCTTTTGGAGTACTTATAAATCTATCACAACATGATATATAATAGAGAGATACCTGGGCCTGGACACATCTGTGTGAAGCACGTCCGCTCACTAGGCCATTCAGATATTCCCTGGCTTGATGAGCTCAGGTGCTCGATGATGACGTCACTCGGCAATCATCGGCAATGATCGTTGGTGTGCCATTTCGTTGCCAAGTCACTGTACAATTCGTTGCACTTTATGAAATTATAACTGTACCGTTCGTTGCGATTGAAGTTATACGGGCAACACATGAAACTCGAATATTTCCTGATTCACCGGGGTCACCGACAATATTTAACACATTATTTCAGCGCTCTTTAAAATGTTATTGCAAACGCCATTATGAAGGCCTAGTATAGCGCCGCGCGTCGTGTGCATAAATAGGTCAATCATATAATAATCACTGAAATTAACCATTGCATTTGCTATACGCATATGCTTATCGCAATAGGCCACCGGGTGGGTGAGGTGAGGTAGGTAGCAACACTTTAGGAGTTGCGTATTGGGCATTTTTTTTTTTATAACGCGAGTACCATCAAACTGATATATGGTCATGGGGCCATCGTCCTTAACTACAAACCTCCTTCAAGGTTCGCAGCTCAGAAGCATATATAAAATTAAACTCAGTGATGCCACTAGTCTCCCACCCGACCTTTGAAAAACAAATTTAAGTCCCTAACTAAAGATTCCCAGAGACTCGGGTTCGGTTGTTTCTAGCCACTCTGTTAGTCTAGCTGACGATCTATTATAGACCAACAGACAATAACGGCGTGTATGGTTTAAATTGAGAAAATCTCGGATATCTTAACTATAAACAAATATAACTTGCAAATACATATACATACATATTTCACGGCTACACAGTATTAAAACTCACTTACCAATGACAGCGTCATACATACGCGTGTTTTTAAACGTGCGAATAAGAGAGAGAGAGAGAGAGAGAGAGAGAGAGGGGGGGGGGAAGGGAGGGAGGGAGAGAGAGAGAGAGAGAGAGAGAGAGAGAGAGAGAGAGAGAGAGAGAGAGAGAGAGAGAGAGAGAGAGAGATAGGGAGGGAGGGAGGGGAGGGAGGGAGGAGGGGAGGGAGAGAGGGAGGGAGTGACGGAGGGGGAGAGAGGGAGAGGGGGAGAGAGGGGGGAGGAGAGAGGCGGAGAGAGGAGGAGGGAGGGAGAGAGAGATGGAGAGAGAGGGAGAGAGAGCGGTAGGGAGGGAGGGAGAGAGGGAGGGAGCCCACTCTCTCTCCACACCCACTTAGATCTGGGGATGGATGGTGGGCAAAGATGGGTTTGCCCATCCTCTTTTTGAGTGTCTAAACTCAGTCAAAACTTCCCCACCACCGACCCCACCCACCCATTTCCTTCCTTCTTTTATCCCTTCCCTCTCCCCTTCATTCACTCACCCACTTCCATAAATACATCCATCCTTCCATCCATCCATCCATCCAGCCTATTCCAGCAACATCGCCCAGTCAAATTAATATCAAAATAATGTGTATCAAATATTAAAGGCATACAACGTGTCGAACACGTACAACGTACGTACAACGTACAACACGTACAACGTGTCGAACTACTAAGCAATGAAGGACTACAACAAGTCATTCATGCTGTAATGGATTATAGCGCCATCCTACACGTCGCGTAGTTGATTGTGACGTCGTGTGGTGGATGGATAAACTGGAAAGGTCCATTGTGTACTAGTTTTGCTATATAACGTTATGCTCTTGCAGGTATATTTGAGGCAAGCCATATGGGATTCGACGACCAGAGAGTAGAGTTTGATAACCCAAGCATTGCTGATATGACAGAGAAAGCAATCCGCATACTTCGCAAAGGTTCAATGGGATATTATCTGTTTGTGGAAGGTAAGGTTAACCCAGTATGCGTCAGCATAACACGTTAATGCTCAAGCGAAACAAAGAAAAATGGCCCATGTCCAATGGTCTTGAGCACTCTCCATTTGTAGGCCAGGAGAAGAGTATTTTTTTGCAAAATTACCGCTGGAGTGACTGGCTCGATTACCGAGCCAGTCATTCTAGTGGTATATTTGCATAAAAACCCTATTCTCTTGACCTGTAAATGGAAACTGAATACGCAAAATTTGAATTTTCTTAACCATTCCACTTTTTCTATTTTGATCTTGAAGAATATCTAGCCAACAAAAAACAACTTCTTAAAACTTTCGGTGTTAAATTTACAAAAGTAGTCACCTCTTGGACTGCCATACATGTTATTTGCCTGAAAAATCTTGCCCATTAAAAGGTTAATTAATCTTGAGCGCTTTGAGGCGCTGTTGACACGGGGTGGGTGGGGATGGGTGGGGGTGGGGTGGGTGGGGCGGGATGGCGTTAATAAGTGAAGCCTAGTCCATCGAACAAGCATGCCACGGCTGTTACGAATTCATTTACCCAATACCCATAGTGCACAACCCGCAAATATGGCCAGCTAGAGTTAAAAGGTTTTCGATATATTTGCGAATATCGCAATATATAGAATAACGATATCATCAATATCGGCATAACGATATTTATCGTGTATATCCAGTAATAATCTTTAATAGAGAGATCCATTTCTAGCTATGTCCCGCCCATTTCTAGCTAGGCTCCGCCCGCTGTTTTAGTGTATTGGAAACGAGATACAACTTTGAAACCTGAATTCCAAGAAGCTAGATTTCCATGTAATTATAAAGGTAGGCTGTTTGATATTTTGAAACTAGTTTGACTGGGAGCTGTTGCAACCATATGACCGGGGCTGTTGCATATCGCGGTAACGTCTACCAGCCAGATTAGTTTCAAAATATTCAACAGAAAGCTTATTAAATTGTAAATTCATCGCTTGACTGACTTTTCGACCTTCATGACGGATTTATATTACGTCATTATGATTGTAATGTCAAGATACACGTGAGGTAATTGATTATGACGTCATATTCTTGAGCGATAGATCGGATCCGTATATTCCATGCTGTGTAAGTAGTAATAAAGGCGAGATAAAGTCCAGAATGATTCACGTTTAATAACCAATGCATAACTATGATTGTGGTCTATTTATTTATTTATTTATTTATGGTTAATTAATCGATCATTGATCGATATTCTCGCCATTGTGACCACTTCATTCAGTCAAGTTCAAGTTCAAGTTCAAGTTCAAGTTCAAGTTCACTTTATTTACATTCAGGATTTACAAAAGCATATGAGGTAATTATTTCCAAATATGATATTTGGCAGTAGAATATTATTTGTATACATATATTGCAAAATATTATAATGGCAACAGAGGGTCCATTTCTAGCTTTGCCCCGCCCATTTTCTGGCCAAGCTCTGCCCAATATCTATACGCGTTGTAATCGATTTGAAACTTAGAAATCTGAATTACCAGAATCAGTATGGCGTTATTCCGGATTAAGGCCGTGTTCTCACTAGAGAGTAAATCGGGAATAACGCCATGCTTCAGTACGGAATTACGCTGGCTGTCTCTTGTGAGAACACAGCCTTAATCCATGTTCTCACTAGAGACTTAACCGGCGTAGCGCAATACCGAGGTATGGCGTTATTCCTGATTAACTCTCCAATGGAGAGTTAATCGGGAATAACGCCATACCTCGGTATTGCGCTACGCCGGTTAAGTATCTAGTGAGAACACGGCCTAAGTTAAGCTGGTGAATATTTTGAACCTAACTTACTGAGGGTGTTGCTGTTTAAGGCAGCTCCCAGTCAAAATAGTTTCAGAATATTCAACAGAAATCTTGCTAAATAATAAGTTCATATACTCGTACAGCTGGCGGGCATTTCGATGTTCATGACGGAGTTAGCGAGTGACATAATGGACCTTTCCTGTTTTAACTATGCCCCACCCATATCTAGCTAGGCTCCACCCACACCTCGTCCGTGTTGGGATCGATCGATCTCTGAACACCCTGACTATCAATTTCCAGAAAACTATACAGGTAAGCTGTTGAATAATTTTGAAACTAATTTGAATGGCTACTGTTGCTGCCGAGTCAAATTAGTTTCAAAATATTCAACAGAATGTTTTTAGCTCACCTGGCCTGAAAGGATAAGTGAGCTTATTTCATGGCGACCATCCGTCGTGTGCCCGTCGTCCATCGTCCGTCGTCCATCTGTCCGTCCATCAACTTTTCCTTTAAAGGACTTCTTCTCAAGAACCACCGGGCCGATTTCAATTATATGTGGCAGGATGCATCCTTACGGCATAGGGATCCAGGTTTGTTCAAATGAACCCAATCAGACAATTTGGCTGGCGGCCATCTTGGATTTAGGCCGATTTTAGGAAACGTCTTTCAAATTTTTTTCTCCAAAACCGCTTAGGGGATTGATGCAAATCTCATGAGATATGATCTAGGGCAAGCGCTGAACCAAGTTTGTTCAAGGGAACTTGATTGGTCCAATGGTTCGGCGGCCATCTTGGTTGACCTTGTTGTAGCAAAAACGACTTCTTCTCCAGAACCGCTGAAGAGATCGGGACGAAGCTTGACACATATGAGTAGGGCCTAAGGGCCATTAAAGTTTGTTCAAGAGAAGTTTATCCGTCAAAAAACATGGCCGCCGTAGGTCAATCAAAATATAGCGTGTTTGGCGGCCATATTGGATTTTTTTATTTGATAGATTTTGAGGCCGAAATTGGTTTAGTATGTGTTTTGCGGTATTCTGATCACAGATTTACAATTTTCGAAACTGTCGGATAAACGGTTTGGCGGCGATCTTGGACCATTACCCACCAAAAGCTCCCATACTAAAACAATGGGAAATTTCGGCGGCCATCTTGGTTAATCTAGTAGCGAAAATGACTTCTTCTCCAGAACCGCTGAAGGGACCAGGCCGAAATTTGGCACATATGATTAGTGCCTAAGGGCCATTAAGTTTGTTTAAGAAAAGTTGATACGTCAAAAAACATGGCCACCGTTTGTATACATGTTTTGGGGTGTTCTGAACTCAGATTTGAAAATTTCGAAACTGTCAGATAAACGGTTTGGCGGCCATCTTGTTGATAAAGAGCATTCTAGTTGAAATGCCTGTGGTCCAGGTGAGCGATACAGGCCCCTTGGGCCTCTTGTTTAAATGGTAAAGAGAGGCAATTCGTACAAGGTGTCGGTCTATTAAACGTTAAAGACGGACGATATCGATTCAATCATGACATCATGATTATGACGTCAACCTACACATCACGTACTTGATTATGACGTCATGTGATTATGACAGATCACGCTGTATATACAAAAAAAATGCAAAAAAATTAAACAATTTGTCTTAGTTACGTTAAGGCAGGCCGTTCTGATTACTTACAAGTCAATGGAGATTGGACCTTTGCCGTTTACCCATCCATCATATGACGGCATACGTGACATGTAGGATGACGACATAATCAATTACGGCATGAATGACTCGATTTAGTCCAGCTTAAACGCGTAATAGTCCGACATGTTGTACGAATTGTATGGCTTTACTATTTAACAAGCAATCTGTTGAATATTTTGAAACCAATTTGAATAGGCGCTGGTGGGCCCAGTTAAATTAGTTTCAAAATACTCAACAGATAACCTGTGTAGTTTTCTGGAAAGTGAGAATCAGGGAGTGTCGGGATCAATCAGGGATCGATTGATCCCAACACGGACAAAGCATCGGTGGCGCTTAGCTAGAGATGGGCCGGGCATAGCTAAAACGCAGTCACCTCATTCACGCAATGTCTCGTTAATGGACCTCCAAATAACAACGGGATGTCTAATGGACCTTTCCATTTTAGCTATGCCCCGCCCATCGCTAGCGGATGCTTCAGGGGTCGACCGTCCTAGCGCTGGCACCGCATGGGTGGAGCTTAGCTGGAGATGGACGAGGGACCAACAGCATCCAGTCAAATTAGTCTCAAAATATCCAGCAGCTTACTTGTTTAGATTTCTGGAAATTGAAATTCAGAGAGCGCAGGGATCGATCGATCCCAACACTGGCGAAGTGTGGGTGGAGCTTAGCTAGAGATGGGTGGGTCATAGTTAAAAATGGATTCCTCAATTGTTATGCTAAATAACTCTAACATGATTAGCCTCTGGATACGGTCTGATCGTGAAACGGCAACTTACTTGTCAGAACACAATCACCATGGCATTGCCCAAGAGGATAACCTGAACTAGTGTTAAAGGTAAGCGAATTGTCCACATTGCACATGTTTATTATTATTATGTACATGTATATATGTGTCACTGTACCTGGTTGTTATTATTCCATTAGACAAAATTATTACAAAAGACTGTAGAATTAAATAATCATAGGCTGTTGGTCGGTCGGTTATCCCAAAATTAATTTGGGTACAAACTAAAAAAGAGAGGAAAAAAACAAAAAAAACACCATTTTATTATTATATAGAATGGATGCAACCATTTTACTTGCAGGTGCCGGGATTGATCTTGCTCATCATTACAACATTGCTGGCGTCGCCCTGCGTGACACTATTGCAATGGAATTGGCCGTTAAAAGAGCTTTGGATTTAGTTGACTTACAAGACACACTTATCATTGTGAGTTCTGATCATTCCTCTCCACTGGCGATGGTCGGATACTCTACAAGGGGAAGAAGCATCCTAGGTATCGTATGTCATTCAAGTATCTGGCATCGTAATTAAATCTGTCACGTGTTAACTGATGTTATTTTAAGAATGAGGTGTAATTTCGCCGCAAAGATCGAAAAAGTATGTCACGAAGTGTGCGAATCATATGTGTTTGATGAAGTTACAATTTAATAAACATACCGTTGTAGATTTTGAAATTAATTTAACAGGGAACTGTTGCTGCCGTTGGTAGCATATCATCGGTATCGCGCACACCTTTCTACTCATGTAGGTAACGTCATAAACAAGTGTGTCACGTGTTAGCTGACGTCACAATTATAAGGCTCCGTCGTGAAAATGGAAAAGTTCGTCCGTTCCTCCAAGTCACAATCTGCTGTAGGGAGAATCTGTGAATCAAACGTGTGTTTCTCAGTTCGCTTTGATAGCACTGGCGATGGCATTATTTACCTATCCTAAGTTATAAGTATTATATTACTCACGCCAGGATGTGTCGGCGAGTTGACTTGTGCAGAATATTTCCGTTGCAATTTCTTTCACTTGTTTCCAAGCTACATTCCTTCATTCATTGCCTTTCAATTTAACATAACTCGCATGTGTTTGATTCACCCAGTTCCTTTGCTCCATAATTGGTCTTTACTAGAGATGACGTGTCCTTACACTGATATCGATAGTTTCCTTCAAATCTTCAGTTCTTATCAGCGACGTCTTCAATCCATTCTAAAAATGGAGAGGAATAACCTCGCCCCCACCCAACCTGTTTTCTCTTTTATCTAAGAGAACTATGCAACCGTACATGCATTGTTTTGGGCAAATATATAGTGAGTGACAAAATGAATGACACTGTCACTCAAGTATATGCCGTCATAATTGATTGCATCACGGGTAGGTTGGCATCACAATCATAATACGTAGTGAATGACGTATCTAACTCCGCCATGAACGCTTAATAGTCTGTCAATTTGTACGAATTATGTCTTTACTATTTACTATTTACTAAACATTCTGTTGACTGTTTTAAAACTAATTCGAGTGGGCGCTATTGCTGCCATCGAAAGGTTAGTTATATAGTTAGCATAAAATTGGGAATTCTAGGAATTGAGGATTCAACGTATATAAATCGATTCCAATACGCGAAAAGCAGGGGGCGGAGCTTAGCTAAACATGGGCGGGGAATAGTTAGACGTAGACTCGTCCATTTCTTAACTACTCTTGTGTCAACTCAACCCTTTAATGGTTAAACTGACCAAACAAAATCATTGCAGTGGTCTACGGACATGGTTATTTGAAAGGCCGAGAGAAGAGTATTTTTGAAAATTTACAACTAGAATGACTGGCTCGGTTACCGAGCCAGTCATTCTAGTTGTAAATTTTCAAAAAATACTCTTCTCTCGGCCTGCAGATAGACACTGGCTAAGTAAAAACTTCTTTATCATTAACCCCTTAATGGGAAAGCCGGAGAAACAAAATTAAGTGGTAAATTTACAAAAGATATTCTTCTAAAATTAAAATATTTTGAAAAATATTGACCATCAAAATGTTTAATTGATATATCGAGTAGCATTTTGAGCGCTTTGGGGCGCTGTTGACACAAAAGGCGTTTAATCGATGTTCAGCAAAAATCATTCAGACTTGTGGCGAAATATGTCTCTCGCAAAATCATAATCTTGATATAGTTTGGCCGTGTTCTCACGAGCGACTTAATCAGGAATAACGCAGTCGTGAAATATGGCGTTATACCTGATTAACTCTCTAGTGAGAACACGGCCTATGTATGATTACTGTATTCTGCTGCTGTAGAGGTAGAAACATCATACAGCTGCAATCAGTCCTTCTTCGCTTTTGGCCACTGTGTCTTGTCCTCAGCCAAAATCCTTAGCTTCCTCAGGTCCATTCTTGACTTGACTGTACCGAGTCTTGCGTTCTTGAAGTCGCCTAGTAGCACGCTTAGCAGATTTATGCAATGACGTCCTCTCCTGGCTCCGTATTTGCTGGCCCCGAGTAGAGCGAATTCCAAGGCTATTTGGACTGGTGTGTCTTCTAGCATCCTTAGCACATGGCAAACATGGACCATCTTTGCTGGTCGACTTTTACAGACAACGGTGACGTATTACACGTCTTGTATAGTGCATCGTTGGAAATTTTGCTGTCTGGCCATCGGTGTGTCCAGTGTCCAAGTATGGCCCGTAGGTCTATGCCTAATAGAATAATTAATGGAACTGTAGGTTACGATTTATTGCACAATGTTGCAATTGATAGTTATGTAGGAGGCGTTGTGTGAAGCACTTGGTGTTTAAATGACGGAAAAAGAGAAATAACAAATGATGTTTATTGGTAATTTCATACACTATTAAATAAACTACCATCGGTAAAAAGATGGAAATGAATCGGGATCATTTGATAAAAAGCATTTACTACATCTAGGAGCTCTTAGCTTGGAGCCAATTAATGACCTCGCTGGTGCCTCGCTTTCCGCCTTGTGTCAACTGTGTGTGCAGGTATACTGCATAGGCCTACCTGAATATAACGAAAGCACACCTGAATATAGTTTTGTAAGTGGTACGAATAATATTCTCTATAGACGCCGATGTAGATAAATTAACCCGCTACTGTTAATTCACTATTGATCCTTTTGAAAATGTTATATTTGAAAGTCACTTTTTCTGGTGGAAGTAATAAATTTCGGTTAAAATGATTTCAAAATACACTGCTGGTTTCCAAGGTCGTAATATGATGCCCACTGAATATTTAGAAATTCGTATGATTGAATGTAGACACGTCTCTGGAAACAACGGCTTTCAGTCAATTTGTTTTAAAACTAGGCAGTATTTTACCTGCAGGAAGTAGTGGCTAACCAGTTTAGCGCGAATATAACTGAGCTTATATGACGGGCTGTCGCCGGTATTATTTATTCGCTCTGCATACACCAGAGCGCATAGGTCCAGCTGCGTCACTAATTGGTTCCCACCAGAGTGACATAAATGGTAGTTAGCTGCTTTTTTTGAATTATTCTGATTTACTTCTGTTGTTACTGTGGGTGGGTGGTGGGTGGGAAGGATGGGTGGGTGTGGGGGGGGGGAGAGTTATAGGTTGATTATTATATGTAGTTTTCAGTCAAGAGCATATGTTAGTTCCCTGATCTTTTCCTTTAAGTAAATCACGTTTCATAACTCTTTAATGGCAAAATTTGGTCAAGAAAACTACAATATTTGTGCGGGACAAGAGCAGCGTATTTTTGGACATTTATCACTGACCTGCATGGCTCGATAATCGCGCGAGTCATTTCATTGGGGAATTTCCAAAATTGTTCCTCTCTTTGCCTGGTTTTTGCGGGAGCCGACATCTAAATATATAATAACCAGCCTTTTCTAATTTAACCGACTGACTGCCCAGTTCTCGCAGATGACATATTCTAGGGGTTGTATCTCTGGACAACAATTTGACTTGTTGGTGGCTGCCACCAACTATTTTCACTCAAATTGATTTAGAAATAGTCAGCAAGACCAGCGCTATCGCGCACTAAAATTGTTGTCTGGTGGCTTGAATAAATCATGTTGTAGGACATGGTGAATGATGGTGGTTCTGTTTCAAGTAAATGAAATGACACAGGAGAGCTCTGAATTAACCGTTTTTCGAAAACGAAATCAAACTTACTGTTGAATATTTCGAAGTGATTAGAAACCATTGCTGCCGACGGCAGCAATGGCTTGCGATCAAATTAAGTCCAAAATATTCAACAACACATTTCTTTTATCCTGCTTAAAATTGTACTATCTACCTAACGTGTTTCAGGTTGGGTTTTTTTGGAAACGTGTCAACTTATTTATGAGCTGTACCGAGTATGCTTTTATTATCTACTAGTGTCAGTTTGTGTCCATGGTTGAGTCTATTGCCGTGTTCTCACTAGAGACTTAATCAGGAATAACGCCATACTGACGTATGGCGTTAATGCTGATTAACTCTCTAGTGAGAACACGGCATAAGTATGAGGATACCTGCACTAATAAATATATCTGTATAAAATATTTAATTATATTTTTTTCTATCTTTGCACAGGGCTAATTGACCAAAACAGTTTTGGTGCTCCGCCGAATCTTCCGCGAAGGGAGATATCGACTATCGACTTCAAGACATTTCCTATTCTTGTTTATGGAACAGGCCCCGGATGGAATGCCTCGCGACCAGAGTTCACCGAAGAAGAAATCGGTATAACTCTCATGCATAAACCTTTTTTGCCTTCGATTTCACTTTTCACATTTACAATAAATATAGGTTTGGTGCTTTGGGATTAATTTAACTGAATGCTACTGTTGCATAGGGCAACAACGGCATTTGACTATGTGAACCAGAATGGCCAAATAAGGAAAATGTTATACAATGTAAGAAAAGTTATGCTAAATATTCTGAAACAAATTTGACTGGGAACTGTTCCTGTCAAATTAGTTTCTACAAGTTCCTGTCAAATTGGTTTCAAAATATTCTATAACTTTCCTCGATACTTATTTTCAACATATGTGTGTTCCATGGGGTATCTTCTGATTTATTCATTGACCTCTTTGATCAAGGGGAGTTTATCTCTATCAAAACGATTACTGGTAAAATTGACAGCTAATTGGTAACCTTGTCCTTTGACCCCCAAAATCACTAACCGTTTACAAGGATTCAATGGTAAAATCCTAGCCAAGTACTTTGGTGATCCGATAAAAACTGTAGACGTAGTCTCAATTCAAAAACATATTCTGGGAATCACCATATATTTCCTGTTGTCCTCTTTTGGGGCACGAGAAAGTGTGTATCTTGACAACGTTTGACGGATTCAAAATAGGACATCCTTATGCTCAATGGTCCTAGAATTTGACGAGGTTTGAAGTTTAAGAGAGGAAAAGTTTTGAAAACTGTAGGAATTCGTCGTCATCGATGTTGTAGTCGTCGTCGATGTTGTTGTCTTCGTCGATGTTGAGGTTGTCGTTGATGTCGTAGATGTCGTCGATGTCGTAGTCGTCGTCGGTGGTGACGGCGGTGGTGATGGTGGTGACGGTAGTTGTGGTGTTCGTGGTAGTGGTTGTGGTGGTAGTGGTCGTTGTAGTGGTGGGTGTGGTGGTGGTGGTGGTGGTGGTGGCGTGGTGTTGGTCGTTGATGGTGGTGCTTGTGGTGGTGGTGGCGGTGGTAGTCCTGGTGGTGGTGGTGGTGATAATAGTGGTGGTGGTCTTATCTATATGGTCTGAGGATGCAACACCCCCCACCCACCCCCATTATCATTATTGGATCGCTAGTGCAAGGTTATCTCCAACTTCATCCAGACTATAGTTGTTTTAACTCCTAACTGCCTTATGTTTGTGTGATTACAGAGACGCCATTTTTTCGAAAAAGGCCCACTGCTATTCCTAACCTGATGGGGACTCATGATGGTAGTGATGTGCTGATATTCGCTACAGGTAAGCGTGTATAAACACACCTTCATCACCCTGTCACATCATCAACTAAATTGTTCGGTCGATACCGCGTCATCGCACAACCCCACGTTCACTGCTTTGATATTTGGATCCCCGCAACCCACCTCCTGGGGCGGAGCCAAATTTAAACGTCCTCTTGTACTCCGCAATCATACGGGTAACTCGCATGCCAAATTTTGTTGAATTCCACCAAACAATTTCCGCGCATGAGCATTTGACCGTGTGGCCCTATCCCACCAACCTGGGGGCGGAGCCAAATGTAAATGTCCCCCTGCACTCCGCGACCATGTTGGTAGATGGCCTACATGTTTGACTTTTGACTTAAACTTGTGAAGACATCCCCTACCCCGCTGGGGGCATGGCCCAATGTACATATGCTCATCCACTCCACATTAGGTAACTCGCATACCGAAATTTAGTATGGTTGAATTCCGTCAAACGGTTTCGGAGGAGTTGCATGACAAACAGTTTCTTGGTGGTTCTAGGGAGCAACAACATCCAGTCAAATTAGTTTCAGAATATTCAACACGATACTTATTACACAATAAAGAATGTAATGCATTGGCACTTAGGTGACATCACACACTATCGCTAAAGGAGACAAAATGGTGGAGATCACTGTTCAACATTTACTCGATATTACAAAGCAAATAATTGTAATACAGAAACGGGAATATGACATGATATGGAATCTATAAACCATGATCTATCGGTGCAATTGAGATAGGATCAGCATCCCATAAAATTCAAATAATTTCCCGGAGTTAGTAGAACCCATGTATCGCCTGAACAATGGCCTGGGGTACACAGTCTAGCAGCCCTACCGGGGCTACGCCCATATCGAGTTTCTTGATACAATGCATCCCATCCTCACACACCCAGCATGTAAAAGTAGTTGTTAATCCCGCGTGTGTCAACAGTGCATCAAAGCCCTCAAAATACTACTTGATATATCAATTAAACATTTTGATGGTCAATATTTTTCAAGATATTTTAATTTTAGAAGACTATTTTTGTAAATTTACCACTGAATTTGTTTCCGCCTGCTTGACCATTAAAGGCGGTAATGATAAAGAAGTTTTTACTTAGCCAGTGTCTATCTGCAGGGTGAGAGAAGAGTGTTTTTGAAAATTTACAACTAGAATGACAGTCTCTGTTACCGACGCAGTCATTCTAGTGGTAAACATTAAAAAATACTCTACTCTAGGCCTTTCAAATAGCCATATCTGAAGACCACTGCAACGTTGTTTTTTGGTAAGTTTGACAATTAAAGGGGTAAGTTTACACAATATGGGTTACAGATCCACGAATCTAGAACTTCCAAAAGGACAGGAAAACGACATTTCCTGTTACACCGCCAGTTCCAATGCCAATGGAGCTTCAGAGGAGGAAACCCAGAGCATCCTCTATCTCCACTTCTCAGAGCCCCGCTGGAGGTACCGTCATCATTCCTTTATGTGGTGTTGAAGAAGAAATTGAAGAATCTGTGGTCTCTTGATTGTGGCAAATGCGCATGGCATGTCGATGACCATCTTGATGACGTCCCAAGTCTTTGATGTCGATATGTGGTGTGCCCAGACTATGTCAGCGCCGCTATGCCATCTCTTAAAATGAAGCTGCCACATTTCACTCGTTTGCTTTTACACGAGATAATGTCACATTTGATATAATATTTCGGATGCTCATCAAAAGCGCTATTAGTCTCAGGTGGGAAAGCGGTCCAGGTGGTTTCTCTGGGATTGCGATAAGTGTACCTTCTCCCACAGGATCGATAGGAATGTGTTGTTCAAAGGCAGACTTGATAATGTGTGCGATTTATCTCTTTTGTCCAGGGGCTGTGGCTGGTTTTCAAACGTGTGTAGAGGTTCGTTTTCTGTATCAGTGAACTGATCCTTTTAACTATTTCTTGATTATTTCCGCGTTTCCCTGGTCAGAGCCGATGAAGTTACCATCATAGTCAGTACAGTAAGTAGTTGCTGTAGACTGCTGATTTTAATGCTCCGAACAGTTTTAGCAATCATGAAAAGTGTTCGACTCTGATCGGTGGACGTGTTCTCGTTATCGTTTATCGGATCATTTGCTCTTTTGATGGTGTGTTTATTCAGTCATAGATTTGGCTCAGGATCTTATTGTGATTCTGTTTTAGTTCAGTGTGGTGTTAATTCGACTGCTTTGATAAATGCGTAGTCGCAATGTCTTCTGTTGTTCAGACAACGTTGTAGCAAGTGTATCATCAACATTAGTAGTAGTGTCGGGATCAAAATGATACCACCTCCCTCAACTGGTTGCCGTTCGGCGATCCGTGGCCCCCACCGCCCTCTCAATCTCTGGGGAACAGGTTGGTGAGACATGTGGTTGGTGTATGCCTCTAGCTGGAGGCCCAGGGTTGTTGAGACAGGTGGTTGGTATGCCTCTAGATGAAGGCCCCAGGGATTGAGAGGCAGTGGGGGCCACGGATCGCCGAATGGCGGCCAGTTGAGGGAGGTTGTATCATTTTAATCCCGACACTACTACTACTACTAATGATACCACCGGCCTCTCAATCCTGGGGCATAGGTTGCAGGGCCAGGTGCGGGGACGACCACATGCCCAGACAGGCAACCACAGGGATATACACCCCCACGGGTACTGATCGCCACACATAATAGGGTCTGAACGCCCATTTAGAGACAGGCATCCACAGGGATATACATCACCCACAGGTACTGATTGCCAGCACCACACATAATAGATCTGAACGCTGATCGCCACACAAAATAGGGTCTGAATGCCAAGTTAGAGACAGGCATCCACAGGGATATACACCACCCACAGGTAGTGATCGCCAGCACCACACATAATAGGTCTGAATGCTCATCGCTACACATAATGGTGTCTGAACGCCAATTTAGAGACAGGCATCCACAGGGATATACACCACCCACAGGTACTGATCGCCAGCACCACACATAATAGGGTCTGAACGCCCAGACAGGCATCCACAGGGATATACACTACCCACAGGTACTGATCGCCGCACATAATAAGGTCTGAACGCCCATTTAGAAACAGGCATCCACAGGGATATACACCATGAGTACTGTTGCACAGCTTCGCACTATTGCAAAGCAAATGGGCCTTAGAGGCTACTCTAAGGCCAAGAAAGCCGACCTGCTCCAGATGATCGGACAGGTCCGTGCCGATGAGAGCCATAAGCGCCCATCCACAGGGATATACACCATGAGTACTGTTGCACAGCTTCGTGATATTGCAAAGCAATTCGGCCTTAGAGGCAACTCTAAGGCCAAGAAAGCCGACCTGCTCCAGATGATCGGACAGGTCCGTGCCGAGGAGAGGCAGAAACGACTCTCCCGAGAAATGCAGATGGGCAGGTTTCCAGCGCTTACCAAATATGATCCTTGGAATCCCCACAAGAGAGTGCAGCCGATCCGTGAGCGTCTTCAGTTGGACGAGGAGGTGACTGCTAGCTTGCGAGCCAAGACTGTAGCGAAGCAGATGGCGGACCATCCACTGGAGCGCCTACCTCCTCTACACAGGATCGCTAAGCGACTGATGAGGGGGCCAAGGTCTGAACCCTTAGCCTGGAGCATAAGGTGAGAAGGCGAACACATTCTCGACCAGCGTCTCAGCGAAAGGGACACAGAGGATAGAGGACGCCGGTCAGTACGCTGGACATTCTTCAGAGGTCTAGAAGGCGACCTCACAGGCCAGATCATGAAAAAGATCCAGCAGACTGTCCAGAATGCCTTCTACCTCCGCTACACCCATACCAATCGCATCCGTCACAGCGAAGACGGTAGGGTGATGCTCTTCCACAAGAATGCTCCAGGGAGCCCGTGGTTGAACACGATAGGAGCAGCTTAGGACTGGGTGGCAGCAAGAGAGCAAGCCTTCCTCGACACAGACATATATCGATCGGCCCAACACCAAGTAGGCTTTCGTTCAATCAATCAACGTTGAGGTCAGGGCTGTCATCGACTGCCAACCTCTGCTTGGGACAGGCCCCCTCCCAGACTGGCTACGACAGAAGAAGAGTATGACTGCCCTCGACGCCTACAGGGACAATATGTGTCTCTGGAGATGTCTAGCAGTCCACCGAGGAGTGAGAGCTGATAGATGGACGGCTCCTGCACGAGAGCTTGCCACACAGTTCTACGGCAAGACAGTACCTGATGTCCGCAAGACCTCGCTGGATCAGCTGGACAAGGTAGAGTTCTTCGCCAAGATCGGGATTCGCGTGTATGAACCAACTGAAGAGGGCATCTGGCACATGATCAGGCAAGCGGCTCACTACCGTGACATCATGACCATCGGAGTGTGGGACCACCACGCCTTCTACATCAAGAACATCTCCAAGCTGGCACATACACTAGTCTGCAGTCCATGTCAGCAGAGGTTTACAAAGGAATGCCATCTTCAATGCCACGCTGATCACTGTACAGGCGGCAAACCAAAAATCGTGTGTCCTGGCGAGAAGGTTGAGGCGCCACAGTCTGCATATGAGAAAGCCTTGTATCCACCCCAACCATCCAGTTCAGCGGCTACTCGTTGGATTGAGTATGAGTTGAGAAACAGAGGCGTACACATACACCATGTAGAGTGTGGGCACGGTGGCGAGCGTTGGATCGAGGGCGCTCCCGTAGATGGTTGTGATCCGACCACCAACACCGTTTACCAGTTCCATGGCTGTCACTGGCATGGGTGTCCACAACACCAACGAGGTGAGGATGCCGACCAAAGATACCGCAAGACAGTCCTGAGAGAGGAGAAGCTGAGAGCCTCTGGATGCTCGCTTGTGGTACAGTGTGAGTGCTGTATAAAACGCTGCCCAAGCGTCTCTAAACGAGTTCAGACTGTCCCATACCCACACTTCATAGTTTACGACTTCGAAGCAGTCCTAGATGGTATCAAGACTCATCCTATGGAGACTCTCACGATCGAGAGTACTCACATACCTATCTCTGTGTCAGTTGGCTGATCCTTAGAGGGCGCCATGAGTGATCCCACTCACCTCTGCAATCCTGACCCCAAAGAACTGATCAGAAAGTTCATGCTGGAGATCCAACGGCGAGCATCTCCAATCTGGACATGGGTTAGGGCATAGTACATACCGACAGACCTGGACAAGCTCCCAAAGCGACAGCAGCGACTGATCAACGAGTGGTGTGACCAAGTACCTGTACTGGGGTTCAACTCTGGGAGGTATGACCTGAACCTCATCAAGAAGTACTTTGTCGATGAGCTGACTGAGAGTACAGGTACAGTGAAAGTCGCCAAGAAGACTAGTCAGACCATGTTCCTCATAACACCTAAGCTATGGTTTCTCGATGTGTTGAACTACCTTGGCCCAGGGGTCTCGCATAAGGTATGGGTCAAAGCTTACGGGTGTACACAGCAGAAGAGCTGGCTCCCATATCGATGGTTTGACACACATGAGAAGCTCAACTATCCAGGGCTTCCTGACTTCTCAGCATGGACATCTAAGCTCAAGGGTGACTCTTGACGCGAACAGAGTGGGAACAGTGTAACCAGACATTCTGCGAGCACGGAATGCGGACATTCGCCGACTGGCTGCGATACTACAACAACCTGGACGTCAGTCCATTCATCGAAGACCTAGAGCGGATGCGGGAGTTCTACACAGAACGAGAAATAGACATCCTCAAAGATGCGGTGTCTCTCCCAGGTGTGTCACTGCAGTACCTCCTACGTGGAACCGCTCAGCACATGCCGGATGTTAGCCTCTAATCTCCGGGCAAGGAGGCCTACGAGATGCTGAAGGACGCGGTTGTTGGAGGGCCCAGCATCGTGTTCACCAGATACCACAAGGCAGGTGTGACACACATCCGCCAGAATGAGCGTGTCTGCCAACGTCTACTCGGCTATGACGCAAATGCTCTGTACCTGTCAACGATGGCCAAAGAGATGCCCTGTGGTAAGGAGTTGGTCCGGTGCCAGTGGTGTAGTCAGCTTTAAGGAGGAGCTCCTAGCAGACCACTGGATTTGCTGAGGTGGATATAAAGGTCCCTAAGGCTCTGTGGGCAAAGTTCGAGGAAATGTCCCCTCTCTTCTATAACCGGGAGATCCATGTAGAGGCTGTCTCTTCTGAGATGCAGGCATATCTAGAGTATACAGGGCGGAAGCGACCCACCACCCAGAAGCTGGTCGGCGCCTTCTCAGGCAAGAAGCGGCTGCTGTACGCACCGACACTCAAGTGGTATATAACCCATGGCCTGGAGATCACTGCTGTATACCACACCATAGACTATGAGGCCAAGCGTCCATTCGAGTGGTTTGTGGAGAATGTTACGGAGGCCCGGCGCTCGGGAGATATAGATAAGAGCAAAGCGCTCTTGGCAGATCTCTTCAAACTCCTCGGCAACAGTGCCTACGGGAAGCTCATCGAGGCCCTAGAACGTCATAGCAACACCAGCTTCACGAAGGATGAACACGTGGTAGACAAGGCCCTGCGTTGTGCATGGTTCGAAGATCTCGAGGAGATTGGTGAGTCATACGAGCTCCACCGCCAAGCCGAGAATCACAATTCGAAGGCCCTTCCAGGTGGGGATAGCCATTTATGGGCTCGTGAAGCTGTGAATGCTGGAGTTCTACTACGACTTGCTCGATCGCTACGTAGCTCGTGACAGCTCTGAGTACCTGCAGATGGACACTGACTTCGCGTATATCGCTATAGCATGCTTCAACCTCGACGACGTCATTCGCCCTGAGATGCGAGCAGAGTACCAGGCTCATAAGTGGGACTGGCTAGCTTGGGACAAATGGTCTGGACGGACTCCGGGACTGTTCAAGCTTGAGTTAGAAGGCTCTCGTGGCATCGCTCTCTGCTCCAAATGCTACTACGTGGAGAGTGTAGCTGAAAGTTAGTGCTAGGCTAAGGGAATGTCAAAACGGCAGAATGAGGTCTCTTGGCAGAGGTTCTACAGTGCCCTACATAGCGAGGTGGACAGAGCTAAAAACCGAGACCTACGCATGCACAACCAGGGTATGGTGACGTATGCGCAGGAAAAACGTGGACTCTCCGCTTACTATGGGGTCCAGATGGGGTCCATACCGAGCCCATCGAGTAGCATGTTAGCACCCTAGGGGTGGTAGCTATGTGTCTTCAGGGACTAGCTGAAGCTCTTCCACGACAAATGGTCGCCTAGGCACTCCGTGCTGGCGTGCCAGGTAGTACAGTGTAGGCCGCCCCTCTGCCTCCACATACCTGTCAAGCCTGTGAACATCTATCGACCAGTTAGGATTTGTTGCACGCCATCGACCACCTTCCAGCTCACCAGGCTCATACAGGTACCGAACCAGAGCATCAGGTGGTAGGCACTCCTCCCCCTTGTTCGCTTCTCTAGAGCCGTGACCAGCAGAGTGTCTGATAGCCGCTACCGGCTTCTTCCCGATTAGCCTAGCAACCTCGGCATTGTATCTCTCCACCACAGCTGGCATCCCTCTCACACATCCTCTAGAACATTCACTCGGCGCGGCCATTTCCTGAGCATATTGGTGTGGGAACAGTCTCTCTGCCAGTGTCAGATTCCACTGCTCAAACATAGCCTGGGCACAGTGATGCCCTACCTTGCCTCGCCTAACTGCCACACCGTGTTGCCGCATGAGTGCTGCAGTCTCCCCTCTGAACTCCTTACCCTCATCCACCTGCAACAATTCCAGCCACTGGAGGGGATTTTCCGAAGTCTCGTAGACACCCTGGAATGCCTGGGCCACCTGGCCAGCTGACTTGTCTGTGAGCCGTACTGCCGCCTTGTACCTGCTGGCGACATCGACGATGGTGAGGTCATACTTGTAGGTCTTACGACCAACTGAGTCATGTGGAAGGAATAGAACATCTGCCTGGTGAACTCTGTTCAGGACAGTTTCCTCGAAATGGGCATGCCTGATGTACCATGGACGAGGTCTGTATATCTGCCACATCGCCTGGCAGCTGAGCCACTGGCTAACTGTCTCCAATGTGAAGTTGTGGCCGTAGCGACGTGCAGCCTCGAGTAGTTGAGGGGGCTCATGGTAATATCCACCAGGCTGATAGTAGAGTTCCTCAAGAAAGACGGTTGATAAACTCCCGGATTTCATCACTGATGCCCACTCCCGTCCTGTCACGCACAGCCTGGTTGAACTCTAAACAGATGAACAGACGGCCGTCATTCATTCGACCATCACTGAAGACCTCCTCAAACACCTCCATACACTGGCGTCTAATCTCTGCTGGATCCTCACTGAACAGTAGTTTATCGCCCAACCCTCGGAAGTTAAGGGACTTGACCAGGTCGTACAGAGACGCCATCCTTATATAGTACGGCTTAAATGTTCGGCGGCGGAGATGGCCGCAAGCACTATGGCAACGTCAAGGGCCTGCGACTCCGAAGAACGTACCTACTCCTGAGGCGATGGCTGGTATGGCTTCAGAAATCTTCTCCACCCTAAGGAGAGCATTGTTGGCGATCTTGCGGACCATCTCACCAGCCTCCATTGTGAGCAGAGCGATCAGAGCCCCAACTGCTGCCAGTGGATCGATAGAACCTTTTACGTAAGTGCGATAGATTCCTTTCACTCTGTGTACTAGCTTGCAGTATTCAGGTGCGGTCTCCGCTGGATCATAATACTCACCCTCGGTCTCCACTACATCGTAGTCGTCTGCATCATAATCATCCTCTTCATCATAGTCCTCCTCATAGTCCTCGTCATCTATCTGGATCAGCCTCTGGTTCATACATCGCTCTGGGGATCCGTCGCTGGGGAAGTTATATAGTAGTTTTAAACTGTAGTCTATAGCATGGACTCCGCAATCTTGAATGCGGGCGTCTTTGACTTAACGAACTGGGGACTCAGCTTCGCCGACAAGAAGGCGGCAAAGGTCGAGCGTGAGCATC
This sequence comes from Chaetoderma sp. LZ-2023a, assembly GCA_034401795.1. NCBI lineage: Eukaryota > Metazoa > Mollusca > Caudofoveata > Chaetodermatida > Chaetodermatidae > Chaetoderma > Chaetoderma sp. LZ-2023a. The sequence goes on from CM067365.1 coordinate 40,098,271, forward strand.
ATAAACAGGTGATGGAGAAGCTGTCTAAGGAGAAGTTTGAGTATAGCAAAGCACTCGAGCATATGCGCCAGAGGGAGGCACGCCGACGACAACTCCGAGCTCAGGCCAACCAGAGCCTCAAAGAGGCAGATGAGAGTCTCGATGAGTACTACGAGGCTGTAAAGATATCTGAGCCAATGCTCGACTATGAGGCATCAACAGGTCAGAAGACAGCAGAGCTTAGAATAGTGGTGGCAGCTGCAGCGGTGATGACAGGAGTCGTGCTCTACGCACAATCAAGCTGAATACCTGATGTGTTCGACATGCATACCTTAGCATAGCCATAGTAAAGTACCGTCACACCTAATGAGCGAGTCCCAGCTATGAGGGATCTGATGTTGAAGCTAAGCCAGTTGCCCTGATTAGGTGGGATGTCCCTTTCCCCGAGGTGGTGACGGCCCTCGAGTGCCGACTCGAGGGCGTCGCTTCCACTGGTTAGGCGCAGAAGTGCATATGACTTAGTTTTCTGTCTGTAGAGTTGGCAATCAGCCAGCTCACGTACCTCACCAAGAACATTGGTCCCAGCAACCACAAGCTTGAAGTCGTCTAGCTTATCTACCTGCTTGATGGCTCCTCCCTTCTGAACCAGGACCGCAACAGCGACACAGTCCGATGTACCACGATGCAATGTCAGCTCTACCCGTTGGTTAGCTGTGGCTTGGACCTGCTGGTGTTCTCAGCCCACATACACGATCCGCTGTTTGGAACCCGTTTGCTTCAGCTCCTGGCCATTCTCATCATGCCAGACATGAAGACTTGGAGCATTCGTCATCGCATCTGCGAGCTGCTCAGTGTACACCCGGAGGAACAACTTATCCTGCATGGCAGCCGGATTCACGTGTGTGTTCTCGAGGAGGGTTAAGAGTGGAACTGCCTCTGGGTTCTCGATACCTGCCCGTAGTTCGATTTCTGTGACCCCCTCATTGCACCCCACAGCATAGTACCCATTTCCCTTCGCATGGAAGGTTGGGCCACGAGCCAGCGGACCTAGGACTCAGTACTCGTCGTTCATATAGGTGCTGTCCATGGTGATGTTGCTCTGCATGATCTTCCACCTGTTCAGAACCTGCGGGAGCTCTACGGTCTGTTCTATTGTGCTCTGAAGCTTGAACTCGAGTGTCATGCTCTTGATCTCGTCGATCTGTGCCGAGATTGCAAAACTTCCCAGCAGCGGACAACGGGTTCTCATCATGTATACTGGGTCAAATGACCATCAGGCAGTCCTTCTGAGGATATGTGCGGTGTAATGTCGCGGGTTCAATGGCTCCATCTGGATGTTGCATATACTGCAGCATGTTCAAGGTCTGGGTATATAGAGGGGTTAAACGGCTGCCATGTTTGTTAAAGTTCTCCAGCAGATTGTCTATAGGCAGCAGGACAAGTCGCCACGACAGTCACAGTGTGCACTGTCCCGCTGTGACAGGGTCTGGGGACTGCTTTGTGACATCAACATTATCCATGAGCGAGCCAAGGTCACACCTCTGTCTGATGCGGAGATACTGACCGCCCTAGAGGAAGGAGCGCCAGCTCGAGGTACAAAAGAACTCCTGACTCGGATACTCTACCGGAAGTTTGACAGCACCCAGGGCAGGACACTCGACCTACCTCCTGTGGTACAAACCAACAGTCCTGTTACTCTAGCTCTCCAAATGGCCAGCGTCGACCCCAAAGATCTACTAACGGTCGGGAAGTGGGCTGCCGTATTTAGCCTCAATAGCCAGGAAGAGCGAGATATGCTGGATAGCCTCCAGTCTGGAGCAAATAACTACTTCAGGGAGGAGGTCAGTGCCGCTGTAGCGGAGAGCCATGACACCGGTCATGCAGAGGGTACTCAGGAGGGGTTCACTGTTGGCCACAAGGAGGCTGTTGAGCACATCTTCAATGAAGAAGGGTGCAGGAGATTGGCCAGTAATCTGCAAGCATTTCTGATATTCCCAGAGAACTACCAGGACTACCTCATCAAATCCGCTCACAAGTCAGATGCTCATCATGTATGGACAAAGTCGATCTTCCGTGAGAAGTTCCAGAAGAAGAGAGTCCTAGAATCTGACCCTCAGTGGATAGAATTTAAGCGACAGGCTTCTGGCGAAACTGACGAATTTCCTCAAGCTTCTGACGAAGTTCCTCAAGCTTCTGACGAAGGTCCTCAAGCATCTGACGAAGTGGCAGAGACCGCGGACGAAGTAGCGGAGACTGCACAACCTTCAGATGAATAGTTGCGGCACCTGCGACAGTCTGTCAGCGATGACGTGTAGAGCAGGCTAGTTTCCTGTCTAGATTCAGCTTGTAGGTGAAGGTCCTGTGGCTTTTCCAGAGATGGCTTGAAGTGTGACAGCTCACCTGTCTCCTTGTCGCTGAAGATGAAGCGGTACAGCTCAGCTGCCCTCTGTACACCTGCAATAAAGTCCCCTTTGGTCTCCTTGAGGGTTAGGCTGTCGTATATGGTCTCGAGCAGGGCACGTCCACACTTGGAGCTGAAGTATAGCAACCGGGCATTATGGTGGATGTCTGGTGAGATCTCGTGGGTGTACATCTGAAAGAGGATGAAGACAGATATCTGTGTGTGCCGGACGCACCTGGTGATGTTGCTGAGGTAGGTGACTGTCTTCTGGTCCATTGCAGGGTCATCGATAACTAGAACAAGTGGTTCTATCAGTCTGGCTGCCAGCAGCTTCTCCATCAGTGCTTGCAGGTTCTGCGTCTTGGTGAATGGGCCATTGTACCATTGCTCATTACTGTCAACCGCCTCAGCGGCAGAGTCAGACACCAGAAGTATGTATTGAGAGTGTAGATGTTCAGCCAGGAGAGCCCGCAGCAAGATGTTTTCCCGTGTCCTGATGGCGCAATGATCAGCACCACCTGGCCACCATCGGCCGGCCTACTGTCGAATGGCACAGCCATGCGTGCGGAGGATGGTTAGCACTTGGTCGACGGTAGCTTCGTCTATATCTGGGAGACTAAACGGCAGTACTTCCTGCAGCAGCTCTTTCGCCTGCAGAGTGGGGAATCCTGCACCTCCGGTGGATACGAAGGATGTGATGGAGGCATCAAGCATGAAATCCCAGCAGCAGCTGAGAAGATAGCGTAGAGGGCCTGTGTCAGCACCCACAGTGTCTAGTACATCCAGTATCTGTATGATACCTGCACGGGAAGCCATGACTAGCTTGTGGTCTTAAACAGCAAACCAAAGAACCCTGACTTCTTCACCTCTGGTAGCCGGAGCCTGGCGATAGCACCTGTTTGGCCATTGACAGTGATATGGCTCAGGCCGAGGGTGTCTATCTTGAGATTCTCTCCATCCTGTCGGAATGAGCTCCGTGGATTCAGCAGATTCTTAACCAGGTCCTGTGCATAGGACTCAGCCATAACATTGATGGCTCCAGCCTCATCGACTCCGTGCATACCTCACATCGTCGCCCTCTCCTTGATGCCCATCCCCTTGCATACAGTCTTGGCCTTGTTAATGGTCGATTGTCCTACCATATCAGTGTTCCAGATGGGATCTCGGGCTGGGATGGTACCTCGGATCTCCTGCAGGTCTCCCTTCTCATCGAAGTCTAGGAAGGAGGTAAGGGCAATAGTGTCCTCTGAACTGAGGCGTGCCTCGCCCAAGTGAGCAAGATCACCTAGCTCTTTGCTTTCTAGGTCTGTGAGTGACATAGTCATAGTCATATTCAGATGGCTTAAACCTAGTAGTCATACCCCCAGTAAAATAGTTGGGCATAGGAGGACCACGCAGTCGGCCAAGGGAATAGCTAGCAGTGCTCATGGTACTGGCCCTCTGCAGGGGCACGCCTTGTGGGCGGTTCACCATTCCCGGGCATTGGCGATCCTCAGTCTGTGTGATTGACTATGAGCTACACACCGCCCTCTGGCACGCCATGCCTCATATGCTGCAGGGGTCTCGTGATCCATCTCTCACTATTCAGATGGGTTAAACGTAGGCGACGATGATCTCAGCCATTGCACTCGTTGCTAGCCCTAGAACCGCGGCCTCCATTAGTGTAACACGTTCACCCATGATCTTGGTGGCAACAGTGTAGGAGGCACCACTGAAGGCGATCTTTCGCATGGGGTGAGTTATTCCGAGACAGTGCCCGGTCACCCCACTCACCACTGTAGCGAGGACAGCCGCTGTGGCGGCAGGAAGAACATCATTACCCCTGTCGTCTTCACCACAGCCACATTCGGCACCATGTTACTGGCGACATGGACTGCCAGAGGTTTTGCTTTGGTCAGTAACTTCTGTGTCTTGGTTCGCAGCAGGTTCTCCACCTTTTGAAGACTCGCCCGGCTCTCTGGCAGTTGCGTCATGATCTGTACCATTGACGTCATTGTTTAAGCACTGAGTATACAATGCGGTTAAATGTATGCGTCCCTTGTCGAGAGAGCTAATAAGATCTTCCCAGTCTGCGTCTGCCAGGTGGCTGGGTTGGTACTCAGGAATATTCATCTCTCTATTGAGACATCTTAAACATGTTGGGGATCACGCTATGCGAGAAGTACTATGATGTCGTCTGGAGGCTGGAGGGAGTTGAAGGACTCTAAGAAAAAGATACCAGATGAGCTCGCTCAGCTCTCCGGTGCTGAGTTGACAGAGGAGCTGACAGCTGTGAAGCTCTATCTAGGATTTGGCAAGGGCAATCTGCTTCCTCGAATACCTTATCATGGGTGGGAGTATCATCGAGCAGCTCCTGCGAGCTAAAGGTTTCTACAAGGATCGGGAGTATCTGTCAGATGTGTTCCAGCAGTTGCAGACCACCATGGCCTCACCGGACTGAACAAGGCTCTGCGATACTATAAGCTGGAAAACGGATGCGCTGCCGAACCCTCCAGCCCTTGGGTGTGCATGTTGGCAGCGGGTATAGGGGCTGGAGGCATGCCAAGCTGGTTCAGTGTCTCACCGTGGTCCCCACTGCTACTGTGGAGAGGCAGGATAGTCTTATAGCTGATTTGCTAGCGGCGGTGTAGGCTTATCCCGAGCGCCACGATAGCTAGGCCTGACACCACACATAGAGCTACCACGGGAAATGGTGTTGTGTCGACTGGCTGCAGTGTCGGGGCGCCTGTAGCTGCCATGTCGACGGCTACAGTTTCAGGGTCGGAACGACTGTATGGCTCGTACTACGTGTAGGTGCGTTGATGGCAGTGATGAAGCCGAAGTGGGGACCGGGGGAACTCCCCTCGACTATCATGTTGTTATAGCCCCTGACTTGGAGGTCCTCGATGTTCACCAGTAGGTGTGGCGAAATAGCAAAGTCAAGTTTGCGAAGGGCCTTCTGCAACCCCGGCTAGAACTTAGCAATAAGACTACTGGGGTCTGCCACGATGGTCATATCCTCAACGAGACTGATGAACATGGCCTGGACCTCTGCTTCGCTGACACCATCTATGGAATGATGCAGCTGGGTCTGTGCCGTAAGAAGGCAGTAGCACAGTGCTTCCAGGGACTGTTTGATCCGAACGATCCCTGCTGGTGTGAGGCCTGAGGTGGTGTGTGGGACAAAGTATTTCCACACATCTGGATAGTCCTGCCGCAAGCCAGTGATGTGCATATTTTACCCCAGTGCTCTAGGGTTGGAATCTGGATTGAACGAGAATGTCGCTGTCTTCCGATGGCCTACTCGTCAGGGGGTTCAATAGGGGAATCCTGAGTAGTCACGTCTCGGGTCACCGTACATAACCCCTAGACCACTGTTGTCACCACCATGCCACCGATAGTCTGGGTGAGTGCTGAACTCTCTCTGTAGTCTGCTGGCCGCTGAGACGCTATGACTGTTGAGCTGTGGGTCGAAGGAGTTTGTATCAGGGAGGCTTGCACCCAGCTCATGGAGGATTCGTCGCACCGTGAAGTGCAGGTAGAATCTGAGACAGCTGGCGATGAGCACACCTTCAGGAGTATCAGAATAGGAGTGAAGCAGGGTGGAACTTACTCCACATCCTGCCGTGGCACACCACACGGCAAAGTTCAGCTGCTGATTCCAGTATGAGAGGCTTGGAGCAGCCATCCAAATATGAGCTTGCTTCGCATCCTTGATGGTGATAGGGCGGTTGGTCAGCGGTCGTGGTTTGATGGAGAAGCTGGTTCGGGACCATCCATCCACTGTGATGGAGAACGGTGTTAGCTCTGGTATATCATCCAGTAGACCTATCAGGCAAGTCAAGGGTGTACCCAGGAGGGGTGGTTGGCTCTGGATGACTGTCATGATGTTCAGTGGGAAGGCCATCTATACTGGTGTTCTTAAAGCTACCGTAGAGGCAGCACACTATTTGTAGTCGTCTAGACTCCAGAGACCAGCGAAGCGACCTCGATGTAATATCTCGTTTTTTAACTTCTCCATATCAAACCGCCCACTGGAGCCTTTGAGGCATTGCCGTCGCACTTTAGGTTTCTCCGTGCAGTACAGGGCTTGGACCTTCAATATATGGTGGTACTCTTCATTGGTGACCTGGCCATCCTCGAGAGCTTTGCTTACAGACTCGTCGATAGTCCGTAGCATACTCTGTGCCAGTGCCACATACTTAGCATGCTTCTCCAGCCTCCTTGTGATCTGCCGCTACCCCACCCCAAGCCCGTGGCCAAGACAGTGGCAGCTAGTGTCACGCCACCCAGCGGGATGCTGACGATGACCCCCCCCCACCACCCCTGTAGCAGCTGCGACCCAGCACTGACTCCAATCACACCCGCAGCAGTGGTTGTATGTGCGAGGACGGTGTAGGCTGTCTTATATTGCCTGCGCGTTCTGCTGTACTTTTCTGCCTCATGGCCGACATCTGTCTGATGGTATCTATCTGCTGGAGTTGCCAGCCGTGGATGGTACCGCCCTCGTCAGCCGTCAGGGAGGGGTATATTTCTGGTTGCTTCCGCCACTCCGATTTTGCCATAGTATACCTGGAGATTAAACCTGCATCATCTGCAGAATCTGCTCATGAGTCCTAGAAGGGCACATTTTGGAGAGCCTGGCGAACCGGGCCAGCTTGCTGCTTTCGAGACAGACGTCTCTTAGACAGAGGTCATCCAGCACTATGCCGGGTGCCAGTAGCTTTCTGAGATGTAACATCTGGAACTTCACCTTATCACCAAGATAGTAGATCCGCCGCTGGATGGCTTTCTTGGTCTTACACTCCTGCGCCATCTCCTCTTTCCACTGTATGACATCTGACTCATCCTCGTCTGAGAAGACACCTGGCTCATCCTCGTCTGTGGAGACATCTGGCTCATCGTCGTCTGTCAAGACTCCTGCATCCCGCTTACTCTCCTCCAGGAGGGCCTGCTAGTATCGGAAATTTTCACTGTTCCTTCGCCTCCTTGCAAGGCTCGCGTTCTGTTGATACCAGTTCTCCCGCTGTAGTCGCTCTCCTTCTTGTTGCAATACGAGCCTCTGTTCGTTTAAGGCCTTTCTCTGTGCAGGGGTCATGAAAGGGCGAACCTCTTTCTTCATCATCTCGGCCAAAGTCAGATAATGCGGGTATGATATCATGTTGTCCTCGAGTCAATGAGTAATAAGAGTGTAAACTCTAAATGGGCGTCCGATATCCCATCCGTGCTGGCCTGCTATTGACCCTGGCAAAAAACCTGCAGTTCATATTTGAGAAGAATGAAGTGTGGTACCGTGCTGGACCTGGGAGTGACTGGCAAACATGCTTGCCCCTATATAGGCCTTCCACAGTCATTGACATAGAGGTTACTCCCCTCTACACTGTTGTGAAAAAGGATGGGGCAGTTCGAAAGCTCTACAATCGGGGATCATCCTTCCTCGCCTACATAGGGGAAGGTGTCTCCCTGACGAGGGTGGGGCATCGGATCGGGGTTACAGGTGGAAAGCTCCTGCTGCGTCGTCCATTCGATGGACCAGAGGAAGCCGTTAACCTCCAGGAGGGCACCCTACGGGTAGATGGTGTGTCACATGTCTCCAACGTCAAGGGCGCTGTTAAACTGCTTCGGCGAGTCGGACTCACTAGCCCGCAAACGACTCATATAGTCCTAGAGCTACGTTTCTTAGCCGGCGGTAAAGTGAAGCAGCTAGCCCCTGCCCCTGAGGGGATGAAGATCACTATCGATCCAGATGGAACAGGGCTCGATCTGGCACAGATATTTCTCGAGGGGTTCACTCTGTTCAGTTTAACTCTTCATATATAGCCATGATTCTCATCATACTGCTCGTACTGGCGTCTACAGAAGTGGCACAGGGCGCTGAGACTGCAATGATATTGGATGACAAGTGGGCCCACTTCCGGGATTACCCCCAGTACAATCCTTGGGGCGACCCCTTGCGGAGAAGCATTTACGACCGCTTTCACCCACGTAAAGAGATCGAGTCTGTCTGCCACTTATATGGGGTGGCGAGGGTAGGCCGTGGTTGTCTGCTGGAGATCCCTGCTCAGCACCAGATTCTCTGCGTAACATGTGAACATGCCAGAGTCTGCCGTGGTTCACATGCTAATCACTTTAGCCTCCTCCCAGGTGAGCGTTGTCAAGGTAGATGGAAGCTCCTATGGGTGGTCCCATCATGCCGATGCGACTCTGGCAGAGACTACGTGTTTGTCTGAGCCTACACAGAATAGAGAGAGAGGCTGGCCCTGTGGTTGATGGCGATAAGTTGTGTATATCACTGTGGAGGCTTGTCTCTAAATGGGCGATCAGACCGTGGTAGTAGTAGTGTGATACTACTTCCCTGGCAGCCGTTCGGCGATCCGTGGTGGCCCCCGTCTCACCAACCTATGTCCCAGGGATTGAGAGGGTGGTCGTGGCCACGGATCGCCGAACGGCGGCCAGTTTAGGGAGGTGGTATCATTCACATATTTTATTACTTAACTTAGGGCTTCGCTTGTCTTATAGTTGAGGTCAACCATGCTATCTGTCGAGTTATTGTTTTCTCATGCGATGCCTGGATGTGCTTGTCGTTAGTTAGATTTGAGAGAGCATGGTTGACCTTGGATTTTTGTTTTAAGGGTCGCTCAATCCCTAATCGAGTAATCACTGGTTTGCGGTCGGAATTTTGGTATGTACCCACGTAGGATCCTGGATCTCCGAGTACCATTTATTTTCTTCCCATTGATCAGTATGTAGTCAATCCGATTAAAAATTGCTTTTGTGGTTTTAGTTTTCTTGTCGGCTATGGGTCCTGTCTATGTTGTTCGATGACGACAGGGTACTGCTTAAAGGCTGTGTTTGTTGCCTGCAAATCATACGTGCAGATGAAGGCAGCTAACGCATCCCTATTACGTCACGTTTTCCCATTCCATAGGAATCAATACACAAATCAAACCCTTTTTATTTGTCTGTTTTGCTTAGTTTTCCAAGTTTGAAGCTGAGGTCACCACATAGGAAGAGTTGCCATCTTGCTAGAATGTTGATAGGCGTGCACAATTCATCATTGAAGGAATTGAGTATTGAATGATCGATATGCGATTTATCGGCAGTCAGGCCATAAATGCGTTCACAAAGCGGTATTTTGTTGTAGTGCTATTTCTCATTGGTATGGCTAGGTTATTTACTTGCAAAAATAAGGATATGGATGTGATATCAAGGACGTAGTAATCGCAGTCTCTTCACAGCTTGTTATTTTCGATGAGCTGGCTAGACCCCGAATGTTCCACGTTGGGATAGCGAACTCAAATGGGCGCATGGCTCGAAATTAGGGAAATATGGTGATGCTCCCAAGAGCAAATACGCTATTTAAATTAGGTTGTCCAACTGTACTTCCAGGTTGCCCCATTTTTGTAAATTATGTTGAATATATGTATTGTTGTAAGCTATACTGGACAGACTACAGAAGCCTTGTAAATATCAACGCGGCCATTATACTAACCCTGTATCCCGCATATCAGCCAAAAGCGGCTTCTGCAATGGTCTTGAGAAATGATCATTTGCAGACCAAGAGAAATCTATTTTTGAAAATTTACCACTGGAATGACTGGCTCGATAACCGAGCCAGTCATTCCAGTGGTAAAATTTTTAAAACACCCATCATCTTAGTCTACAAATGGACATTTCCTATGAGAAAACTAAAATTTTCTTGAAAGATTGTGAGTGTTAAACGATTAAGACTAATTAAAATAATTAGTCGCCATGACTACATATGCAGGCCATGAAAATAACACATTATCTACGTTGTCACCCAGGGCAACGAGTGTGTTAAAATGTGGTTGCCCTGCAGTAAAAAGTGGTTGCGTAGCGGTGCTTGAGTGTGTCGAACACTGAGATTGTTTGGTTGAACAAAATTAAAAATAATCAGGCTATTGTCTATATGCCATTCTCAGTTCACATGCCTTGATGGCGTTAGCTCACGGAAGGTACAGCCGGACAATACCGCTAGGTGTCATCGTCCCTTCATCAGCATCGCGATGGGCCAATACGGCGAGGTATTCGCCCTGTACCGAATCAGTAACTTGCATTCTCTTGGTAAGGGATGAACCATGAATATATATATATATAATAATAACGAGATATATATATATAAATATATATATATATATATATATATATATATATATATATATATATATATATATATATATATATATATATATACATATTTATATATATATATATCGTTATTATTCTACAGGTGCGATGGGACACTTGATTCACAGCACACACGAACAGCCCTATATCTTCCATGCAATGAAGTATGCGGCCTGTATGACTGACCACGCCTACGCACCTCATTGCAGAATTCAAGAAATGGGTGGATCTCTAACGCGAAGACTTGATTGGATCAAGTGGAACTCTATACTGCAAGTAGTTGGCAGTCAATTTTCCACGCCTGGCGTGTTATCTGAGATTGTTAATGTTATGGTAAAGTGAATGTGTCACTTGAGGGTTCACGCGTTGTATTTTAGGCTACAGGGATTGATAAGTGATTTCACGCCAATGGTATAATTTATATATGGCTTGTAGCACATAAGTAGGGCTCATCGTGGTGCAAAGTAGCCAAAATTTCAAAGTTGGTCTAATTGATTTTTGCTGGTGTCAAATTGAATCCATGGAACTATAGTTGAATATGACCAAATTCCATACCTTAATGATAACTATGGTAATGAACTACAAAAATCATAAAATTCAGCAAAAAGCTAAATTCCCTAAGAATGGAAACTAAATACATAACATATCTCAGGGAATTATTTGATAATAAATCATCTTATGTAGAGAAAAATATAAAAATTATAACTCGATTTCATCTAATAATTTCAAAACAACTACATATATGAACAATATCAATTAATTCATAAGTCATCTATCTATTTTACACAAACATCTAAGTTGATTAATGAAACCAATTTACTTGGTATTATTACCTTTTCACTAATGTAATTAACCATATTACTAAATTTACAAAAACGTGAAGTACAGCCCGAAAATCTCTTTGGCACCGTAGTTTTATAGACTGTGGATTTCCTCCTAACATGTGTATGCCTAAAAGTAGATATCATGAGAATATACAAAAGGCATATTAATTTTTTTTTAATTAAGCATTTTATGTGTAGAGTAATATTCATTAAAACAAAACGTGACTTGCAGCCGGAATTTGGTGGACCGTTTTTGTGTCATTTGACAGAGAACGTGAACATTATATTACTTTCACAAAGGTATGATCTTGAGGTAATAATAACATATTATTCGTCAAAGTATTGTAATGAATACGCCAATATACATCATATATTAACACACAGATGCCTTTTATATAGACCATGTTTTCATATAAAATCTGTAATTAGACCACTTTTCTGCTATTTGCTAACCTATGTGCACTTGGGAAGATAAAATACGCCACTTTATCTGAAGACATATGCAATTTCTCGCTTTGCACCGTGAAAATTCACATATTTCCCTGATAACGCAGCTTACTGGGCCGATGCTGGGCCGATACCGTGCCGATACTGGAAGTATCGGCACGGTATCGGCCCAGCATCGACCCAGTATGCTGCGTTATCTGGGTTTCCTCTTCTTTCTATTTCAAAGTAATGTACCACAGTTTATTCTCAACAAAGTATGGTGAACCTATATATTTTAAGGTTTCTTGCATATTGTCGCTTCACGAAACACAAACAGTTAGTTCATAAAATCACACATAATTGCACAATACCTGTCAACCTAACTCATACTATGAAACAATTGGGTGGGCCCAACTTAGATGCTACATGCCATATACTATCAACACGCTTGAGCTATGCACCACCTAGCGAGTTCGAAAACATAAATATATTAAATGTTTGATTTGTTAGTAAAACATGCTATGTCGTTTTATGGTATTGTCATGTGACTTATTACAGAAATGAAACGCATGTGTATCTATTCCACAAAATGAATTCCTAGTGAAAACTTATATTTACGTATGTACACATGTCTGCTCTCCTCTGCAGTGGGCAATATTAATAATAATAATAATAATAATAATAATAATAATAATAATAATAATAATAATAATAATAATAATAATAATAATATTATTATTGTAGCTACACATCATTTGGCTATCTAATTTTATCGTTTGACGTCATTTTACCATATTTGACTTTTTTACCTCATTTGACCACCTTTAACCATTTAACTTTAGACCTCATTAAACATTTCGAACACATTTAAATTTTGAACATATGGCAGTATATGATCACATGACTTCCATTTGGTCTTGTGACCATATTTTATACCCTTGGTCTCGTTTCACCTGTTTCGAGCCAAGCTACACTGTATGGCGATCAATGTTCGAGCTCTGCTCAACCACTGCCAACAAACTACGTGGAATGGGAAAATTCAATCTGGCACTCAAGAATCTGACGTCATAATCAATTACGTAACTAGTTTTATATGGGCGAAGCATACATGTAATTGTTGTTTTAAACACACGCTGTCGCCTATCTAATTTCCCACTTAAAATCAGACTGAAATCGCAAAGCATTTTGGGAAGAAAATATTTTTTTAACCTTTGAACGCGAAAAGCCAAACACCATATATAAAGCAATCCATTTTCTGTTGACTATTCTTATCCTAATTTGGCCTAGGACTATAGCTGCCTATGACAGTAACGCGGTTTCAAAATTGAGTCTATAGTAAGATACCCAATAACACGTTGGCAGAATTTTATATGTATTGGCATTATTTTATATGTGTTGGCAGTATTTTATATGTGTTGGCAGTATTTTATATGTATCTGTAATTATTGTCTGGATGCCTTCTTTCAACTAAACAAACACTTCGACAATAATCAGTACTATGAAGACGCGTTTGTTACACTGTCCTTTAATATAAGGGGTCCATCAAAGGACCTTTCCAATTTTTGCTATGCCCCGCCCAATTCTAGCTAAGCTCCACCCACACCTCGCATATGTTGGGATCGATGAATTCCCAGAAAACTATACAGATAAGCAGCCGCGGTTGAATATTTTGAAAAGCATGTTTCTTAAATAGCAAAAACATACAATTCGTACAACGTGTGGGACTATTAAGCGTTAAAGACGGGCTTAATCGAATTATTCATGACGCCATGATTATGGAGTCAGCATACACGTCGCGTACTTGATCATGACATCATATGATTGAGTGACGAAATGGATTCATGAATTATTGCTGTCACGCTGACAGACGACATAATTATTGCCGGCAGATCATTAGGCTTGCGTTGTGATGAAATAGACATTATTTTGATGACTAATCGACCATTCCTGTTTATCCCACCCGTTACATGACTTCATAATCAACTACGTGACGTGTAGAATGACGTTATAATCAATGATATCATGTCTGACGTAGATAGGTACGTCACGAACCCATAATTGAGGACGAACTAAGCCTTGTTGTACGAATTGTATGCCATTATTATTTAATACACATTCTGTTGAATATTTTGAAACTAATTTGACTGGGCGCGGTTGCCGCCCAGTCAAATTAGTTTCAAAGTATTCAACAGGGTACGTGTACACCTAGATAACGCAGCTAACTGGGCCGATGCTAGGCAGATAGTGTGCGTATACATTCAGTGTCGGCCCGGTATCAACCCAGCGTCGGCCCGTAAGCTGCGTTATCAGAGTATTTTTCTGGAAATTGATAGTTGGGGATCAATCGGGGATCAATCGATTTCAACACGGGCGAAGCGTGGGTGGAAATTAACTGGGAATTGGCGGGGCATAGCTAAAACTGGAACGGTTCATTAATTTGTGTGCTTATAAACTCGTTGTGTTTTGGGGGTGTACAGGATTGCCATAGCCGGCGCAAACAATGTATTTCCCTCGCTACGTTTGCGCAGGTCATAGCAGGCTGTACACCCCGCAAACACGTCTATAACTAATAATAGATGATATGCGTACGTATGTGTTTATCATGAAATATTGTATTAATTGTATTAGCCCGGATGTACCTTTAACCACTCGTGTGTCAACAGCACATTAAAGCGCTCAAAATACTATTTATTTCAATAACCCCTTTAATTGGCAATACGTTTCACTGAAATTTTGATTTTTGCAGTCAAAAAGAGTTTTTTTGTAAATTTATAACCAAAATATACCAAAAAGATTGATTTCTGTTATCCTTCAAATGGACATTTATCAAAAAATGATCAAGAAATTTCTAATTTCTGCTTATCCAATGTCCAATTGCAGACCAAGAGGCGTATTTTTTAACAGTTACCACTGGAATGACTGGCTCGGTAACCGAGCAAGTCATTCCAGTGGTAAATTTTAACAAATATTCTTCTCTTAGCCTACAAATAGACATTTCTCACGATCACTGCAGCGTTCGTTTTTACCAACTTGACCATTAAAGGGTTAAGTTGACACAAGAGGGGTTAAGCTGTTCTTTCATACCTAGCATTTATTATTTGAGATTACTTAATTAGATAGCACCGGTTAATAAAGCTTAACTGATCTAAAATTTAATCGTACGTGTTCATTCCATCATTGATAAGCAGAGACTGTCACATTAGACTGTGTTCCTCAAGAGATGTGTTGAAAGTTTTGAAAATATTAAAGTAATCATATCTGGCGTTATTACCCATCTTACGTCAAGAGAGCATCAAAGCGTTAAAACATGACACCTATATTAAATAACGCCGTAATGGTCAGGATTTGTCCAAAAATATTTTGCTCTGTGAATGTCCATTTGCAAAATAAGAGATGACTGATTACATTTATAATGGTACCACATGACTCTACAAAAAATAGCTTTCTGTTGTCTTGCAAATGAATATTTCTCAAGACCAATGTAGAAGCTGTTTTTACCGGTTTAATATTAAAAGACCAAGAAAATTCAGATTTTGCCCAATCAGTTCCCATGTGCAGGCCACAAGAAAGGAAGTTTTGAAATATTTACCACTGGTACGACAGGCTCCGCTACTGAACCCGTCATTTCATTTGTAAATTTTCCAGAATGCTCTTTTCTAGTCCTGCAAATGAAAATTTCTCAAGAACGCTGTAGAGGTATCGTACTGACATACGCTCACTCACATCGCATCGCCGTTCGAGGCCGTACTTGCAAACCTTTGATATCTCGCTAAGTGAAGTGACATTACACTGGTGGGTTGGAGGCAGCCAATCAGATTTCTGCCTACTTCAATCTAAAATAGAGGCGTGGCTTCGTGTCAGTATCGATGGAGAGCTCGCGAGACACGAATGTCAAGCGACGTGATTGGGCGTATATTAGTAGGATGATAATAACTGGGCAATTTTATTGAGTTGTAGTGGACTGAACTCATTTATGAAGTTTCGTGATCTTAGTGCGGACATCAAAAGTGTGCAAGCGTGCAAGCGCCGGGACTCGATACGAGAGAGTAGCAAGATGGCGAGACCGTGCGATAGGACGATGCTGTAGATGCCGTTTTCGCCGATTTAAACATTCGGGGGTCAAGTTGACATAAGAGGGGTTAGACCATTTTAATATGATGAAGCTCGATTCCAGTAGATTATTGAAGATCTTTCTGCGCACAAAAATTGGTCCGTAAATCCCAGTCACCTGGATCTGCATTTCGTTGAATTTGCCAGAGTATCCATCTGTCATCCGACGTCATACAAAGTCACAATCAGCTAAGCGGTGTGTAGGATGGCGTTATAATAATTACGTCATAAATGATTCTATTTGTCCCGTCTTTAGCTCTTAATAGTCCGATACGTTTGTACGAATTGTATTTCTCTACGCTTCTACTATTTAATAAACATGCTGTTGAATATTTTGAAACTAATTGGGCTGGACGCTGTTACTGCCATAGGCAGCAACCGAGGCCAATCAAATTAGTTCCAAAATATTCAACAGCTTACCTGTATAGTTTTCTGGAAATTGATAGTGAGAGAGTTCAGCGATCGATCTATCCCAACACGAACGAAGTGTGGGTGGAGTTTGGCTAGAGAGGAGCTGGGCATATCTAAAAATGGAAAGGTCCATTCTCACTTTGGCGGGTCCGATCTGGTACCGTACGTATGTATCTGACGTCATAATCACCGTATATCACAATCATGAATAGATTTCTCGGTTGATGACACATTATCACAAATCCACGCGCTCACCGCTTTGACCTTTTAACGCCAGCTAGGGACTGGAGCAAATGTAAATGTCCTCTTTTACTCCACAAACACATTGGTAACCTACATCCTTAATTTGCTTTTGTTCCATCCAACGGTTTCGGAGATTTTGCGTTACAATCAATATGCACATTTGACGCCCCCATCCGCTTCCGCTCATCGTGCACTCTGCAATCATATGGGTAACGCACATACTAAATTTCTTGAAATTTGGTAGAATTCCAT
This sequence comes from Chaetoderma sp. LZ-2023a, assembly GCA_034401795.1. Lineage (NCBI taxonomy): Eukaryota > Metazoa > Mollusca > Caudofoveata > Chaetodermatida > Chaetodermatidae > Chaetoderma > Chaetoderma sp. LZ-2023a. Next base: position 40,115,044 of record CM067365.1, read on the forward strand.
TTAACGGTTTCATAGAAGTTCCGTTACAATCATCCCCCCCCCCCACACACACGAACGTACGTTTTTAAAAACATGGAGCGAATGGTGAAAGTCTGCTACTAAAGGGGCAATAGTCAGTTACCAGTGTGCCAATCTTTGACTGGAATGATCGCAAATTTCTTTCAGATGCCATCGGTTTTCTTAATATTTCTCCCCTGTGTCTTATCCCTTGCGAGTTGATCGAAAGAATAGACCTTTCCACTTTATCCATCCATCATATGACCTCACAATTAACTGCGCCACGTGTAGAATGACATCATAATCAATGACGCCATTATAACCCCATGAATGACCTAGATACGTATGTCGCGAACGCATAATTGAAGACGGACTATGCGTTGTTGTACGAATTGTATGTCTTTAATATTCAATAAATATTGTGTTGAATATTTTGAAACTAATTTGACTGGGCGCTATTGCTGCTCAGTTAGAGCTTAGTCTATGTGACCTGCGGTAATTCGAGATATCTTGCACGTGTGTGTGTGTGTGTGTGTGTGTGTGTGTGTGTGTGTGTGTGTGTGTGTGTGTGTGTGTGTGTGTGTGTGTGTGTGTGTGTGTGTGGGATGCCAAGCATGACGTATGTTCGTGAGCTTGGGGCCGCCCAGCGTCGCAGAATTATTGACCTAGCGTTGTAGATATTCATCGTAACATTCAGGTGAATAGTAGAACCACTAATCCACAGCTTCCAGGACTGGGAAGCAACGTATGCTGTTACACAACGATTTGCGATGTTTCTTAGACGACAAGATGATTGGAATGACAATGTTCTTCCTCCATTTCTCACCAAGAAGCGAGATACCTTGACAATTCGTTTAATTTGTGTCGGACATGTATACATGTATGAACTCAGTTTTGGCTTCAATCCTGAAGAGGTTCACGGCATTTACAGGTATGCAGCTATTGGACGCTGCTCTGCTAAGGGATCGTGTTCTTCGTAGATGAATTGAAGATCATGTATGTACTCCCTCTCTAGAGACATATCTAGCTTTAAGACTGCAGGGCTTGCTCTGGTCCAGTGCTCCCTAAGAGAGGTTAGAGTTGCAGGAACTAAACATGTGAAGCGCATGGTGGTGACCATATGTGTCAACTATTGCAGAAAGCCTTGATTTGACGCGAACGGTTAATTTTGCGTTTTCCAGTAAGCGTCTCACCAGACGTAGTTTATCATCATCATAGTCAGTTGGCTGAGGGGATTGAGCAATATGTGGTATCTTGATGGCATCAAATGCACTTGGAGATTCCAATTTCATAGAAATCTGCATGTTTTGAGACAACCACTGATGCTGGCAAACGAGGTGCCTAGACTATGTTCGCACAACTGCATCCTCTATTAAAACCACTCTGCCCGTCTCTTAAAAAACTCAATTTTATCTCTGATGTGGGATAAGATATCATTATGATGGTGGAGTCTGACTTAGATTTTGAGATACCAATACACAATGCCAAAATGGTATCATATGATGCAGTCTTACCAGAGCGACCATTCACGTTATGACGCCATTCAGTGATTTCCGTGAGAAACAGAAAAGTGAGTTTCCCTGGCGAAATTTACTATTATGGAATTTGGAAATATGCAGATAATATATTTTATTTTATTTCTATTATAGAAAGGCTTAATTTTGGATGCTTTGAACCTTCTCGGAGTGTCTTACCCTTTAACCAATGTGAAAATGGCATCATAATGTCAATCGTTATATTTAGTATGTTTTACAGTGGATACCTGCTCGTTGACGCATCAATAATAATGGGAACGTGTGTAATCTTCCTGAAAAAGAATGCAATGTGACACAAACAATTCCTCAAACTTTGTATTGAAAGATTAATACCAAATTAAAGAACACAAAATTATAACGAGATGAAGAGAAAGGAACGACGGATACATTCCTATAATTAGGCTGTCCTGTCCCTCGTAGAGCAGAGCAGAGCATCACATTTAAGCAGAGAACTGACCACTGTAGCCCCAGGCAACGTCTACAGAATAAATCTATTAGATACAGAAATGTATCAATGCGAGAAAGAATCACAATTCTAGATCACGTTCTCTTTTCTATATTATAAAATCTGAAATGTGCCCCTCAGAAGAAGAAACCGTTGAAACGAAACTATGTGGCCTGCTTAAGAACTATGCATGACATTTTGTCTGCCGTACTGAACTCCTTTTGTGTGCCGTACTGAACTCCATTTGTGTGTCAGACGGCTCTTTTAAGACGACATTTATCTCCCTTCCACCATAATTTTAAGGAAAATCAGCAAGATTTGTGGGATTTTCCAAGACCGCTTTGCTAACTAATTTAGAGGAAATCGGTCTGTCTAATAACAATAAACGAGCCTATTCACCAGGATATTCCTCCACCTGACTTGATAGTCTAACCTGATATTTCCTTGCAACCGACATAACCTCAATCACAATGGCTCTAGTAATGACTTGTTCATCACCATCCCGGCTAATCACTTCTTCAATGGGTATTTGACTTTCTGTAATCGCTTCTAACTTTAATATCATTTTACTTTTATCTGTAGAAGGAGGAAGAGAACGATCTGGCGAAAGCAAAGATCGTGAAAGGCATCACGATTCGTATTCGCCAGTCACTTCCCGTAGATTAATGTATGTATGATTAGCAGCCTTGCAAACAGATCTGTTTTCTTTTCAACCTCTCTTATTCTTGGATTCACTTTAGCAACTTGGCTTCCATCAGTCCAGTTCAGTAGCTTGAGTTTAGTAATTCTATCCCAGAGATTAGTGGAACATATGATGCGTTTTTCTACAACATTACTATACAGTTCCATTCCTACATTATTACTGCGCATTATATGTTATATATTCACTGGTATTATGGCATTTGCATCAATGTTGATTAGCGGATCATTCTCATCAGCAAAGGGGAACAATCGTGGGTTCTGTATGTTTTGTTCTTGTCACATAACTATGGTATCAGATAGCTCATGACACTTTGTCCTGTGTTGTTGAGAAATATTTGCAGTACTTTGAATACTATCTGAAATACAAATAAGCACCGGGGCGATCTAGAAACAACTGGATATTGCTGCCGGCTTCGGCATTATTCTATCAAGCCAACCTTTGACTTTTATCATCTTATTAATCATGCTCAGTATCATGACCTAGTCATGTCTACTCCAATGGCATCGCAACGATGTACTGGGAAATCATTCTGGCATAACTCAGTCAGTTTTCAGAAAAGAAGTGCCTGCATATTTTGTCTAGAGTAGATGTAGTAGCCCATTTCCTCCCCGAGTTGCACAAATGAAAGAAGTACATTCATAACCATTCCATATACTGATACTTTAAACAAGGGATGCAGGTTTTCATAAATGCTGTGCAGTTGATATTGTAATTGGTTCTGATTAAGCACATATTAAGCACATCTACCAGGTTTGTATGTTCTTGTGCTATGTCATTGCCTGGCATATTGCTACACGTATCAGAGAAGGCCCATATCTGCTCAACATATCCTTCCATTACAAGTTCGTCATTGAGGCAGCTTTCATGAAACAGATCAATCAATGCCTGCAAGAAAATATGATTCCTTTGAGAATCTGATGTCAGAAGGGCCCATATAGGTTAAATTCAATCCAAACCTCATCAAGTCCACAACGCTCTATAGTTGAGCCTACCGTCCTTAGTATACATTATGGAATTCACCAGTGCGAATAACCCACTGGTCGTTGCAGTTTAACCTCTCGCCATCTCCAGTCTTTCGATTAGCCAGATAGCACGGTAACCAAGGTAATTAACAATTTCGGTTTGTTCCCACGACTACAGCATTTATGTGATGTACCTGTTTCAAACATTTAATAATGCTTTCCATTCATGAGCTGTTTCTGCAATCAGTGGCAAGGCATGGGCTTGTGCGTTTGTGTATGTACAGCCTAGTCATTTCTAAGCCGACCAAGTGGGCGTAACCTGTGATTGAACAATGGCGAACATAACATTTTCTACAAATGCATCATCCAATTCATTCTCTGCATACAAATTTGTTTCTGGTTCACATATGGTTCTTGTATTGAGAAAATGAGATTTAAAGTAGGCCTAGATATGCTTATGTGATCGGTGATGTGAGTACTGTAGCTCGCGGGGTAGTGTCAGGCCATTCCGGTGTCTGGTGTCGACTCGCTGCACCGCAAGTGCACGACGAATGATGATGCTGTTTAGCTTCCGGTCTCGGGGTGACATATCCTGTACGATACTGCCCTACGGGTAACAAAGACCGGCTCCTAAGGCCGGTGGAACTCAATCGTTCCGGTGGGGCCATGCAACCATCGTCGCGAACATTAAACACAACAGTCTCCTCCCAAGAGTTTGTGTCACGAGTATGCCTGTCCATAGCAATTTTGTTATCTATGGACTTACAAGATTTGATTGGTGACCTAATCAAAATAAGTCCATACAATAGTTTTACCTAAACAGACCGTCAAGTATACTAGGTAAAAATAATGAGCATACGAAAATACAAGGCATATAGACAGCCTGATGAACCTTTAAACGTGGGGCTCCCGGACATACCACACAGACTCGTAGGTCCGCAGAGGTATCCCCGCAAGGGAGGCTCCCGTAAACAAGATTTAACTAATTAACTTAATATAAGCTATTATACGTCTATGCCGAAAGGAAAGAAAATTATCTTTGTAGTGTGGGAAGATCATCATGTGCCTCACGCGGGCACTACTCCTAGTGCTAATTTGGGTAAGAAGTATTATCCTCGCATGGAGAGTCGTCACTGAATCCTTGCGAGAGCCAAGTGCCTCGCGCGGGCCTCCGTCCCAGGAAAATGTCACCACTGCTTAAAGCGGGAAAAGAGTAGTGGTCGAAAGGGGCCCACCATAATATTTAGCCAAAATGTTATAAAGAAAAGACCATAACTAGTGAGATTGTGACTATACGGTTGCATGCTGTTTTACGTGAAGACGGGATGAGCGATTCCCGAAGGATTCCCACGTCACCGTCTTGTGTAATTCTCAGTATGCTGAATTATTAGTTGCCGCTTTTATTTATGCAGGCCTTCTTCTATGCTTAACCTAATGTTTAGTTTTTAGAGACAAGAATTATTTTAGGCCGCAAATGGCTGACGTCTATCCAGCTTTTAGATACGGCTGTCATTGAGAATGGATGCCCTAAGACATCAATACTGAAGACAGCGTGCATACATGTTACTTCGCATGATCTCCGAACTGGATAAGAATCTGGACATCTCGCTCCGTAACCACCTAAAACGTCATAGGACATTGGTTACTTTTCACAAAAGCATTTTTAAAACAACTGACCTATCCTTATGGTGGGGGTAAGAGAGACGAATACCCACCGTAAATGTCCTTCCCGTGAGGGCGTGGCAGATCTGAATATCATGCCCAGACATTCTTTCAGAATTCGGTGGGGATGCGCATCTCGCCCGTCACCAGGTCCTATGGAACTATCTTTTTAACCTGGCGTTAGGTTTAAACACAAGTTGCCCAGTTATGCACTGCGGTGTGGGAGGATTGTTCAGCAGATTAAAGAAAATAATAATTTAGATATGTTTTTGCAGTGCGTTCCTACATTGGCAAAGGTAACTAACTATTGAGTATCCGAGGATGCGCGGGGAATGTGTGTGACACCACACCCTGGCCATCACCGCTCGGAAACCCCAATAGTTTCCCAGGGTCGGATCAGTCCATGGTGCGGATAGGGACATCCAAGCAATTAAGAAGCCATAGGGCTTGGTGGAACATGAAGCGAGACAATAACTTAGAAATATGAGGCCCTTTAGGTACGTTGGCCAATCTTACACAACCTTGCCGGAGTGCGGGGCTAAATTATCGCAACTACCGGAGAAGAGGCGTACACTATGTGTCTCCAAACGAAGAGATTGTCTCTAATCATATTAAACCTATCCTATCGAGCTGAATAGAAAAGATTTTTAGTCAGTAGCATGCCGGGCTAAACAGAGTTATAGCATGGACAGAGACCTCAGTGAAAAATTGTTGGTGGCGGGAGAAAGTGCTGCATACATAAATGTTGCTGTATAGTGTTTCATACATGCACTGCAGTCCTATATTTTTCTACAAATAAACAAAACATATAAACTGATGGCCACTTGCCATATATAAACTAACCAGAACAATCAACACAATGTGAAATGATCAGAATAATATATATATATATATATAGTACAGGTTGAGGAACCTACTACGGTGCGGTTAGCGAAAACACCTTACAAAAAATAAGAATAACTATAAACAGATACAGAAATTATAACTAGCAGTCCTAATACCGTTACAGTGCCTTTTAGTCATCGGGACCGGTTATACAGATACGATATAATTATCAAAGACGTAATTAACGGGATAATTAAAAATGTCAAGTATAGTTACTCGAATAATCGGTAGCCATTCTTAAGCCTGGGCTATCGTGTTACTGAAATTGATACGTCACCCTGAGTTTGACGTGAGTTGATGAATTCCCTGGAAGCTGGAAAGTTCCCACAGGCTGGTTTCCACAAACAGGATTCCCGCAAGCAGCTCATGACGGGAGTGGATCGAACTCAGGACTGTAATCCCAATATAGAATGTCTAACGAGTAGTCAGTAAGAGATACAATAACATTACTGCCATGACGAAAGTTCCCATACACTGATGGTACGGATGGAAGTTGTCACCAACCGATCATGAGCGGGCGGGGGTTGTTAACTGCGGATGAAGATACATAACTAAGCTTAACAGTGTGGGGTACGTCAGCCAGCTCTGAAGACGTACCGGGCAAAGTTTACTTTGCTGCGGCCAAAAAATTTAGATAAACCCGCACGACATCAGTGCGGGGACTGCTGAATAACCACTTTTTGGCATGGCCGGCAGATCCGGCAAGTCATCCACCCAAGAACATCGCTGCCTCTACATCTGTATAATCACATTTTCAGGCCAGGAAAGGCTTCACCGCAAGGTCCTGTTCCGAGTTAGTTCTTGATATATTCGTGAACAATATCCAAAAAGTTCCAAAAATGTTCCCGCAACAACGGGAGATACAAAATTGCTTTAGTGCGGTGGGTTGGATTACTGCTGGCTACGGGAGAGAAAACGACAGAAACCGAAATGATCGGCGTAATGCCTGTCTTGCTGATCGTAGCTGACACAGGTCCAACCTCGAGCTCTGGATCTCGTCTCCTTTTATACTACTCATGACGTCACAGGCGCAGGCTCCAATCAATCATCGGTTGAGCAACAGCCAATCAGCGCATAGCTAATAATAACGCAGTTCTGCGTACACGTGGTTATGACGTCACGGCCATACCTTGAAGATAATCAAAAGGCGGTTTCCGTGGATAACTCAGCAATTTCTTAACCGATTTTGAAATGGTTTACAGATTTGGAAAGCCCGTCGAATTCTAGTCTTGAATAATGCCAGATTCGGCGGGAACAACTTACTAAAAAAGGATTACATTGTACCGTCTCTGTACACTAAAAGCGGCATCCTATCTTGGTCATAAATTACACGCGCTGTCAAAAATAGTATTAAGCTTGCGCATGCGCACTATGTGCTTTAACGAACTTAGTTGTTTTTATAACGCGATCTCTCTCATAGGCTCGTAAATGCTTATAGCTCCACCAGCTCAGCTGGTACGGCTGGTACCTGACCGGTACCTGACCAGTCGATCCGAACTACAGTACGAACAAAGTAGTCAATAGCAATTCGAAGATTCAACAGTTTTCCGTCGCTACCTGTCATTACTATATGCTATGTGACGAGGTTCTTAGGATTTAAAAAAAAATTTGGTCGTTTGTGGTCATTAGATTAAATGACCTCTCAATGGCCTTCAAAGTGCTCAGAAAAAAATGTTAACATCATTTTTCTGATTCGTGGTCCTATGGCAAATACTTTTATATATAAAACCAAAAATTAACATTAAATTCTCACTGGACTTTATTTCGCTACATTTGATGCTACACAATAGGCACAATTCTTGTCAGCAAACGGTTCGTGCGCTGAATCACATCTGCTTTGTATGAAATAATCCACACACCATCTAGAAATATTCTCACCCCAATGTATCCAAGGGATTGGTCTGCGTATCTTCACTCGAAACATTTTGAAAAGTAGATACTCAGAGAAACAATTACCTAAATTTTGCGTAATAATCTAGTATACCAGAGTTTTATTGTCGATATTTTGAGGGAGCCTGGACTACCCCCACCCCACCCCCACCCTACCAACCGGGCACCAGTTGCACGACGCCACTGCAGATAAAGCGCAGGCTAAGCACGTCCTCTGAATGATATTTCAGGGGTCCGACGCGTAACATGGGCTAGAGTCACTCTTCGAAACGATATTACAGACTGTGCATTTCCAACAGCAGGTGGTCGCAGGGGAACCGAGGTCGTCTGGTCAGTGCCCAACTACAATACAGTAAAAGCGCTCAATGCAAGGACATGACAGCTGGGAGAATAGCCGGAGACCAGAAACACTCTGAGTAAACATTTGGATTTCAATAGGTTTATGATCCATTTGAAGCAAAAGATAAAATAAAGACCAGGTGGAAACACCAGCACAAGCGTTTTGTCAATAAATAGTAAGACTATATCCACATCACCTTTTTCAGATAGTGATAAGTATTGCAGAAACGATAGTCTGGAGAACCTACTCATTTATAAAATGTCGACTCATCTACTCTATTAAACAAAATGACTTATTTCGAAAGCCAAACAACCAACAGCTTGTAGACGCATTTGTACGATGGATGTCAAGGGAAAACATGACATAACCTCAAGAAAATCCCAAATTTATTGTCATTGATTGTAGTTCTTTGCTACACAAACAATTCAGGGAAGGGTGTAACGTTTGCGGAGATCATCTACAAGTATGCGACACAAATCAATCAACCAAAAATGCAGTGCCCCAAAGAGGTCAAAATGTGATTGTTGGGACACAATTCTCCTCATTGATGGACAGTTGAAGGCAAATGAAGTACAAACTGATAAAAGCAGATGGAGATGCCGAGTTGTTCACAGCAAAGACTGAAGTTGACAATGACACTACTTGGAGTACACCTGTAATTGGTGAAGACATTGATATGTTACTACTGCTTTACCATTATCTATAGTCAGAAGCTAAATGTCTTTATGTTAGTACTGCTTTGCCATCATCCATAGTCAGAAGCTACGTGTCTTTATGTTACTACTGCTTTACCATCATCTATAGTCAGAAGCTAAGTGTCTTTATGTTAGTACTGCTTTGCCATCATCCATAGTCAGAAGCTAAATGTCTTTATGTTAGTACTGCTTTGCCATCATCCATAGTCAGAAGCTACGTGTCTTTATGTTACTACTGCTTTACCATCATCTATAGTCAGAAGCTAAGTGTCTTTATGTTAGTACTGCTTTGCCATCATCCATAGTCAGAAGCTACGTGTCTTTATGTTAGTACTGCTTTGCCATCATCCATAGTCAGAAGCTAAGTGTCTTTATGTTAGTACTGCTTTACCATCATCTATAGTCAGAAGCTACGTGTCTTTATGTTAGTACTGCTTTGCCATCATCCATAGTCAGAAGCTACGTGTCTTTATGTTAGTACTGCTTTGCCATCATCCATAGTCAGAAGCTACGTGTCTTTATGTTAGTACTGCTTTACCATCATCTATAGTCAGAAGCCAAGTGTCTTTATGTCAGTACTGCTTTACCATCATCTATAGTCAGAAGCTAAGTCTCTTTATTTTAGTACTGCTTTACCATCATCTATAGCCAGAGGCAAAGTGTCTTTATTTTTAAGTCAGATAAATTGACAGCTAAGTATCCAGTTTAGGGCATTCTCGTCTTCAGTGGAAAACTCAATGACAAGGTTTGACATCGTCTAGACTTGATACAAGAAATGTAAGATTACAATAACACCTAATGTGCATTTGTAATCTGGAAAGGCACATAACATAAGGCATAAACTGATACGCTCTTCGGAAAACGTGCAGAGCTATTCTGTTCAGCTCAGAATCGTGAGTAAATACTGGAAGCCTGTGAGAATATCTTGATATGGCTGCATGGAGGAGGAGGTTTATGATACATTAATTTCCTGCCGGAAGGAAGATTTAGTACTACAGTTTCAATGAGCATCACATGCGTTAAAGTATAAAACATTACGTCAACATCAGATGCAGCCAGGTATCACACGTATCCTGTTCATGTCTGTCTGGGTAAAGGGGAGGATCTGACGCCATACAATTGCGGAGGTATACTTGGGTATATAACCTTGCCCCTGACGTCCTGGAGAAGTATGCCATATTTGTAGTAAAAAATCTAAGATGGCACAGCGAGAGTTTTCAGCAACAGTTTTTAATATAGACATTATTACATATTCTACAATAACTGGTTCTACTTGAGCAATCGTCTCCAATATTGGGTGGATTTACGAGCGTATATCCATTTTGGTCGCGAAGACGTGTGACAATTTTGTGCTGAAAATCTAAACGGCAACAGCAACAACTTTCAGCAACATCATTTCCAAAATATACATGTCTGACCTTACGACGGTCAGACTGTACACATCTATCAACGACGTGGGTACGCCTGGAGTCATGGCTCGTATTTCCTTTGGAATATTCATCCTTTGCCTTGTTCAAGGAATTGCATTGGCATTTTTCTGGGTTCCTGTGAAAATGCGATTTCTAGACATCCGCTGGTTTATTGGAAATACAGATATCTCTGACATCTGGAGCACCATGGTGTATTATATGATACCTTGTCTAATAGCAGGTGCATTTCATGTTGTAAACTACCTGGTGATCCTGTTTTCGAACTCTGAGGCAACGATTACATCATCTGATCAGGCGCAGAAGGCACACAGGCACACAGATTCACGGATAATTGTTATAATTATCTCTGTGTATTTTGTTACAATCCTCCCAAGCATAATTCATCTTGTGCGCCGAAATGTGCTCAATGCACCCTTCACTCATCTCGATTGGTTCTTGTGGTATATATTTTATATGTTTACCCTGGCCAATTCTTCAATTAATCCGTGGGTGTATATGTTTGCATCAGAATCTGTAACGTCTGATATTCGACATCTATTTTCATGTAGCAAAAACTAAAATATAACAAATCGGTTATTCTGTACCAATCGTAGAAAACGAGCGCTTGCTTATATTACCTTTCAGAAATGCGAAATGTATGGCCACCCTCTATGTGAATACTATTCGTAACTAAATTGTCTGGTCTCAAAATCATATCTATCTAACTGTCGTGTGCTCAAAATGCTGATTGTGACACAAAGACTAACTTTGTTAATTAATATGATATGGCGTATCCATCGTGGGCATCACATCTCAGAGAGTATTCTTACACCATGGTGCGTATGTGCTTCTTGATGACAGATTCCAAGAATGCCCAGTGTTGCTTTGAATCTGTCTTATAAGTTGCAACATGACACTTTATATAAAAGGGAGGCCTACTGTTATAGCAAACAATAAGATAATTTCATTATTATCTTCTCTAAACTGAATCTAGTGAATCATATTACTCTGTACATAAGACAATCCGATCTCTCACTCCAGTAGATGACGTCATAATTAAACACGTCAATTCATAGGTGAGGTCAGGTTCAAAATGACGTATGTCCGTAAGCAGGTGACAATAGCCATCAGAAAATTGTCTGAATTGTATAGTTTTGACTAATATACAATGTAATAAACATTATGTTGAACATTTTGAAACCCAGTCAAATTAGTTTCAAAATGTTCAACAACTTACGTGTATAGTTACTTTGAAATTATGATTTCTATTAGATTTTGCACACCATTGTGTAATGATTGGCCACACTAGAAAGCGTTAGACGATTATATTGTCCAAATCGAGATCACTGTTTTGTATCGAATTTATTTTTATCTGAGGATTGGATCGCTTCTGCTATTTATATTGACGTATACCTGGACTAATCAGAAAGTCGGAAGTAGCAGGATCATCTGTGAATGTATGGCTACTCGCCCATCAATAGAGTGGAAGGATATCGTGGTCTGCGTTATCCTAGATGTAATGTAGAGATTGTGGATGAGAGATCCATTGCTCACTGACATGATGGCACATGTTACTGGGCCTATACTTGACCAAGTCCGGGCCGGTATTGGCCCACTAATGGCCCAGTCTTCCTCTTCTTTATCTTCTTCTTCTTTTCAAATACTGTGAATCATATCTCAGAGAGTATTCTTACACCACGGTGCATATGTGCGGTACCGGTCATCGTTGTGCTGGTTAAAAATATGTACATAATATTTGCAAGGTGATTAGTGGACGTAGACACCTTCAAGTGCGGTCTTGAAGGAGTCTAGCGATGGTTGGCTAACCACTTCAGCTGGGAGTGAATTCCATATTCTGAGCCCGTCCAGGATGTGACTGTGCTGATGAGCTAGGAGAAACTGCACTATCAGGGTGACGACATGGACAACATTAATGTGTTGTAAATATTGTTTAATTAAGTTTGGGATAATGTTTTAATTCTAAATGTTTAGTAGAGTACCATGATGCATTAATGTTTCCAAAGGCTCTGCCCTTTGGTGGACTACCTGTTGTTACTATGTATATGTACAAAACCTAAAGAAATAAATAACATTGAATCTTGGGACTTGAATGTTTCCTATTATTTGAAAGTCTTTCCTTGAAACTTTCCAGTTTATCCATCTATGATATGACGTCATAAACAACTAGGGGGTGAATGTAGGGTGGTGTCATAATCAATTACAGCATGAACGACTCGATTTTTTCCGTCTTAAACGCTTAATAGTCCTACACGTTGTACGAATGTTATGTCTTTACTATTTAATAAATATTCTGTTGAATACTTTGAAACTAATTTGACTGGGCGCTGTTGTTGCGATAGGCAGCAACAGAAACCAGTTATATTAGTTTCAAACTATTCAACAGCTTGCCTGTAGAGGTTTTAAAATATTCAACAGCTTTTTTTAAATACAAAAGACATAATTCGCACAATGTGTCGGACTACTAATCGTTTGAGATGGACTAAATCTAGGCATTCATGACGTCATCCTACACGTCACGTATTTGATAATGATGTCATATTCATGTTATATGATGGATGGATATGATGGATGGATAGACTGGAAAGATCCATTGATGCTTAAGCAACGGGTGTATTATTTTATTAAATTATACCATTCATGTGCTTTCCCACCAAGACGAATAGAGCGATAAACACATCCCAATTTGTTTGTCGACTGAGTCAAAGAGGTGTCCAGCCTTTGAACATCTTTCACATTCCATTTTTTAACACCGATTACTGCCCATTGGGAGAAAGAGAAAACCTCCACGTAGGTCTCCTCCACATGTACCAACATTGTTGGGAAACCAACTTTGATAGGACGCTAACTCATCAATGTTTGTGGGCTGACATCCACAATTCATACGCAACTCAAATTACGCCTAACTTTCTTCAAACAAGAAATTGTGTTCGACACCCCATGCAACGCAATCCTCCATCGCTACGTGTAATGTATGTGGTCTGACCGAAATATCAAAGAGGCAGAGTTACCCCGCTTAGCCCGATAAGATATAGGAACTTTAGGCTTGGTTGGCTACCGTGCTAGACAATCTATTTTAAATATTATTTAAAGTAGAGAAACAAGGCGACTTGTGTGGCTGATAACGCTAGGAGAAATGTGTAGGCCATGCTAATAGACGTATACGCATCCCTTAAAGGCTATAGCTGAAGAGCACCAAGAACATACTGCAAGATCTAGAAGCCACTCTATCCGTGTCCATAACATCACTTTCACAGTTACTATCATGATTGGAATATGTACATTTATCAAATGTAGCATATGCCTTTATATGAATACACTGTATCGGGTAGGCCTGCATTAATAGTGATATTCTATTGCTTTGGGATGGTGCCTTATACAGAGGATTAGTGGTTGTATAAAATATACAAACCTCAAATCGACAGGCGGTCCAGCCAGGCAGTCAAGCAGGCGGCACACAGGCGCGCGCATGCACACACACACGCACACACACAAACACACGGGCACGCGCGCGCACGCATTCAAATCAAGACTATACTTAAATTTCAGGGCCTGTAAAGATGTACATTTTCTGTCTTCATCTCTGATGCTAGTGCATCAATAGTTGGAAGTTAACCGACGGTGTACTTGGTTCTTTTTTATAATATTCCAGTCAATATAGTGATAGACCAATGGCAAATTGCAGTATAATTTTTTTCTTCATTATGCATTTCAGAAAGGTACTTAGATTAATATATTAAACGTCTGTAAAAAGCTAGGTAGTGGAATTATGCCTAATTTGCTATATTCAAAATGGCCGCCAAAATACTGTTATTTGGCCATATAGCAAGTAGGTATTATTTCTTGTAGGTTACAATGCTATGTTTTTAGTTTTAGAGCACAATAAAGCTATTTATGTACATCGTGGCCTTAAATAATAACCGTTTCCCTTGAAAACTTCAAATATAGCGGCTGTAATTGCCTCTATATGAGTAGTTATGTTGTTCCACATAACACATTCGACTGATTACAATAGAAAAGGTTTGAATTCTTGTCTGAAGGAAACGTATCTTAGTTAGATTTTGTCCCACTGATAATCTGTCACATATGGACGATTTCAAAAGATATGCTAAAGAAAATGATGGACCAGAGAAATAATTAAAAAAGAAGTTACAATCGCGCGCGTTATACCACAATATTTCAAAGACCAAACTATCTCTAAGTTCTTGTCTCAAGGAACCTTGTATCTTAACTGGATGTTATACAACCTTTGAGACAAGATCGATGACTTCACCAGACCATGTCAAAGTGGCTTCAGACGCGGACGCAGCTATGCAGACATTGTATTGGCTCAACGCATGCTTGTGTTAGTAGTCATGTCCAAACACTGGGATTTCCACAAAATGGCCATTGACATGTCCAGAGCCTTTGACACAATTAAATGCTCAAAGATCCTAGATGTACTACACCAGGCCAGCTGCCATGAAGGTGAGATAGACTAGTGAGACTACTTCTTGCAGACACTAAGCTGAGAGTACGACTCAAATCAGTGAAGCCCGTAAAATTTGAGACATCAATCGGCTCCCCACAGGAGATGGTCTATCTCCAGTGCTTTTCATCTGTTACCATGCTGCAGCAATGAAATTCGTGCGGGGAAGTTCCACAAGACCAACGACCACCACCACCACCCCCACATTTAATCTGTCAAATATATGGACAAATAATATACTTTCAAAATCTTGTAACAGCCACATGCTTCCAAATGATGTAACAATGGGGTACACCGTGCTGGCAACGCTGTATAGTACGGCCATCTACGTGTGGGGCCATAAGATGGCAATTCTTTAAAGCATTTGTTCGCAAACCATTTAACATAGTAAGTGATTTGTATTAAGTGACCTCCTGTATGGAGTACCAAATCAGACCATCCAGTAGTGGTGACTAAAGACAAGTAACCGGCAAGGAGTTGTTTCTTTACTATGGTTGAGCGTGGTGCTTCAGATAGTAAGCTTGCAAGTCAAGTTGATGTAACATCACTGTCATGTTCCATATCTACTGATGGGAT
>CM067365.1:40135628-40210628 GCA_034401795.1 Chaetoderma sp. LZ-2023a
GCTAAAATATATTGCCCAGTAATGTGTAATCAGCAAATATCTTTGCCATAGGAAGGTAGGATCTTATTTACATATTTCGGGGCAACGAGGAGGCGTGTATACTATTTTGATTTTCCGGGTGAATTATATTACCACCGTTCTGATACAGATATGCATGTCTGTTGAAGTGATTTCTATTATATTGTGTATGTCACAAAACCTCTCTCTCTCTCTCTCTCTCTCTCTCTCTCTCTCTCTCTCTCGCCACCACAAACACCCCCGTCCCACCTCCCTCCCTTTCTCTCTATCTCCCCTCGCCTCTCACTCCCTCACTCACTACCTAGATCCCTCATTTTCTCACCTCCTTCCCCCCACACCCTCCCTCCCTCTCTACCTCCCTCCCTCCTTCCCTCCCCCCTCCCTCCCCCTTCCCCCTCCCTCCCCCTCCCTCCTCGCTACCTCCCTCTCCTCTACCCCCTCCCTCCCTGCCTCCATCTATCGCCCCTCCCTCCCTCACTCCATCTCTCCTTCCCTGGCATACGGCTGACTCCCTTATAGCTTATTTGAATTCCATACCGGTGTATAAGGCCTGTTAGTGCATACCCTTGTGTTGTGATATATACATATAGTTGAGTGGGAATTGTGGGTAGATTCTTGTTAACCATGTTTTTTACACTTAATATTTCATAAACTTATGGAAAATTGTGCTTGGCACGGGAAAAATAGATTAAATCTTAACGTATAGCACTGATAAGATTTTTGGATGCGATTAACAGGTGTGAAAAGTAGTCATTACACTTGGAAAAGACATACGATTCATGTTTAAGTATAGATCTTATGGGAAAGCTGTGCTATATATCAAAAGTAAGTCACTGGTATGTACTTTTCACAGCTCAATGGATATTAAACAAATTGTCGTTCAGTCTGTGTTCTCAATAGTCTTCCTTCGATGGTCACCAACCCTGGCGTTGGTTCATCTTAGACTATAGGTGTGGGCGTCTCAAAGGGGTTGTACCTTTCACGGTTCGCGCAAGATTAAAAGAAAATTTACTTTGGGTGGTGCGCGAGTATCACGACCTGGAAAAAAAATAGTATTCACAACAGATCAAAAGACTTGTTTGCTGTAGGGAAGAAGTTGACTAATAAATTAACAACTCGGCTAAACTTAGTCAAAGCCGTTAATGTTATAGTTTTGACAGGTGGCATAACGTTACGGTACGGTGGCGTGAATATTTTGAGAATTTCTAGACTATGAAAGAACCAACCAGTCATCCTGTTACCCGAACTCGAGAAAGCCCCAGAATTTGATGACATATCAACAGAATAACCCAAAGCAACAGGCGAAGTAGCTATACATTACGGCAAAATCTCTTTAATCGGATATGGTCAACAAAACAATGGCTAGAAGACTGGACTAAAGAGCTATTTATTGTGATGCCAAAGAAATGTGGCAAATGATAATGTCCAAGCAATCAAAATGTCTCCTCATTGCTCATGCAAGCAAAATACTCCGTTATGTCACGATAGGCAAACTCCATCAATGCTTCGAACGAGAAGTGCCAAAACACCAGGTAGGATTTAGAAAATCTCGCGGATGTCGGGATATGATTGCTAACATTCACTGGATAATTGAAAGATGTATGGAGTACACGCAACTAGTGTACATGTATTTCCTAGAGTATTCTAAAGCTTTCGACACGGTGCAGCATCAACTTATGGGTCTCACGATTGAAGGGATTGGGGTTTCATAAATGGCAGTTCTTCTACAATCATTGTATAACGAGACATCATCAACTATGCCAACTGCATGTGAGGACTGCGACTGGTTTGGCATCAGGCATGGAGTGCGTCAAGGCTGTATCACCTTGCCGTTCTTATTCAAAATTATATGCAGAGTGATTTGTGCGATATGTGCTGGAAGACTATATTAAAGGTGTGACCATTGGGGCAACATAATGAACAACTTGCTATACCCGAGTGGCGCGACGTTGTTGGCTAACGTGAAGAAATCGTGTCACTTTCACAATGTACAGAAAAGGAAGCTCATAGTTATTGAAGACAATCAGATACACGAAGAAACTGCTGCTGGTGAATTTATTGAAGTGGTAAATGATTTTTACTTTCTTGGCAGTGACATATCCAATATCGGGAGCAATGCGAAAGAGGTTAAAATCAGAGAGGCAAATGCACGACAAGCAGTGATTGGCCTGCAGATGAGTTGAAAAAATGATGGAATATCGAAATGTAGAATAATGGGGTTCATGAACTAATTGGTAATCAGCATTGCATTCTACTGTTGCGAGATATAGGCTTTGACCAATGTAGAAAGGACAAGGATCACCAGATTCGAAGGGTGGTGCTGGAACAAGATACTGTAAATACCAGTGTAGAACAGTCAACGCAATGTAGGCGTGTTGACGAGGGCATACAATCCTAGAATCCTGTTGAATACCATAAACCAACGAAAGCGAGAGTATTTTGGACATGTGACAAAAAGAGGTGGTGATAGTCTGGAGAGGCCTGTTAATGATGGTGGTGTCGATTATCGAAGAGGTCGTGGAGGGTCAATGACTCGTTGGATAGACTGAATTAGGATAAGGACTAGAAGAGAGGATTTAAAGCAGCAATTAGACCGTACCATCTGGAAGTCTGTTGGAGCAGACTCGCAATGGAACGACATATTCAAGTATCTACCCGAGAGGGAGAGGGGGGAGGGAGCGGGAGAGAGAGATGAGAGATGGTATCATATCTGATGACATGCATTACTAAAATATTGGTTCGCTTATTAGAACCAATAATAAACATTCCTTGAGAGCCTGAATGTCATATGTGTAGACTTACAAGTTTTAAATGTTAGCAAGCGAAGAGCCAACGCGCTGGATGCTGTAGAAACTGAGAGTTATTTCTTACTCAAGGGTGAATGTATGCATGGTTACTTTATTCTGTGGCTGTAGTTGTAGAAACATCCTACAGTTGCAATCAGGAATTCTTCCCTTTTGCCCACTGTGTCTTGTCCTCGGCCTTAGCTTTTGCAGGGCCATTCTTGACTTGAGAGTCCTGCTTTCTTGAAGTCACGTCGTAGCATGCTTAGCAGATTTATGCAATGACGTCCTCTCCTGGCTTTGTATTATTTGTTGGCTCCTAGTAAGGCGAATTCCAATGGTCTCTGTGCTGGTGTGTCTTCTGGCATCTTTAGCACAGGGGAAACATGGACCATATTTGCTTGCCGACTTTGACAGACAGCAGCGACGTATTACATATCTTGCATAGTGCATCATTGCAAATTAAGCTGTCTGTCCATCAGTATCCAATGATGGTACGTAGGTGTTTGCAGTGGCAGGCATCGAGTTTGTCTGGAGCTGCCTTTGGCGCTGCGCAGCTGTTACAGTTATACAGCTTCAAGGATACGTAGGTTGCATTGTCTAAGGGCAATCTGTTTATCAAGCGCATCTTTGATCTACGAATCCATAGCGTCCAGAAGGACTGGTAATGTATGTTGTCCATGACGCAGCATGCCGCACCGTCAGCAGTACTGCAAAGCAGAGAGACCAGGATTTTACTTTTCCTCCATGGGTTGCCACCACGAAGTGGATCATCATTTTCATTAGTTGTATGGCTTGGAGATAGATATATGTAGGTGAACTCTGTTTTTGGATTTATTCATAAAGAGATTCTTAAAGTTTGCTTGCAGCTATTGAGAGAAGTTCGTCAACGGGGTTTCTTTTCCTCGTCTATGAAGTCCAACTCGTCGGCATATTCCATCGCTAGCGACATACCCAGTATTTACACTGGGGGTTTGGGTCTTGTGGAACTTTCCCGTAAGGATTTCAATGCAGCGGCAAGGTAACATATGAAAAGCAAAGGAGATAGACCATCTCCCTTTGGAGAGCCGATTGATGTCTCAACCTCTGCAGACTTCTATGACTTGACTCGTACTCTCAGCTTGGTGTCTGCAAGCCGTTGTCTCACTAGTTGTAGCTCATCTTCCTTGCAACTGGCCTGGCGTAGTCTCCCAGTGTTAAGACATGAATAACGACACATGCATACGCTGAGCCCATACATTGTCTGCACAGTTGCGTCCATGTTTGAAGTCCCTTTGACATGATCCGCTGAAGTCATCGATCTTGTCTCGGGTGCCACATAGAATAACATTGGATAGGATTTTCCGTATGTTGTTGAGGAGCACAATGGGCTGCAGATTAGCTGGGGGCACGTGGCTTCTTCAGCTTGGGTACTACGTCGATGGGGAGTTTGTGCATAAAAGCTGCATTGACTAGGTACGTGATCAGTTTTGAGATAATGTCACTTGCACATTTGAATAGTTCATTGACCATGCCATCAGGTCCGGATGCACGCCCATCTTTTAGGGCTTTATGTGCCTTCTCAACCTCTGCTCTTTTAATTGATGCTAGTAATGGTCTGAAGTCTCCTGAGAACGGGTGCAAGGGCTCATCATCGTGGTCAGTAAAATGTTCCTTGAACTATTCTCGAATCGCATCGGCTTTGCCATGGTAAGTCCCGAGAAAGTGTCCTTCAGAGTTGTGTACAGTAAGTGATGGTGTGTAGACAGTAACTCTCAGGGCTCGGGCTAGCAGAAACATTTTGTGACAGTCATCCGTGGCAGTGATTTCATCTGCTAGGGAGTCTGTTTGTTGAATAGCAAGATCTTTTAAGGATTCACTGATGTGGTGCAGAATGGTTGCTACTAGGGATGCTTGACTCTTGTTACTTCAGTAATTTGCATCACTGTCTGTACCGTTCTGCAACCTTGGTCACGCTGGCAAGCATTTGATATTGTGCTAATTATTGAGCAAATAGTTTCATCTAGATCAGTCCAGATTCGCACTGAAATGTGAAATTTTCGCAAGATCGATAAAGGGCAGTTGATTGGTCAATGAAGTTGGCATAGATGTAAAGAACTGACCACACTCTGCATATCCAAGAATTGTATTATGCAAATTCTAAATGTGCGTGTACCTAAGTCGCATGTAAGGTCTTCAATTATTGGTTGAGATCATTACTGCTTGTCTGGAAACCCATGATACAGGATCTGATATATCGGGTGACAATTTAGTAGCGTACCGAAGATAATATACCAGGAAATATGAGTGGATCAATGGCCCATATGATTTGAGCACGGATAATCCAGGACCCTTTTGTAATCTGATTGGTTGAAGATAAGAATTTAGAAGAAAGAAGTAATTTAATTAGCTAGCATATCATCCCAGTCAACTGTAAAATATGATACGGCAATAGAGAGTGTTAACTTCTGACATCATCTTAATGATCGTATGCTGATCTAGACCAGGCTCGCGATGGCTCTTTAGCTATGCCCCGCCCATCTCTATCTAAGCTCCACCCACACCTCGCTCGTGTTTGTGTCGATCGATCTCTGAACTCCCTGACTATCAATTTTCAGAAAACTATGCAAGTAAGTTGTTGAATATTTTGAAACTAATTTGCCTGGGTACTGCTGCTGCCTATGGCAGCAACAGCGCCCAGCAAATTAGTTTCAAAATATTTGACAGATTGCTTATTAAATCGTAAAGACATACAATTCGTACAACGTGTCGCGCTATTCAGCATTTAAGACGGACTAAATCCCGTCATTCATGCTGTAATTGATTATGATGTCACCATACAAGTCACGTAGTTGATTACGACGTCATATGATGGACAGATAACTGGAAATGCCCATTGTTCACCGATCAGCCTCTAGCCAGGATGAGATTTAGAACTTTCAAATAAATTATACTGCTGTTGTTGTTGTTGTTGTTGTTGTTGTTGTTGCTGTTGTTGTTGTTGGTGTTGTCGTTGTTGTTGTTGCTGCTGCTGCTACTACTGCTGCTGCTGCTACTAATGCTGCTATTGCTGCTACTGATAATGCTGCTGTTGCTGCTGCTGCTACTACTACTACTACCACTACTACTACTACTACTACTACTACTACTACTACTACTACTACTACTACTACTACTACTACTACTACTACTACTACTACCACTACTACTACTACTACTACTACTACTACTACTACCACTACTACTACTACTACTACTACTACTACTACTACCACTACTACTACTACTACTACTACTACTACAACTACTACTACTACTACTACTACTACCACTACTACTACTACTACTACTACTACTACTACTACTACTACTACTACTACTACTATGACGACGACGACGACGACTACTACTACTACTACTACTACTACTACTACTACTACTACTACTACTACTACTACTCCTACTACTACTACTACTACTACTACTACTTTTTTTTCTTCTTTTTTTGAAAATCCGACGCTGACGCAGACGGATACACTTCCCGAAGGAACTCCTTTAAAAAGGCTTGCAAACCCCCATAAAAAATCGGTTGAAATAGCAGGCTTTATTAATAGAATAACAATACAAACCTAACATGTCAAAACAGTGCAAGCTAAAATACTCTATTATCATATACCACAACCGTGGCATAACTACATAGAAAACATAATTAATAAAGAGCTGATAACATAACATAATTCAACAAAGACATTGCTATTTGCACACCGTGTAGTAGTAGGCCCAAATGGCGAGCATAGCTAACCAACAAGTGGTAAAGTCACTCATCAATAATTAGCAGTAAGCTACTGCTAATCATTGATGCCATTGAGCCAATTCATGACCGGCAGGCTAAGTAGATCATATGTAGTTTAACGTAGCACACCGTATAGTAATAGGGCCAAATGGCGAGTGCAGCTCGCCAACAAGTGGCGAGGTGACTCGTCAATAAGTAACAAAAAGTCACTCATTGACGCCAGTTAGCCGATTATTAAATACCCGTAGTAGCATTTATATAATATAATGCACAAAGCAAACGTATACAAACTATGACTACTTAGATGGCGCTCTGGGTTCACATTCTGAATTTACTTCATTGTAAGTTTTTGCAAATTAGCCTGGAACAAATACACCTACAGTAAATATTTACAACAGGAAGCTAATTGTAAGATATCAGACTCTGTTAACTTGAAAATCGGATCACCTCCAGAATATTGACATAATGCTCATTTGATATTTAAATATTCTGATCCCAAGGTTAGGATATTCGTCAAGATTAGAGTTTCCTAAGGCATTACAATTTTTAAACAAAGGCAATTAAATTAAATTAAAATAGCATTTATCAATATACAGCAAGCAGCGAGTGTGCTAGCTTATACAAGTTCCACATCTGATATTTTTAGATATCCGTATTCAATTGATACTAGGCCAGTTTTGCACCATACGTCTTTAAATCTACTTTCTCTCCCATGTTCTACTAGCCTGTAAAATTCACAATGAATGCAGTTTATCAACAATGATCGAAATATAGCTTGTATGGCTCTCTGATGGTTGTTGCCGGTTTTATCTCTGGCCTCTGAACACCGATGCTTCCAGATGGCCCACACTCCTACAGATAACAGGGTTATTAACAATTCTTTCTCCTTGCTATTAATGATTCGTCCGATAGTTGAGCAATCTTTGAACAAAATTGTTTCAGCCACTAAATTCACATATTTGGTTCCAAATTTAGCAAGGAGCATATTGATATATACCCAAAAGCCTGTAGTTATGCGACACTGAGTAAATAGATGGTCTATCGTTTCATCCTCAGTATTACATAATAAGCACCGGTCTGTACTTGATATTTTACACATATAAGTAAGATGACCGACCCATAGCCTTCGATGGAGTTATCGCCATGCCAGGTCCCGTGCATTTCATGGTAGACAAGGTAGATGTATTGATTTCCAGGCATTTTTCCAGTTCTTTGGCGTGCATCCTAAATTGTTCCAATGCCTAACCACAATAGGAGTCTGTCTCCGACTTTGCATTAGAATTCTATACCAGTCTCTAGATGCCATGTTGTGTTTTATATGTTCTGACATAAATACTAATGTTGGTTGCAACATATCAATGTTGCCACGTGCTTTCGGCAATTTGAGCCATACAGCAGGTATTGCATTCTTTATTCTAACAAATAAGCGCTGAGCATCAATATGTCTCATTGATGTTATTCTTGCTACATCTTGCATCGCAATCCATTTACGAGATTTCGCATTTACCAAGTCACGTAAATATTGAATACCATTTGTGGCCATAGAGGGCAAATATAATACATCATCATTATCACGAATCAACTCGTTGCCCCAAAGACGTTGCTCTAAGGCATCTTCCCAACAATTGGGTTGTGGCACTGATCGTGTAAATATTTTTAAGGCTTCGAGCTGTTCTTTATATACATTTGGAATCTTTTGATGATTAGGTGGCAATTTATTGCACATAAATAAACATTCTACTGGAAATGGGTCAACGTACCTTTGGAGAAGCGCCCTTGAAACACTTGACCAAGATGAGTTTGAAGTAAGTAACTTATTCAAGAATTTCAATTTTAAAGAAGCACACTTTGCTGAAACATTAACCAAATCCAGGCCTCCGGCATGCTTTTCATTGGTGAGGATTGACTCTGATACTAAATGGGCTTTGTCCTCCCATAAGAAGGACAAAAGTAACGTGTTGATCTTTGACTCTACTGATTTGGGCATATGAACTACAGAAGCGGTATACCACAGTCCAGATAAAATTAAATTATTACGGACAAATGTCCTGCCAAAGACAGTTACGCGACGTCGTTTCCAATTTAGTAATGCACACTTTAGCTTGGATATCCTTTCTTCCCAGTTTATTATTACATCCTGTTCTCTACCAAAGTAAATACCCAAAATCTTTCAAGAATTTTATGACATCATTTGAGCAGTTAATATCCATCACATTATCAGTTCTGCCCTTCCAATCGCCCAAAAACAATCCCTTATATTTATCTTTATTGACTTTAAGTCCTGATGCCTTTTGAAAATCTGTTAATACTCCATTTAAAATTCCAGAATCCGTATTTTTACCCGCAAACACAGTCGTATCATCTGCATATTGAGAAACCTTTAGTGGCCTTTTTACGCCACGTATACATATTCCCTGAAAGTCATTGCGTTGCCTCAATGTGGCCCCCAACGATTCCATAGCTATGACGAATAGAAGCGGGGACAGTGAGCAAACCTGTCTGACACCTCGTTCCAACACTACAGGTTTGGATAGCTGATTATTTACTAAATAGCAACTTGTTATATCAGTATATAAAATATTGACCCATTTAATAAATCTGGAACAAAAGCCAATATGGTCTAAAGACTTAAACAAGAAATGCCATTCTAGTCTGTCAAACGCCTTCTCGTTATCAAGTGCTATTATTGCTGCTGGGATACAATCCTTTTCAACTAATTGAATAAGGTCCCGTATAAGCAAAGTGTTGTTTAATATTGATCTTCCTGGCACAGAGCAGGTTTGATCATCATGAATGACTTCGCCTAGGACTGCGCCAAGTTTTAATGTTAGTGCCCGAGTAATAATCTTATAATCTACACAGAGTAGAGAGATTGGTCTATAATTCTGTATTTTATTTCTGTCACCCCTCTTGTATATAAGCCGAAGATATGCTTGGGCCATCGATGTAGGGAGATGCCCTTGCTTAAAAATGCTGGTTGCTATTTCTTCTAATACTGGCCCAAATATGTGCCAGAATGTTTGATAAAATTCAACTGGAAGTCCGTCACATCCAGGAGACCTTTCTAACTTCATACCTTTGAGGGATTTTGTCAAATCATCAATTGTTATTGATTGGTCACAGCTTTCGCGACATGAATCTGGAAGTCTTTTCGTTTTATTAGCTAAAACATCTCTAGTGGCAGTTTCCTCGCTTCCCTCAGATTTATACAATGATTTGTAAAATTCGGATACTGTTTCAATCATTTCTGCATTTGTGCACACTGATACTCCATCATTAGTCTTCAGTGAGCGCATTAATTTCTCTATACCTCTTGCTTTTTCCAAGTTACAAAAGTAACGTGTAGGCTTTTCGCCCTCGGTGTGCATTTGTGCTCTTGACCTTATTTTGGCGCCATCAAACTGATATTGCTCTATTTCATTTAGTCTACCTTTTAATTTAACTAATAGTTCGTAATAATTATATTCTCCATTATTAATTTTACACACCGACCTCTGAAGCGCCTTTTTACGCTTTCGCATTTCTCGTGCTTTATTGATGTTATACATTCATACAAACTTCTCTTTTCATCCCAATGCCTCCAACAACTTTCTACATATTTGCGATAGCAACTATCTCGTAACAACGCTACATTGAGTGTCCAAAATCCATGTCCTCGTTTGATCCAGTCAGCATTGTCTAATGTGATGGAAAACATATTGTGATCAGAGAAAGTTACTGGTTTTATGTTAGTTTTACACATGTAACCTTTCCATGATCGTTCTACATAGATCATGTTCTATCTGGATGCTTTCTTTCCATCGTTTGAAAACCAAGTAAAGTCCCTTCCCTCTGGATTTTCAATCCGATAAGTGTCTAACAAGGTTTTATATTCCCAGATGTGTTCCAAAATATTATGAGATGTGTCATTAAAATTAGACCTAGCATTTCTGTCTTTAACTTCATCTAATATCCAATTAAAGTCACCCCCCATAATTAGGTTTTCAG
Organism: Chaetoderma sp. LZ-2023a; assembly: GCA_034401795.1. Classification (NCBI taxonomy): domain Eukaryota; kingdom Metazoa; phylum Mollusca; class Caudofoveata; order Chaetodermatida; family Chaetodermatidae; genus Chaetoderma; species Chaetoderma sp. LZ-2023a. Next base: position 40,146,189 of record CM067365.1, read on the forward strand.
GCGTTCTGTCTTGAATTATTGTGGAAACATCATTTAGAAATTCACGACGCAATTGATGAGAGGTTGGCGCATAAAGGCACGTCAAATTTAAACTTGTGTTTAGTACATCAAATCCATCGTCCATTTGTATCTGATGACGAAGATATAACATCAACATAGTTGAGACAGCGGGGCAGGATAAGAACGGCCACTCCCGCGCTATTATCTTGTGATAACGAATAAAAAATCTGTCCTTTTGAAATATCTTTCAGAGATTCATACACTTCAATTTTTTGAATTTTAGTTTCTTGTAGAAAAACAATATCAACTCTCTCATTTGCTAATTCTTCAAGCAAGTGGCGCTGCTTGAATTCGGTATTTAATCTTTTGCAATTGATGGTGCAGATAATCATAATTTGTAAAATGATGTTTACAACCGCCTTCATTAGGTTAACTTGATTTGGGATTTTTAGCTCGTTTCTTAGACCATTTACCTAATTTTCCTGCGAATTCAATGTTTCCTAGTTCTACCACAGACAAATATTCGTATTTGGAAATATCAGAATCATGGCGCAGTAGACGATATTTCACGCCTCTCGCCGTTACATATGGCACCAACACTTCACCCACTTCTGATCGGTACATTACCATTTCATCTTTCATCTGTGAACTCTGTGTTTGATTGGACACATCTGATTCTACAACTGACATTGTATCATCATCCATATCATTTACTTCAATCTCAGATTCTGAGCTATTGTCATCTTTATGACGCTTATTGCTACTTAAGTTACATTTGGCAGGAGCGTCATTTACCATATTTTCAAGCTGACTTAAATCAAGAGGGCTTAGCGGAAAATCGACTGAACTTTCCGTCTTCTGAGTCCTAAACTTACCCTGTCCCAATTTTAATTCATCTTCTAAGGAATTGTAAACTGGCCCTTCTGTAAGATCATCATTTTCCTACGTGTATTTTACAGCCACGTTTGGTTCCACTGCATTTTGATTATTTTCTTGACTTAAGGTTATACCCTCCTCTAATACTTGAATTTCATCAACTGTAGTTACTTTAACAGGATTTGATGATTTGTTTGTGTCATTTTCAGTGGCATGAACCACAACAATAGCTTCCGTAGTGATTGCTTCAGAAGCATTTGACTCAGTTGCAGCCTTTAATGGGCGATTATCTCCTGATACTGAGGGCTTGTTTTGATTTTTTGGACAGCGGTATTTAAAATGGTCAACTGAACCACAGAGCAAACATTTGTTTCGACTGGGACAATCTGTTGCCAAATGGTCAGTACTCAGGCAGATCCGGCACTCTTTAATTTGCCCTCTATACCATAAGGGCAGGACAAAGCTGTCATCAAGCGTCAATCTGCTTGGTAACGGGCTATCCACTTTAACAAACCAGATGCGTCTTACACCGTTTTCTAGCGTTCTGTCAAAGGGATACGTTTCCCGTTCAATCTTTTGCACTTTGCCATACTTCTTGAGTTCATTCATTATTCTGTCATCTGGAATTTCGAGTGGAACTTTCATCTTCACTAGCAACCTATCTGACTCGATTTCCTCTACGTTACAAACTTCGCCTCTTACAATAAGAACATCTTCTAGAAGCTTTTCCTTGACCCCCCCCCCCTCATTTGACACTGTTACATTCCATACAGTTTTAGAAACATTAATAAGCCCCTGCAAAGCAGCGGGTCCAGCGTCAACGACGTCCTTTAACCCATGATACACGTCGATAGCCGTGACACCCCACCCCTTAGTTGTTATCTTAAGGCTTAGGGTACGCTTATAGGTTGCCATGGTGTTTTATAAAAAGAGGAAACCCATACTACTACAATATATAATACAAAAATATAACACCAAGACGCAGGGGAAAGAGCTAAACACCAAATAAATAGTGTCCCCTTTTGAAACCCTGACGTTTACCAACAAATATACGAATAGAGAGTACAGTCGTATAGTTGTTAGTTTGAACCACTTTCTAAGTGGTTCACTAATGCATATTAACTTATTACAGACATGTATTTGTTAGTCTGTTCGAGTTGACCGGGTACAGCCAACTGACTGTAAAGATTTATATAATCAAAGTACTAGGCTTGCGCTTACAAATGACAAAGGACTTAAATCCACTCGCTCAAGCGATCTTGCCAAATATAATGCGCTATAGCCAACGAACTATAGAAATAGCATACTGGCGCGGGGAGAAAAGTATTGCATTTACCACAGTAAGAGGAGCCCTATTAAATGGCTGAAACCGCCAGCTAAGAGGAGTGCCTTTAGAAAATGGAGACACAAAATGCGCTCCAACCAAGACAAGAATTTACAAATTAAACATAAAGTTTGAAAGGAAATACTAATACGAAATATATATATAAAATTGATCTAGAAAATCGCGCTAGCAAATTCGGGCAGCAATGTCAGAGCTAAATAAACGCGTGCGTTCACTTCGACGACTACTACTACTACTACTACTACTACTACTACTGCTACTACTACTACTACTACTACTACTACTTCTATTACTACCTTCCTCTCCCTGAACCACCAATAGCAACATCCCCAAGATAAGCGCGTAATGAAGAATCTCAACAGACAACATGTTGCTGAAGATAAAGAAGCGAACAAGATTATTGATTTAATCAGTACATATCACTTCTTATACAACTCTTTATGAATTTATGCAAACAAATTATGTCCATCTATTCAACAAACCTTCCAAAGCAATACCATTCGTTCAGTCCATCTCTCTCTCTCTCTCTCTCTCTCTCTCTCTCCACTCTACCCTTTCTCCCTGGGCGCTCTTTCTCCCTCTGTCGTTCACTCGCTCTCATCTCTTCTCGTTCTGCCTCTACCTTCTCCACCCGTCTAGCAATTAGGTGCATGCACAGCATTTGTCAAGTAAGTATGCGAGATATCGTAGAGTTGGGCCTACTGTTAAAGTAATGAAGCACTCCTTGTCTCAAATGAGAACGAGACATTTGTATTTGAGAATGCTTTTCTGCCTACCTACTGCCTACCTACCCACATGCCTGCCTGTCAATCTACTGGCTAACCTGTTAGTCTGATTGATTGTTTGTTTGCTTCATTTCTATTTGTTTGTCCATTTGCATGTGCATGTACGTGCCCTTTTGTGTATACACGTGTCTGTATGTCTGTACCTGGCTGTAGCCGGCAAGATCTGATCCGATTTGACACAAACTGGTGTTCCTGTAAACTTTAGTTTCAAAACTGTAGACTGTTACCTGACAATAAAAATTGCCCAAACCGACCTCATCCCGAGGGGAAAAGGTAATAAATGCCCCCAAGGGGCATATAGCTCACCTAGCTGATGAGGAACAACAAACACGTTTTCCATTAAGTAATGCACAACAAGCACCATTAATCCATCAGGCTTGCATAACTCTTGACATATAAACAATGGGGCAATGGTCCTTATCATTCTTTACCAATGAGGCAACAATCCTTCCTACTAATGACTAACAACATACGTTGCACTGACACTATTAACCAATGGACCAAGACCCATGTACCAACGGTGCAAGCATAGCTGTTGCCACTGACCTACAAGAGCACGGGTTCCTGCCATTATTTACCAATGGGGTAGGTGCTGCAGACATAATTGGTCAATGGATAAAGCATCCTTGGTCAATGAGGAAACCGTAACTGATGTCAAAGACCAATTCACCTTTCGAGAGTATCCATCCATCATCAGACCTCGCATGACGTCATAATCAGCTCAGCGCGTGTATGATGACGTCATAATCATTATGTCATAAAGGGTTCCATATAGACCGTCATCAAATCTCAAATAGTCCGACACGTTGTATGAATTCTATGTCTTTCTAATTGTTTGCTATTTAATAAACATGCTGTTGAATATTTTGAAACTAATTTGACTGGGCGCCCAGTCAAATTGGTTTCAAAATATTCAACAGCTTACCTGTGTATTTATTTTGGAAATTGATCGTCAGGGTGTTCACGAGCGAGGTGGGTGGAGCTTAGCTAGCGATGGGCGGGGCATAGCCAAAACCGGAAAGGTCCATTGGTTAAGGGTCGCTGGAAAACGAATAGGCCAGAAATATGAACAATAGTGCCGGAAAACAGAGTCTGTGTATGCCTGAAACTACTGACTACGGGATAAAGCTCAATTGGCCCATGGGCCACACATAATAAATGCCATGGACAAATGGGCCAATGGTCACATGCAAAGAATTAGAGAGGAAATGCAAGAATAGTGGTGTCCTTATTATTATTATTATTATTATTATTATTATTATTATTATTATTATTATTATTATTATTATTATTGACCAACGGTAAATGTACCATTGATCAGTGGGGCAGCCATCCCTGATAATACTGTCAAACGTTTCAAGTGTAATAACAGATGCCATTTACTAATGGGACAATGGGCACAGTAAAACATTTGGATGAGGAAAAGCAAGAATAGTGGCATCCTTGACATTATTGACAAACGGAAAAAGTGCCATTAGTCAATGGAGTAGACATCCCTGACACTATTACCAAATAGTAGTCAATAATTTGGATGCAATGACCAATGGGAAAGGTACCAATCATCAATGGGGCAGCCATCCCTGACACAATTATCAAATGAGTAAACTGTATTAAAGGAACATTTCTGCTAAACCTTCATCAACAATTTACGAAACGTCATACATGTTATCTTCGCCCTATCGTTCAATACTTAAAATCGCGTTAAGGGACCAGAGTTATGGCCCTTAAATCAAGTTGTGGCCTCGTTGACTGAAAGAACATATCTGTTAAATTTGTTTTTAATCCATCAACAATTGACAGGGCACATGTATAACCCCACCGTCCCCACCACCCCCCCCCCCCCACCCCTACCCCACCCCACCCCACCCCACCCATACTAGGGTTCAATAGTTTAAAATATCTTAATGAACCAGAGTTATTGGCCTTGTTTAAGGGCGTGGCCACGTAACATTCAGATCTCGAATAGATGTCGCATAAAGGAACATATCTGCCAAATCTAATTTAAAACCATCGATAAATTAGGAAATGTGCCACAAACGTATTTTCACACTAGGCTTCAATACTTTGAAAATATAGCACAGGCCATAACTCGGCTATTTGTGGGCGTGGCCGGTCATCTTCATAGCCCAAATAGATATTCCCTAATAAGAAATATCCAAATTTCGTTTTATTCCAACGATAAATGACTAAACGTGCCACAGACGTATTTTCGCCATCGGTCTCAATACGTGGAAAATATAGCAAGGGTCATAACACTGTTATTCGTTGGTATGGCCACTTCGAAATATGTAGCCCAAATAGATATTGCCCAAAGGAGCATATCTGCCAAATTCGGTTTTAATCATCAACAAATAGCGAAACGTGCCACAATCACTGACATACGATGGGCAGACAGACAGACAGACAGACAAGCAGACAAGCAGGCGGGCATGCAGGCTGGCTGGCAGGCGGGCAGACAGCAGGCTGGCAGCAGGCAGGCTGCAGGCAGGCAGCAGGCGGGCAGCCAGACCAATCTCACCTCTATGAGCTAGAAACAAACTGACTTGCAAACAGTCTACAAAATCTGATTGCTCATTTCAGTGTTTTCATTCAATGTAGTGTAAACACTGAAATCAGCTTTAAATCTAAGCCTATGTTATGGACTTACCTGTAAATGCATGTAATAGTTCACTGCCTAGATGCTTAGAATCTGACAACTCAAGACATAGCCCTGTATATAGACTTAGTATATAGGCCAAGACGGTCCAACAGCCTATTATATGTTTGTTTATGCATCACCTATTATGACTCACTACACCTGTTTACATAATGCTCATAATACAAGTTACCCTGCCCATATCGGACACTTGCTTTCTGAAGCAAACGATTGCGGTTCTTTAAGACCGGTGATCATAGAACAAGCCATCTTCACGAATCACCTTTCTTTGCACCGGAAAGCTATAGTCTATGTAGCAATAACCTCTATTAAGCGACCACCTGTCCGTTGCGACAACTTTTTGTGAATACATTGGATGTCCGTTATAGAGAGGTATTGCTCTACCTGGTGTATTGAGAGTTGAATGCTCATTTTCCCGACCGAATGGATGCATCCAGTTTTAGCTATGCATCGCCCATTCCTAGCTAAGGTCCGCCCACGCTTTGTCCCTGAGCATCAATTTCCAGAAAAATATACAGGTAAGCTGTTAAATATTTTGAAACTAATTTGACTGGGTGCTGTTGCCGCCTATGGCAGCAACATTGCCCAGTCATATTAGTTTCAAACTATTCAACAGAATAGTTATTAAGCATTAAAGACATACTATGCATACAACTTGACGGACTACTACGCGTTTAAGACGGAGTTAGATATACCAGTCATGACGTATTTAATTGTGACGTCAGTCTATCTTTGACGTAATTGTTTTTGATGACATACACTTGACTGACTCTTCCTATATTGCCAGCTAGCGTTCTATAATATTAACCTATGTAACTATGTGAATTCGCGTGCTCACCTTGAAATTTGAAAACGAACATGTTAGGAACTGTTGCTCTTAAATACAGAAACAGCTTTTGGCGACAACATTTATAATTTAGGATGCCAGAATTTAGTTCCAACACACTTTCTGTGAATGCCCAGGAAGCAGCATGTTATGAAATGAAATAAATCTGAACATGTGATGATTTCATTCCGCATAGATTAATGTAATTTTTTTAGTTGTGAAGTTGAATTAGGGACTCGTATCTCTAATTCAATTTCACAACATAGATATATTATATTAATTTGTACGTAAATAAATCATCATATATCAGATTTATCTAGGCATACAATTCAAGTATCTAAAAGTATAAGACTTTTACAATTTTATTTTCAAGCATTTTAGTGTGTCTATGCGCCTTAAATAGCCACGTATTTATAAATATATGTCGGGCAAAATTGAGGTCTTCTTTACAATAGCCCTAGCGGTATGCCTACCCGGACACATCTCCAGTTGTATATCAGCAACCACGTGTGACGGCGAAAACATGTATTGGTAGTTAATCTTGATATTCTATATCACGCGCCTCTGAAATTGTACAATGGCTGCAACGTACACGAGCAAACACTGGCATGATCGATCAAGACGGCGAGTTGTTACGACATCAGGATGTGAATTAAAAGCTTAGCTAACCTACAAAAATTCGTGAAGATCCAATCACGCGCGTGCATAGCCATGGCAATAGCCTCGTGACAGTTCGTGGTGAGAGTCCATATACTATTCCACCACAACTACTAACACAACCACAATTAGGCTGAGCCAGTTTTTGGTCGACGGGGGAAAAAATTATAATGTTATCAAAACTTGCGGAATTATATTCCCACATATCCCTAGTATTACAGAAAAAAAGTCGCAAGTGATACCTTTTGGGGAAAGTTTTTGACAGCACTTTGAATTTGACCTACTTTTGTATTCTTACAAACTGTAATTATATGATAGATGAACGTAAAATCAGTTTTTTGCCACTTCTTTTACAATTACAGAGCTGAAAATTGGCACAGTTATTAAAGATATAATGTTATAGCTCAGCATTACACAACGGTTGAGTTATTTTGAAGACAGCGTGGCAAATTTTGGTATGACCATACAAACATGCACTAGATCAACATATAGTTCCCAATGCCAGTCCCTCCAATTACAATATGTTTAATTTCTCCATCATATCAACGCAATTTGCAAATAAAATTTAGCATAGTATGCCATGGTTTGTCAATGATTAATATTGGTTCAATCCTGATGTCCGAATATGGTGATTTATGATAATAAATGGATCGGGGTAATATTAGAAAACATTCGAGAAAGTACATTGCAAAACTACTTTTGCTTTAACATTGTATTTCTCGACACAGAATTATTTAATATCGTTTTTTAAACAGAAACACGTGCATTTAGCACATACTGTTACTGAAATTATTCAGAGGCTATTAAGAAACACAAAAATGAATGAGCCAAATGAAAATGTGATCCTCCCATTTCCGCATACTATATCTGAGGGAAATTGCGTTATCTGTCGCAACCCTTTGGATGGAGATAAGCAAAAAGTGTACAAAATGGACTTGAGACTCTTTTGCTCATAAGTCGTCTTCGACGTGATGATGAATTACATAACTACCTTTTGGAAAGGTCTCTAACCTCCCCAATTGGAAATGTGTATGTACATAAAATAAAAAGGTGTAGGGCTGAATATACGACCTGCGAGAAATAGTACCGATGATGACGTTCAGGTGTTGAGCCATTTGACTGGGCAGCTGATTGTTTTCTATGTGGAAAAGCAGCGACCATTGACCTGAAACATCCAACAAGAGACCCTGTGTCACGGGTTACGCTACTTGGATTCAGAGAATCAGTTTTACAGCAATGTAACAATCGTGACGACCTATGGGCATATGATGTTATGACAAGAGTAAATGAGTGCATAGACTTAGTAGCAGCAGAAGCACAATAACATAGCAAATGTTATAGATATTTCCTTTACTTTGCATATGCTAAGAATGTGACAGTCGGTCGGCCAGCTGATTTAGGGAAGCAGGGTTGCTTTGAGGCTGTTTGCGACTGGCTGGATGAGGAGGGTGAGACTGAAACACTGACTGTTACTGATATCCATGAGAAAATTAAAGAATTGGTTAATGGGGCAGAAGTCTATGGTATTAAAAGGCTCTGAGATAAACTTCATGAGCATTATGGTAACCACATATTTTGATAACGAATGAAAGGAGGTCGGGAGGATGTGCTGTGTTTCCAGAATATGGCAAGTTACATAGTACACAAGACATGGCACTCTGAGAAATTAGATGATGATGCACAAGAAGCTGAAAGAATAGTCATTACGTGTGCGAAACTATTAAAGGAGGAAATACGTGAGGGGAAATATTCAAAGGAAAACTACCCGGGTAGCAATGATATTAAGGATATTGATAAGTGAAGGGAGTTCCTTACACCACTGACACGTATTTTTATCGAGACAATGATAAGTAGTGACGTAAGACGAAATAGCATTGGCCAAGCACTTACACAAGCTGTAAGACCATCTGCAATAATGTCACCTATTTTGTTTGGGATGGCCGTGGAGATGGATCATGTATTTGGATCAAAGTGGCTAGTAGATGAGCTATTTAGATTAGGGTTTTCGGTCTCATATGATGAAGTCACGTTGTTTAAGCAATCGATTTTACAAGCGGAAAATCTTGGTATATTACTGCCAAATGCAGATGCAGAAATCACGCAATGGGCATCTGATAATGCAGACCATGATGTCAGGACGATAGATGGCCATAATCAGTTTCATGATATGGGTACGATAGCAATGTCGGCTGTGAAAGGAGATCGAGCAAACTTTGGCCAACATGTAAGACATAAGGCAAGATTGGCTGTTTCGGAACTTATGACGGACAAAGGTATACTCATTGTTCAATACATAGGGTCAGCTGTATCAGGCCTTTCCTCTCTAAAGCTTAAATCCATTGAGGAAAATCTGCGACCGTATATAACACCATCGGAAGCATATTATGCTAATCTTATGTGGCAATCAGCTCTCCTCTTCAGGAAAGCAAATACACAAATACCTATCTTCTCTGGATTCATGCAACACTTCTTCAGAACACTCGCTGATGGCATCGACAAATGGCAAGTGCTTATTCTTCCTTTCATAGACCTTAATCCAAATGACGAGATATGTCTGTACTCTACACTTTTGTACATTCAAGAACAATTCTGTCGATTGATGCAACCCGGTGCTTGCACTACATCTGACCAACCGCTCTGGCAGAAAGCAGTAGAAATTACTGAGTCAAAAGGTCTAAACAGGATAGTTTGTCGACTTGGTGGTCATATTAATTATGACAAAGGTGCTAGACTGTACCTCCAAATAATGAGGGACCTCCCAAATCAACATCCATTGTTGCACCAGAAATTTTCGGAAGGCCACCATGCAGTGCGCCGAAGGGAAAATGCCGGGCTGGTTTGTGTGCATAGAGCAAATTTTAATGCGCTCCATGAAAGCTCGAGGAGATTTGACACATGGTCGTGGCATAACAGATAGTGTTAGACACCAATGGGTCTATAGCATGCATCATTGTAATGGATCCGGTTTTACGTAATAATATCCTGTTTATACACGCGTGGAGTGGTCGTGATACGACTTCATCTACATTTGGACAAGGAAAAACGCATCCAATGAAGACATTAGTTAAATGTAATAGGTTGCAGCATTTATCCCGTACACTGATTGACGAGACAACCACTGAGGAGGATGGTGCTGTAGGCGTGTCTAACTTCTGCAGACTTTACGGTGATAAAGACCATGCCACACTAACCTCCTTAAGACATACACGGTACCAAGCAATGGTTGCACGCTGTAATAAAATTAAGCCTGAAAGATTACCTCCAACTGAGAGAGCAGCGTATTATCACAGCCTTCGAGTCCACATGCAAATGAAGCAATGGGCCAAATTAAAAAAACAACTGTCTCAATCATTGCAAGTGGGGCTGGAAGCTGGATAGAGATGGTATGCGACCGGTGGTGACTGATTTAGTTGCTGCACCAGAAAGTGTCTTAAAATTCATTCGTTGCAAATGTAAAGTTAGTAATAAAAAACAATGTGCAATAAATCAATGCTCATGCCACAAATCTGGGTTACAATCGGTCGCAGCATGTGGAGGTTGTCATGGCGAGACCTGTTACAACAGGCCACACACTGACAGCTGTGAAGCTGAAGATGATGATGTTGAAGAATGGGTTACAAAGTAAAGCATAGAGATAATAGACAGCTCTTTAATGATTGGTACGAGAGATACATTTTAGTTTAGTAAGTTATATTCATTTGGGTTCATTTATTAAATTTCCTGGAGCATGTCTTGTATTATGGGGAATTCTGATTTACTCAACGTACCAGCAGCCATATTGGATTTTGCTATGTCGACTACTTGGTTGAATGTCAGTTAGAATATTTTATTTCCAACATCCAGAGCAAATTCCAGCAATGTAACCATAAAATTTCCTGAGAAATCTTAATTTGGTTTCGTCTAGTGTGTGATTACAATATGTGAAAGGGCAAAAATTTGGGGGAAAATTCAATTTGGCATAAAAAACTTTCCCCAAAGGTTATCAGCTGCGACTTTTTGTCTGTAATACTATGGTCATATGTGACCAAAAATTCGAAGGATTCAATAACATTGGAATTTTTTTCCGAGGTTTGACCAAATCCGCTAGCCTACATTCCAAAATGACGTCATCTAAATCAACTACCAGCGCTTTTTCGCCATCATCGCCTTCCCTGTATAGTTAGTACCATGAATTTGGAATTCTGAGAAATCAGGATTCCAAATATATAAATCAATTTCAAATACGCGTGAAATGGGGCGGAGCTTTGTAGAAATATGCAATGCATTGCTATAACTGGATCCCTATATTACCTGAGAGGAAATTGGAATTAAGGTGTTATTATTTGGTGTTAAGGATTAAGAACTAATAGGCGGGAATAGAAGTTGGAGAGACGATTTTGAGCAGCAGAATTTTCTTGATAATAACATTATCAAAATCTTGGTTTGGAAACATGGTCCTTTCGCACTAAAGGTCCTCGGGTAACTTATGGGCTTGTTAAGTATGATGTCACGCTCGCGCGACTTACCACTTCCGGGTTTTTGTCGTTTTTGTCGCTAAATTAAACGATGTTGCGTATATAGGATTCCACGAGACTCTGTCCATAGTGTAAATAAGGATTCAGCCGCTAATGCACCAGAAAAGCGATCTGTATTCTTAACAGGTTCTCGTGACGCAATTAAAAACATAAAACAAATCCCCATTAGTTTTGCTAGCGACTGGCAAACGTAGAAGTCAAACTCGTAACAGGGAGTAATTCTTAGTTTGGGAAGCGGTTTCTTGTCTGGCACATATTTATTTGATCATAATAATTAAATGTATTGTTCCCAAATAAAAACATAAAGGTTTTATGATAACTGCGTGTAAACTATAGCAAAAATTCAAAACCAAACAGCACGCGAAAATGGTACTGAAGCCTGTTTTAAGCGGCCCCTTTGCGAGGGCAACAAAGTGGCATTACAAAGCCCGCAAATATTCGATACACGTCGATGGCGATATTCTTTATTAGCCAGGATAATGGTGTGTTCATTCTATGAAGTAGGTTGTGATACCACCTTATGTTTAACGAATACGAAGGTTCTTGGTAGTTTTATATGTATTTCGTAGACCAATATCTGTTGCGGGATACGACATCAATTATTTATTAATTTTATTCACATTGTGAGGAATATGTATTACAATGTGTTGCTTAGATTTCATCTACTAAGCGTAATACTTTCACACTGGCCGCAGTCATACTTCAGACTCGAACAGTACTATTAGCCTGTTGCTGACTGCTATGTTCATGAAGCTTAATACTTATTCATGAGGTCAGTGAACTGAAGGTGCGGGGTGTGTGTGGAGGGGTATGGGGTAGGGTCTAACAATGAACTTGATCAAATGGTTTAGGCTGCCAGAAATATTCTGGTTAATATATTTTGAAAATTAGTATGATTGTAAGATGTTGCAGTCAAATTCCTTTCAAAATATTCAACATCCATTATGTCTGAGACCAGTCCCACCACCTTGAATTTCAAATGAAGTCTTACCTATCAGCAAAGTAAAGTATCAAAAGTCTACAACATGTACATCTTCTACAGAATGAAATTGTATACCTTTTGTAGACCTAATTTATCAACTTCCATGAGCATTTTATGATGTCTCCAACCAGTGTCCATTTCAAATCAAAACAGATTTGACAGATAACTTTTCAGAATTAGTAGTCAATATATTGAATATTATTATGAAGTTCCATACATTTTTCATACCTGTTTTCTCAATTTCCAGATTAATTTTATGAAGTCACCAATCAGTTTCCATTTAAAAAACTAGCAAATTTAGCAGAAAACTATGAATTTGTACTAGTCGAGAGCGTCGATATTTTGAATATTATCTATATTATTTTGAAAATGAGAATCACATCTGATATTTCAATTTTTCATGCTTTTTCCTAATTATTGGCCATAATTCCATACTTTTCTAGGGTGCAAACATGACAGGATAACAAAAGGCTGTAAGTATAGTCACATACTGTGAATGTAATTTTGTAGACCTTCTCGCCACCATCTCGGACACATTTTAAAAACATTTTTCATGATTGACACAAAAAAACTGGCCAAAGTTGGAGACAGAGTTTGTATTTATCTTACATTAAGAAATTCAATGAATTTGCTATTACTAAAATAACACAATTTCATTACCTTGTCTGAGTTGTCCCTTCCCCCCCCCCTCTCTCTCTCTCTCTCTCTCTCTCTCTCTCTCTCTCTCTCCCGCCAATCATTCTAGTACTAATTTCTTTAAATAGTCCTCTCTTGGCCTGCAGGAAATATTTAGATGTTCTTGACCTAATATAGCCACAAAAGAGTGAGATAAATGATAATCAGCCGTTTCTAATAACTAAAACTGAAATTTAATTGTTAGATTAGACTATTAAAGACGCTTTAATCATATGATTTTGTATTGCTATGGTACATTCTGATAATATTCCCAAACTATATACATAGAACGCACGCACACACGCGCGCGCACACACGCACGCACACACACAAGCTCTTTATTTCACTATGTTGCTGATTTGACAGCTGAAAGTAGGAGTGATGGACAGTCTGTTTTCTGCTGCCAAATCAATAACATAGTGAAATAAAGAACTTGTGAACTTAAACATGAAGCTGTTTTACATGTATTTATTTAAATGTAATATTTCATGCCATTCTGATTCTAAATAGCAATTAAATCTACGTTATTTACTATTATACGCAGGTGGTTAAACACATGTTGTTTTACAAAACACCCATTCTTAAGTATGCATCAATGGCAACAGATCAAAATTTTCTTTCTACTGCTAATTAAATTCACTAGTATCAGTACTGCCCTCTGTAATACACCCATAAGATACCAACCCATACAGATGCCCACTCCCCCTTTTCCCCTACATGTAAGTACCATATTAAACATATAACAGAACTATTGATACCGTAAAAATGTGTTTCCATCGAATCCATGTATTGATGTTTTGCCTGTATTTGTGTATGAATTAACCCTTTAAGTTAGAATTTGTCAAAATAAAGATTTTGGTTCAGTAAATGTCTGGCGATCTGCCAGGTTAGGTAAGACTATTTTTGAAAATTTATGACTGGGATGACTAGTTGCCATTCAGTCCACTCGTAACTGTTCATAAATTCCCTTTAATTGGCCTGCAAATCAACGTTTTTCTCAAGCCTATTGTAGAATCCAGCTTTGGCCATATAATTGTTTTATTAAATAAATAAGATCATCTTTATTTTCAGGTAGACATGTATCAATCGAAGAATATATATGCTATGTCACAAATATGTTCTAAGTTAAAATACGTCAAACACAACTGCCAGTCAAAGTATCAAGCCGTAACACTATTTATATTTGCGAAAACTGGTAACGTTCACTAGATCCCCACCGTATCAGTTGTGACGTGTATGATGACGTCATAATCAATGACGTCATGAATGGCGTAGATAAGTTCGTCATGATGCGTAATTGATTCCGGACTACGCGTTGTAATGTCCTCCAATTAAGCCGCGTCCAAAATATTCAACTGTAGGTTAATTTTGCTCTGGAAATGCCTTAAGTCGTCCCTGATCTGCACCGTACTGAATGCAGCCACATATGTACATTGTTGGCTCAGTGCTTTATAGTATGTTTTATCTCTTTCAATTTCGATTTCACCCGTTATAGAAACACACGAGTTCGAATACAGTTTGCTTCAAATTTGGATAAGTAAGCGGGATGTTGTTAAAAACGGTCAGTATTGATAGGATATTGGCAGATAATTTCTGATGTCTTGATATTCCTTTCCATATTGAAATTAGTGTCGCCATACAAGATGTGAGTGTATGAGGAATATCATTAGTCACTAACGCATTACGGAAAGCAAGTCTTTGCTCCCTAAAAAGAAGACAGTAGAAGATATAATGATCAGCGGTTTCATGAGGATGTCCACAAAGCGTGCTGGTAAATCTCGATTCTATCAACGTGATCAAGATGGTGTTTTTGATAAGACTTGTAGTCCCTGAATGCTAATTCACCTTTCTAGTTTATCCACCCATCATATGACGTCATAACCAACTAACTGAAGTGTATGCTGACGTCATAATCATGACGTCATGAATGAGGCGAAATAGTCCGTCTTTAAAGCGTAATAGTCCGAACCGTCCCACGAATTGTATGGCTTTACTATTTAACAAACATGCTGTTGAATAGTTTGAAACTAATTTGACTGGCTGCTGTTGCTGCCATATAGGCAGCAACAGCACCAATCAAATTAGTTTCAAAATATTCAACAACTGACCTGTATAGTTTTCTGGAAATTGATAGGCAAGCTGTTCAGAAATCGATCGAAGTGTGGTTGGAGCTTAGCTAAAGATAGGCGGCGTAGCTAAAACTGGATTCATCCATTGAACAATGGTCAGAAGAACATAGGTCTTACTAATTGCTTTAGCGGGAAATCCATACTTGTCTACCGCTATCAAAATGTTGTGGTCTTTTGTTGATTGTTGTCGGCTTAGGCCCATGAGGGAGGGAAGATGTCTGGAAAGTTAAACAAAAGTTTGTTGAAAGCTGAAAAGTTAGAGAATATTTTTAGATCTAGGTATAAGTCACGGTTTATAGTCTGGTTCCAATTTCGTTCTCAGCCGACTTTCAAACTTTACAATCTGCGATTTGAGCCTTATTTATTCATCATTCCGCCACAATCTAAATTCCCATTGGAAGCATAAAGCCAGGCTGTGTATATAGGAGCCCAAATAGCGTTTACATTCTGTATTGTCTACACTGCGCTCATAGGTACCTATTTTACATATAGGTGAACGGGAACAAGACAAAGCGAAGTGCCTTCTGCTGGTACAGGGACACAACGTCGTAACCCGGCCAAGAATCGATGCTCAGATATTTGAGTCACTAACTGGTTTCCCTAACCGCTCGGCCACTGCGCCTCTACAGAAGTGGCCTGATGTGCAATGACGACGGTTATAAACTACCAGAGCGTCTTGAATGATGCTAAGATCACACTAATCATCAGCAATAATTTGAAGTCTGTAAATGAAATCAGATACTAGGAATGGTCCCTCAGTTAACGCCTTCTCTGCGTCGAGCAGCGAACTTGCCAATATGCCCTTTTCGTGCTGAAGACGGAATTCCGTTTTGATGTCATTATTTATAGAGCGACCCATTTCTAACCATGTGCCGCCCATTTCTAGTTAAGCTCAATCCGCTCTTTGAGCGTATTTGGATCGATTTATAAACTTTCAACAAGGAATTCCCCAGAATCGACTCGCGATTACAAGGTAAATCTCAATTACAGGTAAGCTGTTGAAAATTCTGAAACTAATTTGACTGGGGACTATTTCAAAATATTCAACAGAATGTTGATGAAATTGGAAATCCATCAAGAGACATACACGTGACGGACTTTCGATGTTCACGACGGAGTTAGATGGTGTGATGTTAGCCTATATGTGACGTAACTGACTATAACGGTGAGTATGACCTCATACTTGAGTGATAGCTCGGATCCCTCAATTTATTCTGTTCTATCCTGAACATTTAATGCATTGATTCATTGTTATCGTATAAGCTTTACCAAAGTTTCTCTCTAAGAACTAAATCCACTAAGATGCATTGCCAGTGCAAGCGAAAGTCTGACATATGAGATGGTTTTGAAAAACAAATTCAATGAATTGACATTGTGGTGCGTATGTTCTGCTCGGTTTGCCAAGTTGTGATCACCGAGCGGAATCATTCCTTGCAACATTTTATTTGTCACCACCCTGGTAGTGAGCCAGATGTTATGTCTTTAGCAATTGTTCCGACCAATGAGCAAGCACCTCAGTCCCACCCGGAGAAATCAAAAGATAGACACAAATGAATCGAGTGCATATATCCGCTTAAATTAAACCTTCATTAGTCAGTATATTAATTGTGACCAAGCATTGGAAGTGCTACACCATTTCTTCTGAATTATTCGGCTAGATGAAAAGAGGCTCATTTAAGGCCTATGAGTACTGCTGCCAAGAAATGATGGCCGGAATTCAATAAGGAAGTTTAAACCCGGTTTAGCCAAAACCAGGTAACAAATGGGAAATTAATTGCAAGGTTAGTATTATAAATAGGGCGATACCCCCAAGATTTTATTAGTAGATACCCAGACCACACACCCCTTAGGGTGTACTGTCTAAATACCGAAGAATGGACACCCTTCAGATGTGCGAGGGGTTATTTGATGCACCGCCCACTTAGAATGATTACCCATATTTTGGCACATAGGTTACGTCCCTCCTGGGGACGTGATTTAGATCTCAACAAATGAAAAGTGGGGACTATCTCCCTATCTATGCAACTAAAATTGTAATTACATTGTCATTTGTTATCAGGTTTAGGCTAAACCTTTAAAATCCTTATTGTGTTTTCATTCTGGAGAGCGAACAACCGTGTCTACCAAGTAAACAATTTTGTCTGGCTGATAAACCACTATTTCCAGCAGCTTTGAATTGAATGAGAGTCCTTCCCATTTTGGAAGGTGTCGTTGAGAGAGCAAGAATCCAATATATAGGCGATGAATCTAACATTATTCGTTTCGCCGATGTGAAAACGTATCCTCGAGCGTGTATACCATCGAGCTATGTACAGTGACTGGCACAGAAGAAAACCAGCACGCAACATAGCAATGGCCCTTTCCAATTTACCCATCCATCACCTGACGTCATATTACGTCATAGTTAACGAAGTGGCGTCATAATTAATTATGGCATGACCCATAGGCAGCAACAGTCAGATTAGTCTCAAAATAGTTAAGAGCTTACCTGTATAGCTTTCTGAAAATTGATAGTCAGGGAGCTTGGTGATCGACAAATACCAAAACATGCGAGGTGTGGGTGAAGCTTAGCTAGAGGTGGGCGGCGCATAGCTAAAACTGGAAAGGTCCATTTCTATGGATACTAGTATGGTATCAGCCACTGCCGACAACACTACGGCCACTTCAAATAGTCCAGCAGATTCTTGAGAAGGCGATACTGAAATTGGCATTAGAAGCAATTTGATTTCTTCGCCCCGACACCAAAATTCTATGACCTTGAGACAAATTTGACGAAATCATTCAGAAATCGACCAATCACAGCTGTGGATACGACAGGTAATGACACGGGCTTCCTGTTCTAGAGACTAAGCTGGATCCCAGTATGTTCTGCAGACTCACGGCATCTCCATAGTGGATGGATGCCGTAAATGTCGGCTTTGTCTATGTCAGTGGTTGGTAGATGGATTAAATCCTGTCCGCCAGTCACGGGACGTGACACCGCTATACCAGCCAACGCGTCTCAACAGGTGATTCTGAATAGCATTCACGAGATGATCGTGAGCTTCATGAAGAGCAAAGGAGGTGTAGCGCGGATCGACCGGCCAGGTAAGGATCGTCCCAGACTGTCTGGGTACATAACCGCCGGGTACGTTCCAAGCACGTCCCCCTTGGGTAGGACGATACACGTATATAGAGCCGTATATGAGAGGTTCGTAAAACGACTAAGTCCGTGAGATCGCCTAGCGTGCATGCGCGGGCGTCAGAGATTGCAAAACAACGTGCATTAGCGTTGGATAGAAAAAGCATCTTAATTCTGTACCGAGTTGGTACACGTAATCACTTTAGATTTTACCTTTCTCGCCGTTTTTGGTCTTGATCATGACCGGAATGAAAAGAGGATTTCAAAACTCTTTACCATTTTAAAATCGGTTAAGCATTGGCCGAGTTATGCCTAAATGAGACAGGCTAATTTTTGTTTCAAAATATTGAACCCCATACGCTTAGCGCATGCATACTCTCAGCACGTGGGTACGATAACGTATCACGTGACCCGCTTCCCTGCCTCTGAAGCTCGCTAGCTGATTGGCTGTGGCGCTCCAGCTGTGACGTCATAGGCAGTATATAAGGGGTCGAAACACCAGATTCATGAGCATCAGGTGGTGACGAGGTGCTTGGTCTGAGAGGACGAGCGCAAGTTACTGCACTCTGTATAGCAGACAACAGCGTCTGCTGCGGATCCTTTCGGTTTTGAGACTCGTCGTCTTTGGGGTACTAGCCACCACATCTGCCACCGCCAGTTTTTGTAAGCTCCCGGGAAGATATCACCCGGGTGTAATAAAGAACTTAAAATTCAGGTAGCCCAAGCCTCTACTTCCACAAAGGGACCTTTCGTCCGATGTAGCTCGTCGTCCAGTATGTGGGCAAATGACGTGCTCTGTGATAACTCGCCAGATCTGCCGTACCACGCATCCAATGGTGTAAATTTACCACCACATCATGTGTTAACCTTTTTTACATTTTCGACCGAAGCTAGGGGAACATTACTTTATACATCGTTTGAGCAATTCGATGCATCTCGTCTTGTAAACCGTCAGAATGCATCCGCATTATCAACCTTCATCTGTTCCCCTTCAAGAACTATAGGGTAGCTTTCAACTTCTGCACCAGTACGGAACTTTTGACAATCTAGTTTAAATTAACACCTATTGATGTAGACTTGACTATCTACTAGTCATCCGCTTCCTCAAATGTTCGTCTTCAGTTTTCATGAGAATGAGCCGCATCCGCAATGTGCCTGCAGGTTTTCCTGGCAGCCAACTTCCGTATCGTGTCATCTCGCGTTTCAATTGTCAACTATCGTGAATTCAACTATCGTGAATATAGAACTTTTTCCGTACCGATGGCTAATAGGTACTCTGTTTTATTTTATTATTATTATTGTATTACTTTTTGTGTAACAGGTACTGATGACTAATATTTACCTCCCGGTCATTTGAGACCGCATTTTATAGTTTATTATTAATATGTATATGTTATCCTTATTTTTCGTGCTTATAAGCACCGCAAAGGTCGAGTGACCTTCTATTACCGTAATTGACAAAGTTAGTGATATGGCAGTAGCCATCATGTTAAATGTTTTGTTTATTTTATATAAAAACTCTTGGACCGCAGTATCACTAGGCTGCACCATACAGCACCAGCATCCGCACCACCTTGCTCCCTGCAAAGCATCAATTTTTCACTGAGGTCGCTGTTCGTGTTCTCATTGCGCGAACATGACATGCGGCCGACTAAACCGGGACTGCTATCGCTCGATAGGATAGATTCATAGTAGTAGGGACGATTACTCGGTAGGAGACACTTTGTGTCAGTCTCTTTTCCGGGAGTAGCGGATATGTAACACCGCACTCCGGCTAGATCGTATAAATTGGCCATTTACCCTAAGGCCTCCGTTATGAGTTATTGTCTCTGTCTACGTCCCACCAGCCTTATGGCGTATTAATTGTATGGACCTCCTTCCGTCACGTTATTTAGAGTTAGCTCTGGAACTTTTGGGGTTCCAGCGTGGCTGGAAATAAAGTGACGATCACCGCATACACCCCCTTGTATCCTCTGGTTAGTTAGAAAACCCCGCCAAAGTAGGGAGCACTGCGAAAACATATATATAATTAATTGTTGGCCTGCAGTGCATCTCTGGGCGATTTTACATAACCCTAACGTCAGGTAAATGTTAGCTCATGGATGCGGATCAGAAGCAATCCGTACCCGACACACCTGGTGACGGAAAGGATACAGCTCTCCATCTAACTCTACAAGTAACTGCATGGGTGCGGTCTTAGAACCCACCACGCCCTCATTTGAAGGGCGCTATAGTTGGATAGCTAAATCTTTGTCCCCACCCTAAAATTTATATGTGCTTTTCAACGCTTATGTACTGTGATGTGTCTTTGTGATGTTATGTGTAGTCATGACCTAACGGTAACAGGATCGTTATATGATTCTGGAGCTTTCATCTCTTGATGTGCGCACACGTCTACTGAGGGGGATGTTCCGTAGGTACCGTGAGGTCACCAAACATTCCCGCCCGTCAGACTTATACATTAAAAAATAGTTAGCTTACCTTGCCAATTGCCGCTAAAACTAGACCTGGACCCAAAAACTAAATGATGGGGTAGAAATTACCGGTGACACCAACAGCGAGGATCAGACCGTGAGCTTCAACTTTGGCGGCAAGGGTCGCACGGCCCCGCTGGAACGTGAACGTTCCACCAGCTCTAGAAGTAGGTTTCTGTACAATCCGGCATCACGCAATACCGGATCGGCAACTCCGAGATCCGCAGCTAACCAGCTATCCCGCCCCGCCGTGTCACGTACGGAGGCTACAGAACTTTAGACTTACGTGCTGTGTATAGAACAAATCGAGTGTCGATGTCTAGGTCTAAACCAACTATCGTCGACGCAACAGACAATGTAGGGCTACGATCTGTCAATCAAGTGTATAACCTCATATTGAGTTATGTCATATTTAGGTTGACGTCACATATCAAGCTCCGTCATCCACATTGAATTTAAAATTATAATAAGTGTGAGAATTGTATGTCATTAATATAATTATAAACATTCTGTTGAATCTTTCTGTTGAATCATTTAAGACTAATTTGATAGGGCGCTGTTGCTGCCATAGGAAGCAACAGTACCCAGTCAAATTAGTTTCAAAATATTCAACAGCTTACCTGGATAGTTACCATGAAATTGCGATTCTTGGAAAGTAGAAGTCAAAGTGTTGAATCCAAGATGCGGAAAAAGTTGGTGGAACTTAGCCAAAATGGGCGGGGCATAGCTCATCGTACTAACATACGCCCACTCATATAGCTGCGCCGTTCGTGGCTTATCGCTTGCTGGAATTGAAAAAGTTGAAATCAGATATTCCCGTTTTCCGCGTTTTCAAATTTACATTTCTTGCTTTTTTCTTACTCAATGCTCAAACAATTTATATGTGGGAGACAGATTTTGGTTGTGTTTCAAATATGTTATATAAATAACTATTACGTATTGTGTTTGCATACCGACTACATATCGTTCATCTCGACGCCTCCACCATGGGGGCCAATTGTCCTGACCGCCTGCGACGTTAGTTCAGTAAAACGCATGTGCACTTAGCCGGTATCTAGACTGCATTGAACCGATACCAGTCTACATCTGACAACTTAACGTCAAACTATTATACGAATCGCCAATATAATGTGTATCATGCTGCAAGAGTATAATGTTGAAGTAGAAGTTATTTACAATTTTAACAAAAGCACAAATTTTCTAAGTTCTTTTGTGTGATAAAACCAATATGTGTAGCGATTGATAGGGAGCAAAAAGCGAAAAGTTAAATGTAATATTTGTTAATGTTAATAAAATATAATTTCGCTATTTTAAACTAATATTTTATTCGTATGACTAACACAATTGTTACGAATAAAGAGATACTGGTAGCATTCTAATATTCCCTTATAAACGAAATCGACTCTGACATTCCACATTTGAGAGTGCTGTGCGCAGTCTACGGTATTTCAGATCTGCGGTGATGGCCGGAATTTGCAGTCCCTCTAAGAACTGGCTGGATCCTGGCCCAACTAGTCTGTGAAATATGTATCTTAGGATACATTGTATCTCCTTAGATTGTGCCTTTAAACAATTTATACACCCGAAAGCTTATATAAGAAAAATCCTTTACAATGCACCATATGAGTTGGATTTTCTTTTCGAAGGTAATTTGAGGAGCTGTTGCATCACATAGCAGCCCGCCTGACGTTCATGTCAATGGCGGATTCAGTTTACCCACAAATCATATGACGTCATAATCAATACGTGACGTGTAGGATATGAATGACGTAGATAGGTTTGTCACGAACGCTTAATTGATGACGGACTAAGCGTTGTTGTACGAATCGTATGGCTTAATTATTTAATAAACATAGGCAGAGGCAGCAACAGCAATCAGTCAAGTTAGTTTCAAAATATTCAACAGCTTCCCTGTATAGTTTTCTGGCCAGTGATAGTCATGGAGTTCAGGGATGGATCGATCCCAGCACGGGTGAAGTGTGGGTGGATCTTAGCTAAAGATTGGCGGGGCATAGCTAAAACTTGATTCTTCTGCTTATTTTTAGAATATTCATCAGTTTATCTGCGTGGATATCTTGGAATTGACCTTTCCAGTTTTAGCCATGCCCTCGCCCATCTCTATCTAAGCTCCACCAACACAACGCTCGCGTTGGGATCGATCGATCTCTGAACTCCCTGACTATCAATTTCCAGAAACTATGCAGGTACGCTGTTTAATATTTTGAAACTAATTCGACGCCTATGGCAGCAACATCGCCCTGTCAAATTAGTTTCAAAATATTCAACCACATGTTTGTCAAATATCAAAAACATACAATTCGTACAATGTGTCGGACTATTAAGCCTTAAAGACGGACTATTTCGAATCATTCATGACGTCATGATTATGACGTCAGCATACACGTCACTTAGTTAATTAAATTATGACGGCATATGATGGATGGATAAACTGGAAAGGTGAATTAGCATTCAGAAACTTCAAGTGTTATCGAAGACACCATCTTGGTCGCCTTGATAGAATCGAGATTTATTAGTACGCTCTGTGAGCAGGTACGCAGTTGATCTTGGCAATGGTGATTTCATTGCAAAGGTTTCCCGCATCAGCAGAGTTAGTCAAGAGAATAAAACTCTTGTTTAATGCTGTATCAGGCTGTAGTATATCAGACACATATTTGATTGTGACCAGGGACAAACAGTAGCTGGCTACCTGATTGATGAATACCTGAGAACTTTCTGTCGCCTCGAGCTAATGACGACTGGTTGATTTATGCAGTGAGCTACCGACTGGCCAACAGATCACGCGACCGTGACTGCATGATTGACCGACCGACTGACCATATTGCCAACTGACTGAATGGACGGATGGTCAAATAGATGGATGGATGCGTGGTGGACAGGCAGATGGTCAGACGAACGAACGAACGAACGAACGAACGAACGAACGAACGAACGAACGAACGAACGAACGAACGAACAAGCGTTCGAACGAACGAACGAATGATCAAACGAACGAACGAACGAACGAACGAACGAACGAACGAACGAACGAACGAACGAACGAACGAACGAACGAACGAACGAACGAACGAACGAACGAACGAACGAACGAACGAACGAACGAACGAACGAACGAACGAACGCACAAAGGAACGAACTGCCGGACAGACGGACGGATGGACGGACGAACGAATGACTCAATGCTTATGACATAGATCACAGAAATCTATTCGGGAATTGGTATTATATATGTATTGTACATGCAATTAACATTTTATGCATGATTGGTAACCAAGCAAACATCGCCCGTTAGCATGACAAGACTTGGATCTGCAGTCAGTTTTCTAATAGCTTACATCTTTATATCAGTTCGATCAGAGAAAACAGCGAACAAAATACACATAAATTATCTAAGAGCAGAAAGACAATTGGCTTTCCCTAGATCGATAAATGAATTATTGACAATTTACAATTCCATAACACCACAAATTTACCCATATACAGATAGATAGATTGCAATTATTTCGTGGTAGTTTAAAAGTATATTAATTTTTTAATCACTAAGTCTAAAATTTATCACAATGTCGTCATAGTGAAAAGATCTAATCAGTTTGTATTATACGAAGAAACATCGTTGTCGAGTCTTCATTACATTTGATCGGTAGTCTCGTACAAAAGTATGACTGTGCTTTAATGCCACAGCCAGTCCCTGAAGATTGTTAATAAACAGAATGGAGAAATCCAGTTTTAGCTATACACCGTCCAATCGTTAGCTATGCTCAACCCACACTTCGCCCGTGTTGGGATCGATGAATCTCTGAATTCCCCGACTATCAATTTCCATTAAAAAAAACTATACTGGTAAGCTGTTGAAGATTTTGAAACTAATTTGACAGGGTACTGTGCCTGCCAAAAGACTATACAGGTAAACTGTTGAATATTTTGAAACTAATTTGACTGGATGCTGTCGCTGCCTACGGTAGCAAGAGAGTGCAGTACGGTTAATTTCCTAATATACAACATCGTGTTTATTAAATAGTAAAGACTGACATGCAATTCTAACAACAACGTTTAGTCCGTCATCAATTACGCGTTCGTGACGAACTTAGATTTTTGGCGTAATTGGTAATGGCATTAGCCTACACGCCACGCAGTAGATTATGACGTCATATGATGGATGGATAAACTGGAATTTTTCCATTTACATTAATTATGATTATTTAACTATTTTATACTGTCTATTGATGTATATGGCAATCGGGCTACGGTCAAATACACACAAACCACATACGCGCACACGCATGCACTGACTCACTCACTCACTCACTCACGCACACACGCGCGCACACGTTAGCTGGAAATCACACTCACGCACTCGCAGGCAAATGTGGGTACGCATGCACGCGCGACAGGTGTTGGCCACAGTAGTTTATTCAAAGATTCCATATCGGTAAACTGTATAGTGTTTGGAAAAGAATTTGAAAGGAGGCAGCAACAGCTTTAGTCAAGAGTTCAATCTGGCCAAATAACGCGGTGACACCGCGAAAGGTCTGGACTTGCTTTTGCTAACACGGCCACCACTGAAGAACATATCTCGTACTGCCTGCAAACTATAAGAATTATAATGCAATGGATGCCGTTTGCCTGAAAATAACAATAGCAAAATTGAGAAACGTTCGTTGAAGAAAATCGATTCATCGCAGCCAGATTGATGAATATTGAGCTTTTCATCCTGAGGAATTGTCTTAACATTGCCACATCATGGTAAGTGTTGGAACAGTATCTATTAAATAAAAATAAATACATGATTTCTCATTTGGAAATCACACGAATACATGTAGAAAGATGGACGTATATATAACAGCAGCCTGGCAATACTAAAGGAATATAAAAATATAAATATATCCCAATTTAACTTGCAAAGTATCGTTTCTAGGAATGTTGATATTCAGCATGATAAACAAGGTCACTGACACGTGTCGCGATTTGCAACGTCCATGTTGAATAAGGGATCGTCAAAGGAAGTATTTGAAATGGAAGACAGTGGACTAAGCAAAAATTAATGTCCTTGTGAAAGGAAACTAAGTGGTCACTATGGTAAGCGCGTGAATTTAACCCCTCGTGTGTCAAGTTAACCCTTTAATTGTCCAGTTGGCCGACATACCTATGACCTGTGTTGAGAAACGTCAATTTGTAGGCCAAGAGTTTCCTATTTATGAAAATTTACCACTGTAATGACTGGCTCGGTAACCGAGCCAGTCATTACAGTGGTAAATTTTCAAAACATAGGACACTCTTGGCCAACATATGGACACTGGCTAGGCTAAATTTTCGATTTTCTTGACCATTAATCCATGATTTAACTGGCCCGCCAAAAACGACACCTGTAGTGACCATGAGGAATGTCCACTTGTAGGAAATTTAAGTGTGAAAATTATAATTTTCTTGGAAACGATCTTGACCATTAAATGGTTAAATACTCTGGGTGGTATTTTGAGCGCTTTGAGGCGCTGTTGACACACGAGGGCTTAAATGAAGCACTATAAACATGAAGCAGTTTAAATTAACGTATTGCTATATAAATGTTCGGTTGTACCCTGATGATTACATAAGATAGATCTCTTCTCCCCTACACGTCTTTAACCCGTTCGTGGCTAAGACGGTCATAACCGATCTTGAGGAATGTAAATTTGTACGCCAAAAGAATGGGGTTTTTTTTAATTCGATAACTAAACCAGTCATTCTAGATTTTCAAAAAAATAGTCTTCGCTTGGCCTGAAAAAGCATAATTCGTCGCTATGCTGACGAAGGGGCGAATATGGAAAATCACAGTTTTGAGAAAATCGCATTCAGGTGTTTCTGTATTTACCATCAGAAATAATGCTACTCTTAAAGACATGTATTACTCAAAGTGACATACCAATAGAAAGCGCTTGGTCCCCTCTACGGACTACATATTACCAGTATGTGTTTACCTAATTAATAAGGCAGTAATTAACTAAAATAAATATTCGCCTCTTCGTGAAACGTTTTTTTATGCTGGTGAGATTGGCATATTCGCCCAATATTCACCTATTCGTTATGTACAATTCGTTGCATTTACTACATTTTCGCCTCTTCAATTTCTCATTCCAACAGTACTTAGCGATATTAATACTTCATGTTCGCCTGTTCGTGAAACACATGTTGACGTGTCAAGACAATATTAGCCCGCACCACCAGTGATTTGTCGCTTAACCAGCGTGTTTGCTATTACACAGCGTACTGTAATGTGTAGTTAATTTCACCAGTAAACGACAGGCGGTGTTAACCCTAAATTTACAAAATGTAATATTCGCCCCTTCGTCAGCGCAGCGACGGATTCTTATATTCTTGAGCAAATTGGGCTCGGTTGTTTGAGACCCTATGGGAGATACTGATGGCTAGCAAATGAACGTATTCTCAAAATGCAGGATTAGCTACAATGGAGAGATCCGGTCTGTCTCCCAAACATAAGGCGTCGAACTCAATGGACCTTTCCAATTTCCTCTATGTCCCGCCGATCACTAGCTAAGCTCCACCCACACTTCGCCGTGGTGGGATTGATCAATCCCCCGAATGCCCCGACTATCAATTTCCTGGAAACGATACAGTTAAGTTGTTGAATATTTTGTAACTAATTTGACTGTGTGATGTTGCTGCCTCTGGATGCAATAGCGCCCAGTCAAATTAGTCTCAAAATATTCAACAGGATATTTATTAAATAGTAGACTAGACATACAATTCGTACAACAGCGCATAATCCGTCTTCAACTATGCGTTCGTGACGTGCTTATCTACGTCATTCATGAGGTCATAATGACGCCATTGATTGATATGTTATTCTATAGGCCCTACGCCACGTAATTGATTATGACATGATATATGATGGATGGATACAGTGGAAATATGATTACCAGTAGACTGACATTACAATCATAATGAATGGCGTATCTAGCTCCGTCATAAAGATAAAAACTCCGTCAAGTGTACGAATTCTATGTTATTGATGGATTTACTCTTTTAATAAATATCCTGTTGAATATTTTGAAACAAATTTAACTATGCACTGGTGCTACCATAGATAGCAACAGCAAACTGTCAAATTAATTTCAAAATATTCAACAGCTTACAGGTATAGTTATCTTGAAAATGTGCTTCTGGGAATCCATGGTTCAAAGTATATAAATCTATTCCAACACGCTTAAAAGTGGGCGGAGCTTAGCTAGAAATGGGCGGGGCATAGGTAGAAATGGATCGCCATATTAGGTTAGATATCACCCGTGGCGCCGTCTGCCTAATAATGTGACCACAAAATCTCGGCTTCATATATAAATAAATTGTTCAGTTTTGCGACACGCTTAAATTTTAAACCGAAACTATAGGGAGTAAAATTAATATTCTGGAACAATAATATCCATACGGATAAGCAGCACGCGAAGTAGTGCCATAGATCGTTTCAATACATAGAATACATATATGATGATAATGCATGAATCCATTTCCTCAGTCAATCATATGACGTCATAATCAACTAGGTGACGTGTAGTCTGACGTCATAATCATGACGTCATGATTGACTCGATATAGTGCGTCTTTAACGCTTAATAGTCCGACACGTTGTACGAATTGTCTGTTGAATATTTTGAAACTAATTTTACTGGGCGTAGTTTCTGGAAATTGAGAGTCAGGAAGTTCAGGGATCGATCGATCCCAACACGAGTGAAGTGTGGGCGGAGATTAACTATGGATAGGCGGGGTATGGCTAAAACTGGAAAGTTCCATTGATTTGTTTGTCAACATAATGTTACATCTACCTGCCTCCGATCAGGAGCCGTATTCACGAAGGGTACGAAAAAATGCTTAAATTTGGCGTATGTCCAATAAAATACCAGTCTTCACCTACAGTAGATGAAAATTTAGCCGCCTCTTCGTGAATACGACGCTGGGTCTTCTAAATAGGTGCAAACCGTTTAGGCGGGTGCGTAACTTAGGTGCTCTTCGTAAATACGACCCCACCCCACCCCCGCCAAGAGACTAAGCTCGCAAGGCAGTATCACCCGACAAAAATTTAATACATCCAGGGCATCCGATTACACGCTCATGTGAGAACACGTGGTATCATGAAACTGGGAAGAACTGTGATTTACGCATTGGGAACAGCAAGTAATTATCAAAAGAGAGATCCAGTCTGTCACTCAAGTATTTGATATCAAAATCAATTACGCCACCTGTTAGCAGTAAGATGGCGTAACAAACAAAATGACTGTACAGCTCCGTGAAGAAAATCGAAATGTCCGTCACAAAGGTGTACGAATTGTATGTTTTTTATGAATTAACAATTTAATAAACATTCTATTGATTATTTTGAAACTAATTTGACTGGAAGATGTTGGTAGTTTCAAGAATATTCAATTGCTCGCCTGTATAGTTGCCTTGAAATCTTACAAATCGATTCTAACGCGTGTAAATAGTGGGCGGACTTCAGCTAGAAATGGGCGGGGCATAGTTAAACATGGTCCCCTCTTTTGAATATTATTATACATGTCCGGACACCTCATATCGAAGACAGATTTGACAATAATATAGTCGTATTTATGAAATACATTAAAATATTGCTTATGTCGTACATTCTTTTTCGGTTTGAAGGAATAAATGTGTAATATGTTAATGCAAAAGCAATTTAAATGCCCGTTTATACGGCACTTGTAAACCCGCGTTATGAAACCTTGTATATGTACTTGATATACGCACATGCTGTCCCGGTTGGGTACAGTACCGAGCTTCAAGTTTAAGACTTATACACGCTTGCCTATTATGCAAATGTCCCTGGACCATCTGTAGGCTTACATCATTCTGTTCTCCAAGCTGAGAGTCTCTGTTCGTATCAGTTATTCATCGAACTAAAGTCGGTTATAATGGACCTTTCCACTTTATCCATCAATCATATGGCGTCGTAATCAACTACATAATGTGTCTGATGACGTCATAATCAATGACGTCAGGAATGACGTAGATAAGTTCGTCACGAACGCTTATTTGATGACCGACCAAGCGTTGTTGTGCGAATTGTATGTCTTTACTATTTAATAAAGATGCTGTTGAATATTCTGAAACTAATTTGAATGGGAGCTGTTGTTGTAGGCAGCAGCAGCGACCAGTGAAATTAGTTTCAAAATATTCAACAGCTTGCCAGTATAGTTTTCTTGAAATTGATGGTCAGACAGTTCAGAGATCGAGCTTAGCATGGCTAAACTGTATTCTTCCATTCTTGGTTATTGTTCAGCATCCGTGTATCGCTGCGACAATTTTCACAAATCAAAGCTCTGGAACCGGACAGAATTTCCTCCAGTCCTATGCCTTTTCCTTCTACCGAATTGACAAAATTTTGTAAAAACAAAATAATTAGTTTCACAATTTATGCATTTCCTAATAATCTCCGTTTCATTATTCATGGATGGCCGGCCAAATGTTTTATTTGCATGAGAGCGGTAAGTACAATACGTATTATACTCATGCTATGATTTATATCCTTCTTTTCCTTTCCTTGAAATAAAGAATGTGTGAGTAAAGGGGGGGGGGGGGGGGGCGGGGATTGGGGATGAGGGCGTGGATTGTTCTAGTACTATACACATGCATTACACCTGTCTTGAGCGACCATCTTATGGATGGCGGGGGGGGGGGGGGGGGTTGATGCAATACACAGAGTGTATATTAGGATAGACGGCTTGCTATAGGATATACATCTTTGTATGCAACAAATGGTGGCTCGGTAAAACATTCTGTCATCTGTATTATAGAGCCGCCATTATTTGATACCAAACGACAGGTGGTCCCTGGCACCAGGTTTGACTATATACATATCTGCGGAGAGGACCATAACAAGATCGATCTTGCGTTAAAATATCTCTTGTATCGATAGCAACTCGGAGCGATCAAGATGTTACTTGGATCAAGTAATGGACCTTTCCAAATTTATCCACTTATCATATGACGTCATATGACGTCATAATCAACTCCGTGACATGTAAGATGACGTCATAATCATGACGACATGAATGATTCGATATAGTCCGTCTTTCAAGCTTAATAGTCTGACACGTATTTCGAATTGTTATGCCTTTACCATTCAATAAACATTATGTTGAATATTTTGAAGCTAATGTAACCAGCATAGGCAGCAACAGCACCTAGTCAAATTAGTTTCAAAATACGTAACAGCTTACCTGTATAGTTTTCTGGAAATTGATAGTTAGGGAGGTCAGGGATCGAGCGAGCCCAACATGAGCGAGGTGTGGGTGGAGGTTAGCCAGCGATGGGTCGGGCATAGCTAAGACTAAAAGGTCCATTGATAGTCAAGACATTTCTAGAAAATTGTAATTTTTATAGGCCAAGAAAAGAGTATTTTGGTAAATTGACCGCTGGAATGACTGTCTCGGTTATCGAGCCAAGTATGGTGACGATACTGAGTGACTGTATAGTGTTATGGAGCTGAAGAAGTGAAAACCTTTTTAAACTGCAATTGGTTTTCTTCAACCTTCCCCACTGTGTCTCGTCCACCGCGAGCGTCATGAGTTCTCACAGATTACGTTCTTTGAGGGCTTATCAGAAAACACTTAGCAATTTGATGCTGTGGCGTACTTTGCATGCCTGATACCAGTCGGCATCTCTGACTGCAAATTCCAGTGCTTTCTGAGCAGGAGTATTTCCTGGCATTCGAAGAACATGTCCGAACATAAAGCACCGCTCTTGAACCACAGTCATGCAGAGTGACTCGATGTTACGCGGTTTGTATAGTGCTGGATTTGATATTAGTCTGTATGTACAGCAATGATTTATAATGGCGCGCAATTGTTTGCGGTGACATGCAGCAAGTTGCTAAAGCTGTTGGAGCTATCCAATCTATTGCAATTGTGTAGCATTATGGAAACACATGTAGCATCATATAGTTGCATCTTGACTGTCATGGGTGATTAGAGCCAGAAATCCACAACTTCCAAAATGATTGGAAGGCGATAGTTTCAGTTACACGGTGAGTTCCAAGGTCTCTAGAGCTGTAGAGGAGGGAACGAAACATCCGCTTTTCATCCGCTACTCAGTGCCCACGAACGAACCGTTAGCTGTGCACTTGAATAGCATCCAGGAAACTCATTCAAATGTGACATTACCTCTTATCAGAGAAAAGATGGAAAAATTTACTGGAAACTGGCAAAGTGTTTTTTAAAGAGAGGGCGTAGCTGCGCAGACAGTCAGGGCACAACGAATGTTGCCATCAGTAGTACAATCAAAGCATTGAGCCTTCTACAAAATGGGAAACGACATATCACGTCACTCGCGTGCACTTGATTCCACCATGTGGCCACACATCCTTCAATTTCTCCACCAACCAGGCTGCAATGATGCGAAACTATGCCTGGTGAGACTCTTATCGGAAAACAAATCTAAATGTTCGCGTCAAATCGACGCTTTGTGCAGAGTTTAAAACATTAATAGGTTCACCACAAGGTGATCGTTTATCACCAGAGCTGTTGACCTGTCACCTCGTCGCGGCTATATAGTCTGTTCGAGAACACTCCACAAGATAAGACCCTCCAGTCTCAATGATCTGTGTGCCAAGACAGATGGAGTATGCAGCTGATGCTGACTGTATCGACAACGAAATGTCCTCTTGATACGCTACTTCCAATCACTGAAGAACAGCAGAAGCCTACAAACGTCTTCGTGGATGAAGCAAAAACAGAATTGACCCACGTATGCTCGACACTACAGAAAGCCAGACATTGCAGTAGTAAATTTTCAAAAATAGTTTTTCCTTGGCCTGCAAGTGAGCGTTGCTCAAGACCACTACATAATCTGTTTTGGCCGGATTGGCTATTAAATGGTTAAATTGACACAAAATTGGGTTAATTTATAGAGCTCCATGAAGCTAGTAGACAACTCTTATGATCGGACAAAGCACAACTTTTTCTACATATCTGCGTACTGGTAAATGACAATATTTAAGTCCTATTATTTATTATCATGTCTACATTCGGTCTATGCTTGGCTACCATTCTTTATCGAGCCTTACTTTTGCCACAAAACGTGTTTACAATATCACGTCTGATGTCTTTTGATCCCAGCAGATAGATCCACGGATTCAGGATACTGTTTGAAAAACTGATGAAGGCTGTAAGATGAAACAAAGCACTGTGGAATGGCATGTTAGGATATCCCAGGACGGAGTGGTAGCATCCATGCAGAATTCGTGGCACAATCGATGCCACAAACAGAGTGATTATTATGATTAATACTTTAGAACTGGCACTTCGACGGTCCTCCTGTTTGGTTACTTCTGAATTTCGAGACAATTTATAAAATTTAAGCAAATTTAGCAGCACTAATACTGCTAAAGGAATAGCCTGGCAGAATATTGACAAAAGTAACTCCTTAGCGTCAAAGTTCCCAGCAAAATAAAATATTCCTACTGGCTTGTTTTCATATGTCATGTTGTATATTTTATAATAAACAGGATACGGGATAGTGAGTAGAAAACACAGAGCCCACATTGCAATACACGACTTAAGAACAAGCGAAAACGAGATATACACTTTCGCCCTTAGTGGATAGCAGAGTTGAAAATAACGCATTAGTGAAAGAAATAAGAGATGGCATATGCTTGCTTCGTAGCTGACTGGCATCAGGTAGATAAAACATCCCATTACTTCATTTATACCTGTTGTAAACTCTGCTATGGGTAATATTGTTGGCCAGATTACTCCAGCTGACAAACACGTCAGCATATCGCACATGGCTAAGCTTGTAAACACAGTGAACACAGGAATCAGGTACTTGCCGGACTTAAAAAAGAATAGCAGCACCAATATATTTGAAATAACACCAATTACGTACCCCGCCAGAGGGATATATTCTATAGCCCACGGTGGTAGCTCTTCATATCCTTTCCATAATTGCACAAGTTTGAGTTCAAACGGTGTGTATAGAGACGCATTGGCCTGAAGTGAGTTTCTCGCGATGTATGGTGATGTAACTTCCATTTTATCTGGTCGTGGTATGCTATTCAACAGAATCAGAATTTAAATTTGAATAATAAAGGAGCATTCGGTTTGATAACGGAAGGGTTCAAACCGTGACTCATTTATATGGCGTCATGATCAATTACGTCATATGTTAACAGACGTCACGATTAGAAGTACATAGATCTGTCACGAAAATCGAAAGGTTCGTCACCAAGTGCACGAATTGTATGTCTTTGACAAATGGCAGTAACAGCTCCCATTTTAATAAATTATAAATTCAATAAAAGACACACAATGGACCGTTTCATTTTAGCTATGCCCCGCCCATCTCTAGCTGATCTCCACCCACACCTCCCTCTCGTTGGGATCGATCGATCTCTGAACTCTCTGACTATCAATTTCCAGCAAACTATACAGGTAAGCTATTGAATATGTTGTAACTAATTTGACTGGGCGCTGTTGCTGGCTATGGCCAGTCAAATTAGTTTCAAAATATTCAACAGCATATTTATTAAATAGTAGAGACATACAATGCGTACAACGTGTCGGACTATTAAGAGTTAAGGACGGGCCAAAGAGAATCATTTATGACGTAATGATTATTGCGTCATCCTACACGTCACTTAGCTGATTATGACGCCATCCGGAAATGTAAAGTCATATTGTTACTGTTGGGCCGTTGACTATTTCGTGTCATACCTACGTCATCCGATTGTGACGTCAGCGAACAGGTGGCGTATTTTGATAACGATGTCAAATAGTTTTGATAGATCGGATACCTCAAGTATAAGCATTTTCATTCCTTGACATATTTCAACAAATCGTAAGGAAGGGAAAATAACGACAACAAATACAACAGAAATACATCCACCTGACTACGATACCAGCATTTGTATGCATCATTAATGCTGTCGCTTTTACACGTCTGGATAACATAGTGTAAGCTTTACGAAACTGTTTTCATATGATGTCCACATTCCGATTTATGCGACTGACACCATATCACTGCTATTGATGATATTATATTATTAAATGTGAGAAATACGTAATCATGGTAACCGCGTTTATACATGGAAAGTTGTCTAACACGTAAGAGTTAGCAATTCATCAACAATTATGCAACGGATGTTTTAATTGGTCAAAATTAAGTTCATTGTAAACGTGTATGTTTTGCGAATGTAAACATACGCGTAAGCTATGCGAAATCCCATTGGTTGAAATCTCTTACGCGTTAAAAAACGAACGCGTTAGAAAACGAACGCATTAGAAAACGAACGCGTTAGAATGCTTACCCGTTCGAAACTAATCCGAGTGGAATGGCTATCCATAGTTTTCTAACGCGTTCGTTTTCTAAAGCGTTCGTTTTTAACACGTAAGAGATTTCAACCAATGGGATTTCACATTCGCAAACATACGCGTATATACAATGAATTTAATTTTGACCAATTAAAACATCACTTGCATAATTGTAGATGAATTGCTAACTCTTAGCTGACGAGTAATAGGTTAATAGTAAAGAAAACACTAATTTTGTCCCTAGCCAGTGTCCATTTGCAAGGGAAGAGGTGAATAATTATTTAATTTACTACTGGAATTACTGGCTCGGTTACCGAGTAAATGTTCAAAAATAGGCTACTCTTAGCTTGTAAATGAATATTCGCCAAAACCACTGCAGAGGCCGTTTTGACTGACGAGCTTTAAACGTGTTACGTTGACACAAGAGGGGTTAAGCACCGGCAGAGTTTGCACCCAGTAATGAGAAATACATATTAGATAACCAACTCTAAATGCATGGGGATAAAAGTAAAGAATACGTGCTTAGGCGAAGAGATCATCAACAGAGACGAATCGGCATGGCCCGCTAAACTACCCTGAAATTGGACACTCATATAGATATAAACACGCGCCAGATTACCAAAAAAGACAATCAACAGACCATCATGCACATTAAGAGCAAAAAGCGACAGGGAATGACAGAGTTATTTCGAACGCACACGGAAGGTGGATCCCGACATGAGTGCCAGAATTCACCGTTCCAGATAATCCATCCATTATATGAGGTCATAATCAACCACGTGACGTGTAGGATGACATCATAATCATGACGCCATGACTGATTCGAAATAGTTCATATTTAAGGCTTAATAGTCCGACATGTTGTACGAATTGTATGTCTTTACCATTTAATCAATATTATGTTGAATATTTTGAAGCTACTTTGACTGGGCGCTGTTGCTACCATAGGCAGCAACAGCACCCAGTCAAATTAGTTACAAAATATTCAACAACTTGCCTTGATAGTTAGGGAGTTCAGGGATTGATGGATCCCATCACGAGTGCGGTGTGGGTGGAGCTTGGCTAGAGATGGGCGGGGCATAGCGAGAACTGGAAAGGTCCATTCTGACGAACATTTAACCGTGTATGGCGAGAAGAGACTGTGCCAGATGTGCACATGCTTGATTTTGGTAAAGCATTGAACAGCATACATCGCCTTTGCCAATGGAAGATTCTAAAGTTCGTTAAAACGCATAATGCGCATGCGGGCGCTTAAATGCTATTTTTGACAGAGCACGTAGTTTACGACCAGGATGGGATGACGCTTTTAGTGTACCGAGATGGCACCATGTAATCCTTTTTAATTGCCTGTTCCCGCAGAATCTGGCGTTAATCAAGACCAGAATTCGACGGGCTTTCCAAATCAGTAAACCATTTCAAAATCGGTTAAGAAATTGCTTAGTTATCTAGGGAAAACCCCTTTTGATTATCTTCAAAATATTGCCGTGACGTCATAACCACGTGGACGCAGAACTTTCAGAATGTTCTAGAACATTCGACTGCTTTATTACTAGCTACGCGCTGATTGGCTGATTGCGGACCTACGAGTCCATGTGGTATCTCCTGGAGCCCCACGTTTAAAAGTTCATCCGGCTTTCTCTATGTCTTGTACTTTCGTATGCTCATCATTTTTATCTAGCATACCTGACAGTCTGTTTCGGTAAAATTGTTGCATAGACTTAGTTTAATTAGGTCACCAAAATCAAATCTTGTAAGTCCATAGATCACGAAATTGATATGGAAAGGCATACTGGTGACACAAACTCTGTGGATGAGACCGTTGTGTTTAATGTTCGCGACATTGGTCGCACGGCCCCACCGGAACGATTGAGTTCCACCGGCCTTAGGAGCCGGTATTTGTTACCCGTAGGGCAGTATCGTACAGGATCCGTCACCCCGAGACCGGAAGCTAACCAGCGTCATCATTCATCGTGCACTTACGGCACGGCGAGTCGACATCATACACCGGAACGGCCAGACACTACCCCGCGAGCTACATGATCTCCTTTGGACTGGCCAGGCGCCTAGATGGCACATACTTTGCGGCAGATCTTGCATGGTTTTCTGAGGCCCATGTAGGCATGCAAATGAAGACAGCTATCGTGGGCAAGTATGCCACATAAGTCAGACTCAGAATCCAGTCAGCAAAACGCAATCTCTCGCTATCAGGCTAAGGAACAATAGCAGAAATCCTATCACCATTGGAGAATCCAAAATGGATGAGAGATAAGGTTTAAAGTGCATAAGAATCATTGCTTCTGCGGATTGGGACACGAGCTGGAAGTAATCGAGAGAATGGTGATGGCCTCAAGTGTTTTCCACCAAACTCAATAATATTTATATATCCACATGATCGATGAGCACAAGGGACAAGAACAACATTTACAATGCTAGATCCACGCTCATCTATGCAGCAGAGACACGGAAGATGAATACAACGAAGTCTGGATTGACTGGCTCGATAACAGAGCCAGCCATTACAGTGGTAAATTTGTTTCAAATTATTCAACAGGTTTGCCACATAATTGTATTAAAATTGAGACATTGGAATTCCCAGTGTTAAACTGATATAGAGGCCTATATAAAATGCGGACATAAATCTTTTCGCGCGCCATATACTCAGTCTACTATTTGCAACGTGATGTCGTTATTGAAAACATAGGCATATATTGTTTTCCTGTCTAATCCGCGGACCAACCTCACCGGAAAAGATGTCATTTGTTTGACATATTGGAGCCAGTTTCAATTTTAGTTTTCTTTTTTTCATTCAGGCCATTGTTACAGTTTATAATAAGACATTTGGCGGTAGTAATAAGAGAGATTACGCA
Organism: Chaetoderma sp. LZ-2023a; assembly: GCA_034401795.1. Classification (NCBI taxonomy): domain Eukaryota; kingdom Metazoa; phylum Mollusca; class Caudofoveata; order Chaetodermatida; family Chaetodermatidae; genus Chaetoderma; species Chaetoderma sp. LZ-2023a. Next base: position 40,184,426 of record CM067365.1, read on the forward strand.
GTATTAGTTATAACAGCAGCAGCAGCAGCAATAGTTGTAGTAGCAGTATTAGCAGCAGTGATAGAAGCAGTAGTAGCAGGGGCAGTGGCAGTAACAGCAGTACTAAGGCTTTTCTTGAACAGTGGTAAAAATGTACACAGTTTGTTGCATGTTGGCAATCCGACACGCGCTTTTTCTTCATTATTTTGGTTTGAATAATATAGTGGTATGAGTTTCTTTTGTTCTATATTATATATTTTACATTTAACCAGAAACTGGCTTTCATTTTCTATAAAGTTACAATTGGGGAAAAGACGCTAATTTCTGTCTCTACCAATCTATCTGTGTTTCTATGGCAAGTCGGTGGTTGAGGGTACGAAATTGAAGATGACTCAGTGCGTCACCATTTTGAAGTATTTTTAAATACTTAGCAAAACAGAATTCCGTTTCAATTATTGTACAGAACATTGGCCGCGTTAATTGTTCCACTTCTCTAGTCCACGCATCTATATATGTCTCTTCTAGTGAATCTAGTACATATTATGTCAGTTTAACTAATTCCTTCTTATTTATATTCTCTACTGTAAATATTTTTTTTGTTTCCCAATCCTTTCTAGAATAGATTTAATTGCTTCAATCCGTTTAATTTGTTTATTTTGTCTTATCATAATGTCTATTCAGGTGAACAATGAATTACTTTTCATGCAGACAAATTTTTTTTTCAACCTGATTTTGCGCAAACCCATACCACATTAAAATGGTCAGCATTCGTGTGGGTACCGGTAAATAAAGGAATAACGGTGTTATTCCGAGGTATGTACGGATTCATTAACCATTACCACTCTGATATCATAATTTAAATTTTTTAAATTTAATTAACAAGAACTGGTGTTCATTTTTCAACAAATTTGGTGGAAGATGTTGCTGTCGTAGATAATTGTTGATAAATGTACACCAGTTTCCTAGCTAGCTACTGACAGTGTAAAAGATTGAATATTGACATCAGAGTGCTAAGAGTTAACAAATTATTGACAGCTAGGTTTTATCAAACGCATCACGCGCGCTTACACATTTTATTTGGTATCAATTAATGCTCGCATTCAAATCAAGTTTACTAACTCCAACTCTGATAAATTTGAGCAAAAATAGCAATTAGTTTAATTTATTTATTTATCTTTCATTAAATATATTCCCGCTTTATTTAGTCCCCGGTAACAAGTTTTCAGCAACTTCATTTACAGATCAACTTTTAAAAAACATACCATATACAAAAGTCGTTTCATAATGCTTCACTTAACTCTTTAACGACTAAATTTGATTAAAAAATAACTATATTTGCTTACTGAATGTCCATTTGCAGGCCAAGTGAAGACTATATTTTTGAAAATTTACCACCGGAATGACCGATTATCGAGCCAGCCATTCCAGTCGTAAATTTTCAAAATAGCCGTTTCTTGAGCTGAAATTGGGCACTCCTTAAAGCTACCGCAGAGGCCGATTTTGGCCGTCTTCTGCATTTAAAGAAATTAGTTTCAAAATATTATATAATACATCTTACCTGTATGGTTGCTTTTTAAAATTGAAAGCTAGGATGCGTATGTTAAAGGAAGGGAACGGGCAAATAACAAATGATGTTTATTGGTAATTTCATCCAATATTAAATAAACTACCACCGGTAAAAATGGAAATGAATCGAGATTATTTCAGAAAAATCATTTAATAAATCTAGGAGCGTTTAACTTGGAACCAATTAGTGATGTAGTCGGCGCTTTGCGCTCCACCGTGTGTCAACTGTGTGCGCAGGTATACCACGTACTCGAATATAACAAAAGCAAACCTGAATATAGTTTCGTAAGCTGTATGGATACTGCTCTCTATACGCGCCGATGTATAGTGTTAACTCCCTACTGTTAATTCACTATTGATTCTTTTGCAAACATTATATTTGAAAATCACTGTTTTTGGTGGAAGCAACGAGTTTCGGTCGAAATGATTTCAAAATACACTGCTGGTTTCCAAGGTCGCAACATGATGTCTACTGAATATTTTGAAATTCGTGTAACTGAATGCAGATCCTGTCTCTGGAAACAACACCTTTCAGTCAAATTATTTTAAGATTAGACAGTATTTTACCTGTAGGAAGTAGTGGCTAATCGGTTTAACGCGAATATGACTGAGATTATATAACTGGCTGTAACGGGTATTATTTATTCGCACGGCGTACACCAGAGCGCATAGCACAACATGCGTCACTAAATCTTTCCCGCCAGAGTGACACAAATGGTATTTATTTACTTTTTTCAAATTATTTCGATTTATTTCTGGTTTTTTACTGGTGGCTATAGACTGATTATTATCTAAATCTATCATTCAAGAGCGAGTGTTAGTTGCCTGGTCCTTTCCTTAAACATTTCCCCGAGTCACAATTTAGACTTTTCACTAATATGTATGCATTAATCCCGTTCTAATTTCTCACTTCCGACAAACTTATAAAAATAATCCTTCTATGATATAAGTATAATTCAAAATTGTAAATATTTATTTAAAGAAAAAAAAAAAAAAAATATATATATATATATATATATATATATATATATATATATATATATATATATATATATATATATATATATATATATATATATATATATATAATATTAGTCTATATCAATAATTAACTCTATGTTTCTCGGACAGGATATACGATTCAAACGTCGTTTCATTTTGTTAATTTTACGTAATAGAATATAAATTTTTAGAGTTAATTTTTCGTGACGAGATTTCGTGTCCATATTTTATATTTCGACACCGCTATGCCCCGTCATGACGGGTGTCGAAATCTAAAATTGAGGCACAAAAACTGCACAAAATCCGGAATTGTCGATTTCCTCAGACAAACTCCGACAAGTGGCATCTGCCGATTATCAGATTGGCTATGTGAATAGACGACTATACATACTTAGCACTAACACCCTAATCTTTATTACTCTATGTTAATTACGCTAACGCCATACAAGAATAAGTAAACGATCCCTACTGCGTCGCGATTAGTTATACAAATTCGCACTAATGCCCCCATTATGTCTTTATCCTGCTATCTTATAAGCAAGCAGTACCAATTAGTTGAAATCGATGCAGTGGCGGTACCGCTTAGATGTTAGTATATAGATAGCAATAATTAGGTATTAATCAATATCACGCGTGAATTCAATTGCGTTTACAGCATCACACGCATGGACACATTAATCTTAATTAGTGAGCATTAAAGAGACCCTCCTAATAAACCGCAGTAATTAGTACCACGCGCATGAAGTGTCGATCATTAGTAAAAAAAAATACCTTGCCTTTATTCCTGATTTTACTCTGAATATGCTCTCAATTCACATTTTCAGAGTATCCATCCATCATCTGACCTCGTATGACGTCATAATCAGCTCAGCGCGTGTACGATGACGTCACAATCATTACGTCACACATGGTTCCATATAGACCGTCATCAAATCTCAATTGGTCCGACACGTTGTATGAATTGTATGTCTTTGTAATTCTTTGCTATTTAATAAACATGCTGTGGAATATTTTGAAACTAATTTGACTGGGCGCTGTTGCTGCCTTAAACAGCAACAACATCCAGTCAAATTAGTTTCAAAACGTTCAACAGCTTACTTGTGTAGTTTTTTGGAAATTGATAGTCAGGGTGTTCAGAGATCGATTGATCCCAACACGAGCAAGGTGTGGATGGAGCTTAGCTAGATATGGGCGGGGCATAGCTAAAACCGGAAAGGTCCATTAATATTGTCATCGAGATAATGTTGTATAGGCTGGAAGATTCTTCACAGACGGTTGTTTTCGAGTATATACAATGTGTTTTTGTTGTTTCTGTATCTTTGGGGTGTACTCATCACAAATCGACCGGGTGCCACTTTGGCACCCTTGGGCTAACTGAGAAAAAATGATTTTTAATGCTTCGCGTTATAATGTGCCAAGCCCACGTTTTCGTCCATGAAATATTCTCGGTTTTATCCATAACCATATCAATATGCATATTAAATGAAAGCTTTGGACGTGTGGAAGACAAACTATCACTATGATTCATCCGTATTCCACCGTTCCCCTCATCCAAACCACAATATCACCATCCAACACCCACCAACCATAGTAATAATCTCACCATATCCAAGCCATCCCTCCTCAGCCAAAACCATTGCACCACGTCACTCGAACTCATCTTCTTACCTCAACAATTTCATCTCGCGTCATTCTATCACACCTCATGCCACATCACATCAACTTATGCAATTCAATGTCCTCCCATCCTTTCTCGTCCAATTTATTCTCATGTCATCCCAGCTCATCACATCCTATCCTACCTCATCAAGCAAACTCCTTTCATCCCCATCCCATCTCATCTATATAAAATCCATTGAAATTACAGTAGAAGATTTTCTATGATGTTCAGTGAACCGTGTAAAGTAGGCCATGCTGACCTACTTTTGATACATGACACACCTTTAGACTGTTATGCATCAATATACCAAGTTTGGTCACAATATGTGAAAACTCCTGAAAATATGATTCAGACAAATGGTTACCGGCAGACAAATAAAGATTTTCTGTGATACTCAGTGAAACATGAAAAGTAGGTCACATTGACCTACTTTTGATAGACAACAAACCGGTAGGCTGCAATGCATCCATACGTCAAGTTTGATTACAGTATACAAGGAAACTCTGGAAACTCTATCCCCGGGCAAGAATAAAATTTGATATTTAGTGAACCAAGAAAAGTAGGTCACGCTGACGCACTTTTGATACATGACGCACCTATAGGCTATGACGCACCCATGTACCAAGTTTAGTGACTAAACGTCAAAGAACCTTGAAAATAGGGTCCAGACAACGAATTGGAGACGGATGCATGCAAGCACAGAATAATGCTCGTACGGATAAAACGATTTCTATATACCTCCACTTTGAGGTGGGGTATAATTATTCTTCAGATTATTACATGGGCATTTTCCGGACAATATTTTAATAAAAAATACCAATTTCTGGGACGAACATTATATTATTTACTGCCAAGATTATGCAGAATGAATCACATTCTTTGAACGGCCAAACAAACTATCTACGGGATGTTGCAGGATCTGCAGTAACATCGAATGTGCTTTCAACGAGAAGTGTTTTCATCGTGTTTAAAATCAAGCTAATATGCAGAAACAACCAAAGCCCATATTTTGTTAACACATTTGTCAGCATGTATAACAACAATTCTGTGGCTGTAGTAATAGAAACATCTTCCAGGTGCAATCGGTCCCGCTTCACTTTTGATCACTGTGTCTCGTCCTCAGAGCCAAAATCGTAGCTTCCATATGTCCATTCTTGATCTGAGTGTACTGAGCTTCCAGGAGGGCAAGTTACAAGGCTCTATTTGGGTGTGTCTTCTGATATGCTTAGCACATGTCCAAAGGTGGACCATCTTTGCTGGGCCACTGCTATGGACAGCAGCCATGTATTACAATCTTGTAATGTGCATCGTTGGTAATTGTGCTGTCTGGCCATCGATGCCCAATGATGGTGCGCGTGACGTTGTGGTGGGAGGTATCAAGTTTGTCTAGAGCGGCCTTTGGCGCTGCCCAACAGTTGGAGTTGTACAGCATCAAGGATACTCAAGTTGCGTTGTACAAGCATAGTCATTTTGTCAAAGGCATTTTTGATCAATGACTCAACAGCTTCCAGAAGGACTGAACAGCCATGTCAGCAGGTGTGACAGCGACAAAGATGGTTGTAGTTGCAATTATTCTTGATGTGTCCAATACAATATCATTGTGGCAAGCATCAGGAGAGACTGAGGCACAGCACTGCTTCAGAATTATCATCGAGTTGACATGACCATCTGAGTGATTTAGTAACATTTTCATTGGACACACCTTGATCATCATTATGCACTTACTTCCAATTCAGAAAATTACTTCCAATTCAGGAAACTAGTATGACACCTCGTAATGTATAATAGCTGCACACGCCGGCGTCCAAAACCGTCATCAGAAACCAGAATTCCAGAGCAACGAGAAACAACATTTCTACTCTTTCTAGATACATCCATTCACTCAAGAATAATATCGAAAGAGATAGTTTACCTGTTTTGCAGTCTGGGATTGTTTGTTTCAAATGTCCGTGTTTAAGCTTTGTCTACATACTTAGTTAGCACTGCAAATTCCCTCCTTGGCCATCTTGGAATGGTGTCTGCCTATTTTTCATATTGGGTTGTTCACAACATCGGCAGTCGGCAATATCGACCAAGATCCTACAACAACCAGCGTGCATGGATTCTTCCATGGGAACTGCACCTTATTGTTTCAAAACACGGACGCTGAAAATCAAGGGACTAAGCAAACACACATCACCAAATCTGAGAGGAAGGTTGCAAAACTCATGCATACCTATAACCGCGACAATAAAGAATGTGACTCGTGTTTCAGACGTATGTGGCCTAATTCAATCTGACTCCAGTCTGATGACCGAGGCAGGGGGAAAAGAGTATACATGTACATGGTGTAATCACATTAGCAACGGTGTTGCTTCAAAGAGTTTTGGCAATGCAGATCACGACACACATTTATCTTGGGCAGCATATCACAACATAAGGGCAGAACTATCACATGCCACAGAGCTACAGGGCAGCGCCCCACCCCTATCTCTTCTCCGGTGACTCAGAATCAGTTGTAATTATTCGTCATTTCATGGAAGCGATGAATCAAGCTGTAGGCATTCGAAATCGTTGACAGATGCTGGTGGTTACGTACGGTCTGATCAGCCGTTGTTTAAACTTGTGATAGGAATTCAGTGGATGTGGCCTGAATCATATGGGGCGATTTATTTCTTGTTTAGTTGGGTGGACAACATATCAAGATAACATTGTTTAAAGCGATTGGTGATCTTTTGGATAGCAGTGGATGGACATAGAGCCTAGTGCCAACGGACATAGCTATAGCAGGAACAGCGGATTCATTTCTTAAAGCAGCACATATTAAATAGACAGCACATGCACGCCAGGAATCACACGTAAAGTATCAATCATCTCAACAGGAAATGCGTGATAGTGATATAACGTTTTATGAACCGTACAAACAGAGAGCAGACAACAGTCCGCAGTTCGTTTCCTGCCGTCTTGTTCTAAGGATATAGTCGGGTATATTGATCTGGGACAGATCTTTCATGGGGAGTAACTTCCTTTTGTATAAGGATGCCGTGACACAATTAGAATGGCTCTTCTATGCTCTTGATGACTACAATTATGTACATCCTATAGCTATTCATCTGCGAGATATGGTGATGCCGACCATTCTCCAGGATGCCTTTGGATGAGAGCTATGAACAAAAAAGTCAAAACAATGCGTGCAGGAAAGGGGATTGGGGAGCAATGAATGAGGCTTACTGAAAATCCAGCAGCTCTACTGTGATGTGTGATGGCTGGACCTGAGATGGTCATGGTTGTTGGCGTGTTTCTTAGTGGACACCACAAAGCAATCCAACTTCTTCCCAGCATTCAGTGGATGATCGACTTGGTGCATGAAAGAGGAAGCTCTGATGAGAATGTAAACTCCTGAGAGTTACTGACTACACACCACTACTCACTGTACACAACCTTGACCAGAGCTTAGCCGAGGCGATTCGAGAATGGTTCAAGGAACAGTTTACTGACCACCATGATGAGCCCTTGCACCACTTCTCATGAGATCTCAGGCCATTACTAACACTAATTAAAACAGCAGAAGTTGGGAAGGCACTTAAAGCCCTGAAAATGGACGTGTATCTGGACCTGATGACATGAGCAATGAACTATTCAAATATGCACGTGACATTATCTCAAAACCGATCACGCACCTAATTAATGCAGTTATTATGCACCACCTTCCCGTAGGTGCTGTAGGCCAAATTAGCATTACCCAAGCCCAAGAAGCCACCTGACCCACCAGCCAATCTTCCGAACATTGTGTTCCTCAGCATAATATGGACAATTCAATGTCCTATCTAATGTTACTCTATGGCACATCCGAGACAAGATCGATGACTTCCCCGGATCATGTCAAAATAGCTTCAAACATGGACGCGGCTGAGCATACATTGTATGGGCTCAGCGCATGCATGTGTCGATAGTCATCTACAAACACTCAGATTTCCACAAAATGGACATTGACATGCCACGAGACTTCGACACAATTAAACACTCAAAGATCCTAGATGTACTATGCCAGGCCAGTTGCAATGAAGATGACTTATGACTAGTGAGACTACTGCTTAAAGACACCAAGCTGAGTGAACGAGTCTAGTCAGTGAAGTCTGTAGATTTTGAGACATCAATCGGCTCCCCAGAGGGAGATGGTCTATTTCCGGTGCTTTTCACCTGTTACTTGGTGCTGCCTTGAATTCCGTGCAGGAAAGTTCCACACACCAAACCACCACCACCCCCACCCCAGTGTCAATACTGGGTATGCCGCTAGAGATGGAATATGCCGATGATGTGGACTTCAGAGACGAGAAAAAGAAACCCAGTGACGAACTTCTCCAAATAGCTGCAAACAAACTACAAGTTGAGAATCTCTTTATGAATGAATCCAAAACAGAGTTCACCCACATATATCTATCTATAAAGCATGAAACTAAAGTAAATGCTGATCCACTTCGTGGCGGCGAACAACTGAGGAAAAGTACAATCTTGGGCGCACTGCTTTGCAGTACTGCTGATATTGCTGCGTCATGGGGAACATCGCTTTCCAGTCTTTTTGGAAGCTATGAATTCATAGATCAAAGATGTCCTTGATTAAAAGGCTACATTTATACAATGCAAGCTGCGTATCCTTGATGCTTTGTAACTGTTCCAGTAGCAGTTCCAAAGGCAGCCCTAGGCAAACTCGATGTCTGCCACCGCAAACCCACACGCAGCATCACTGGATACAGATGGCCAGACAGCATAATTTCCGATGATGCGCTATACAAGATGTGTAATACGTCGCCGCTGTCTGTAAAGGTATGTTTGACCATGTGCTAAGCATGCCAGAAGAGACACCAGCACAGAGAGCCTTGAAATTCGCCAATAAATACAAAGCCAGGAGAGGACGTCATTGCATAAATCTGCTAAGCATGCTACGACTACAAGATAGCAGGACTCTGTAGACTCAATTCAAGAATGGACCTGAGGAAGCTAAGGATTTCGGCTGAGGACAAGACACAGTGGGCAAACGCGAAGAAGGGCTGATTGCAGCTGTGGGATGTTTCTACTACAACAGCCGCAGAATACAGTAATCATATAGACAATGGCAGGAAAATAACAAATATATACCGCCAACGCAGGATTCCCCATGCCAACAGCTGCGAGTAGAATACCAGACAGGGCATGCATGGGGCCAAGCCGTGCTTAAAGCGCCACAACTAGCGAACTCAGCTGATTTCGTATATATATGAACAAAATGAAAGTGATAAGTGCAAGTGAAATGGATAAACTTGCAGCGTGTGCAAGTGAAATGGATAAACTTGCAGCGTGATGGTGCAGCATGTCGCCCTGTGATCAAATATGGATTACGACAGGCTGGTGAGGATGTTGTAGATGTGTAAAGGCAAAACTAACATGCACATTACTCTGCATGTGTGGCGGCTGTCAGGGAGACTATTTTCCTTTGACTTGGGCGTCTTTGCATGTCTAATGTGTTAGTGCTTTGATTAGTATGGAACTTTCTGTGCTAGTTATTTTGTTGTTTACAGAAATGAAGGAAAGGAACATCCAGTGGAAACCCTTCAGGCAATTTTTAAATCAGTGTAAATTGAGTCGTGAAGAGCCTTTGTGTCTTTGTTGCGGTTGTGGATAGCGGTCAGCCTCACATAATTGGAGTTTTGAGCCTATATCTGCATAGTATCTACTAACATAACCTCAAAGGTAGGATAGCGCTAGGCTGTGGGGCATAAAGAACACATGCAGGCTAAAGTCTCAAACCATTAGTTTAGGCACACAAAAGCCTACAGTCAGTGAAGTGTAGCCCAGAAGGACACCCATGAAACATCTTCCAGTAGCATCGACTAACTCATTTGTTTTCACACTATTTTAGGCCTTTATACATAACCCCTTCAATAGGAAACATCCCGGCCTCTGCTTTTGAACTACCAGTCTAAATTCCAGGCAAGACCTCAAGATACGACCGTCTTCCCATCTCTTTACACCCTTTTGGAAACCTCGAACAGGCAATGATCACTCCCTAATTTAGTACCTTTAGACTTGTTCTCTAAAGAGTCTTCTCACAGGGAGGCTATCCAGAACGAAGCTCCTCCCTTTCTTTTCTCTCTTTTCTTCTTTCTCTTGCGGATATTTTAGTGTACCGCTAAAGCTAGGTATAAGCCAGTCAAACATTAATTTCGACTCCGCCTTAGAGCATCCCCCCTCACGTGACCGTACATTTCGCTTAGGAAATATATAGATATAATGTTCCCTGTTTGAGAGAGAGAGAGAGAGAGAGAGAGAGAGAGACAGAGTCAGAGACAGAGAGAGAGAGTGGGGAGAGAGAGAGTGAGAGAGAGAGTTGCTTAAATCTCTACTAGAGCTAAATACAGACATAAAGTAGAGATAAGTAATAACGGTGCATAAAATAGGCCATAATTTGAAGCGCCTCACGTTGTAGAGCCATTGCTATATACTTAAAGGTTAACTTTTTGTTCACACGGTCCGCTTAGGAAATATAGGTATTAGGTATATATATATATACGTTAAATGTCCTTATAACCTCATATGTCCTAATATATCGCTGATACTAAAAGATCACGGAATCCACGAATTGAGACGCTCGAAGCTTACAACCCGGCACTAGGAGGAATGATCCGGCACATAGGCAGTGCTTTTTGGCAAGCAGACTGATCGCTTCGCTGCAAGAAATCGAAAGCCTCCTCTTCCTCTCTTTGGTGTAGCAGAATTGGAAGCAGAGCCATTACTAACCAACATGGCATCTCGTCAAGAAGACGCAAACAACATGATTTAATTAAACCGGTGGAAAGGCCTTGGCTCAGTTCATACACGGCAGGACGCGCGTGCATCGAAAAAATGCAGCAGTCGCTTCTGGTCAGCAAACAATTGTAAGGAGACTAGACGAAGCGCATACAATGGGGACACAAGCGACGAGTAACACCCTTCCGAGAGCTGACGTGTTTCGTCCTCCGACCAGCAGCTCAGAGTGCCTGGACGACCCTGACCACCGCTGACCTCATTATTCCGAATGCCGTGACTACGCCCTCGCCAACGCCGACCACTCAGCGCCAATAACTACACGCCTGCACCAGCTGCCACCACTCGCTCGCGGGGACAGAAGTATCCACCATGCCAGGGACGACTGACTACCCGACTCGCAGCCTTTTCCAGCTATATCTATGTATGGGTATTCATATTAGATATTAGCAGAGTGGTAGGCATATTAGGCATAAGTAACAAAGAAGTGATCCTATTACAGAAAAGTAAGAAAGTGGTAATCATATTACACACGCACAAACATACGCGTGCGCACGCATGAATGCACCACGTGTTTCACTTGTGGTAAACACTAGAACGTATGTTAGCTAGTGCATGACCGCGTCCGATACGAGGGACCTGACAATGCTCACTTGGTTCGAAGGCGGTACCCATGGGGCCCTCACACCGAGCTCGACTCCAGGGATTACCAATCGATCCGAGCTTAACTCCGGTCATCAATGCCAAGTCAGATTTTGGCTGACAAACAGAATGGAGGTATTTCAAGCTATGCACCGCCCTTTCATACCTACGCTCCACCCACGTGTTGTGTGTATTGGGATTGGTGGAGCCTATATACTGTGAACCCTGAATTACCCAAATCCCATTTTACGGGCAATTATACAGATAAGATGTTCAATATTTTGAAAATAATATCGCTGGAGTTTTGTTGCTGCCTATGAACTTAATAAATGTCCAATCTCAGCCAGTCACGTATCACCCATTTCGTAATATTTGGGAGAAGCCGATAACATACGAGTTTCCTAGGAAGGCGGTTTAACAGTCTATTCCTACACAATAATAAACCATTCAAATTGTGCATGTCCATACTTTATCGTAAATCTTGGATTCCACCGCTCCACCCGCTCTGGGATAAATCCTTCTGATGTTGTGAAATATGGGTTACCACCATATGACTCGTTCATTACTTACATGTGCTGGTTCTCCAGGCACGCTGGCAGATGAATATCCGTGTCGTGTGACAACATAGATGGCAAAGGACTCTTCCAGTTCTAGCTATGTCCCCCCCCCCCACCTCTATCTAAGCTCCACTCACACTCCGCCGTGTTGGGATTGATCGATATTTTGTAACTGATTTGACTTGGTGCTGTTGCTGCCTATGGCAGCAACAGCGCCCAGTCAAATTAGTTTCAAAACATTCAGCAGAATATTTATTAAATAGTAAGGACATACAATTCGTACAACAACGTATAGTCCGGCTTCAAATATGCGTTCATTATGTCATTCTACGCGTCGCGTAGGATGAATTGATAAAGTAGAAAGGTGAATTATACCGGGATCCATTTCAAGCGATGACCTGCCCATTTTTAGCTAAGTTCCACACACGCCCTGTAGTGATCAATCCATGAATTCCCGGAATCCAATATCAAGGTAACTATACAAGTAACCCGGTGAACATTTTGAAAATAATTTGACTCGGTGATATTTCTGCCCGTGGTAGAAACAGCGCCAGTCAACTTAGCTCCGAAATTTTCAACGGACCGTCCATCAAATAGTAAATCCATCAAAGACATATACTTTGGACACTTCACGGACTTTTCCAGCTTCAAGAATGGAGTAATTTTGTCAATTACCATGGTGATGCCATTCTTCATGTCATGTAATTGATTATGACGTCATATACTTGATTAGCATAACAAATTCATCCATTGCGTTATTAATGGAGGAATACAGATTTAGCTATGCCCTGCCCATCTCTAGTTAAGCTCCACCTACACTTCGCCAGATCGATCTGACTCTACAGGTAAGCTGTTGAATAGTTTGAAACTAATTTGACTTGGTGCTGTTGCTGCACATGACAGCAAGTGTGTCCAGTCGAATTAGTTTCAAAATTTTCAACGGACCGTTTATCAAATAGTAAATCCATCAAAGACATATACTTTGGACACTTCTCGGACCTTTCCAGCTTCAAGAATGGAATAATTTTGTCAATTACCATGGTGATGCCATTCTTCATGTCATGTAATTGATTATGACGTCATATACTTGATTAGCATATCAAATTCATCCATTGCGTTATTAATGGAGGAATACAGATTTAGCTATGCCCTGCCCATCTCTAGTTAAGCTCCACCTACACTTCGCCAGATCGAACTGACTATACAGGTAAGCTGTTGAATAGTTTGAAACTAATTTGACTTGGTGCTGTTGCTGCACATGACAGCAAGTGTGGCCAGTCGAATTAGTTTCAAAATATTCAACAGAATGGTTATTAAAGAGTAAAGACATACAATTCGTACAACAACGCTTAGTCCGTCATCAATTAAGCGTTCGTGGCGAACTTATCTACGTCATCCATGAGGACATTGATTATGACGTGACGTCATACTATACCTCACGTAGTTGATTATGACGACAGGTGGTAGATGAATAAACTGGAAAGGTCCAGTACAAAGCATTTTCTTTGCACAAAACGTACAGCCGGCCGTATTAATCTTAATTATTGCGCATAAACGGGCCTCTTCTCATTAACAGTAGTAATTAGTACGAAGTGCATGCGGTGCAGATTATTAGTAATAAGGCGTAGCTTGTGATCCAAGATACTTCCAGCAATCAATATTGCACTTTAGATGGTGCGGTAGTTTGCTTACTTAATTGGCTATTGAAAGACGAGTTCGTAGACAGAGAAATCGATATGCAATGCGTATGTACGTGACCGCGTAGAGCAAAGAGGACATTTGGGTCCAGTGATCCGTTTTTTCGCTGATACGTCAGTTTTCCCATTCGTCAATTCACCCATCATCCATATGACGTCATAATCAATTACGTGACGTGAAGGCTGACGTCATAAGCAATGATGTCATGAATGACGTGGATATATAAGCATGTCTTTACTATTTAATAAACATGATGTTGAATATTTGGAACTAATTTGGCTTGGCCATAGGCAGCAACAGCATCCAGTCAAATTAGGTTCAACATATTCAACAGCTTACCTTTATATTTTTCTGGAAATTAATAGTCAGGGAGTTCAGTGATCAATCGATCCCCTCATGGGCGAAGTTTGGGTGGAGATTAGCTATAGGTGGGTGAGTCATAAATAAAGCTAGATTCGTCCACCGTTTGTTTGTTCAAGTTGTTTGTTTGTTTGTTTGTTTGTTTGTTTGTTTGTTTGTTTGTTTGTTTGTTTGTTTGTTTGTTTGTCATTCTGTCTGAACACATACTATCTGGGCACATTCTATCTGAACACATTTTATTTGAGCACACTATCTGAGCACAGTTTATCTGAGCACATTCTATCTCAGCACATTCTATCCCACCACATTTTATCTGAGCTCATTCTATCTGAGCTCATTCTATCTGAGCGCATTATATCTGAGCACATCCTATCTGAACACATTCTATCTGACCACATTCTATTTGAGCACATTTTATCTGAGCACTTTCTATCTGAGCACATTCTATCTGAGCACATTCTATCTCAGTACATTTTATCTGAGCACATATTGTCTGAGCACACTATCTGAGCACATTATATCTGAGCACATTCTATCTCAGTACATTCTATATGGGTTCATTCTATCTTAGTACATTCTATCTCAGTACATTCTATATGGGTTCATTCTATCTTAGTACATTATATCTCAGTACATTCTATATGGGTTCATTCTATCTTAGTACATTATATCTCAGTACATTCTATATGGGTTCATTCTATCTTAGTACATTATATCTCAGTACATTCTATATGGGTTCATTCTATCTTAGTACATTATATCTCAGTACATTCTATATGGGTTCATTCTATCTTAGTACATTCTATCTCAGTACATTCTATATGGGTTCATTCTATCTTAGTACATTCTATCTCAGTACATTCTATATGGGTTCATTCTATCTTAGTACATTATATCTCAGTACATTCTATATGGGTTCATTCTATCTTAGTACATTATATCTCAGTACATTCTATATGGGTTCATTCTATCTTAGTACATTATATATCAGTACATTCTATATGGGTTCATTCTATCTTAGTACATTCTATCTCAGTACATTCTATATGGGTTCATTCTATCTTAGTACATTATATCTCAGTACATTCTATATGGGTTCATTCTATCTTAGTACATTATATCTCAGTACATTCTATATGGGTTCATTCTATCTTAGTACATTCTATCTTAGTACATTCTATCTGAGCTCCTTGCGTCTGTGTTAATTACATCCGGGCTCCGAACACATATCCTGATTAAAACCCCGATGTCTCTAAATTAAAATAATAATGTAAATTGTGATAATAAAGATGCTCTTTCTAAATAACACTTAAATATTAAATGCGCAAAATGTGTAAAAAAAAAACCCAACAAATATCACCGATGAGCTCATACTGGATAATTCCAAGACGGCTACCATCCGTAATACCTAGAGAGACAAAGAAACTAGAATTATAAAGGAGAACCCCTTTTAGTGTTTTTGGAATGGAGAATCCATTTCTGTTATTATCTTGTCGCTTATAGGTCGATTATAGGTCAATTCCACGTGATACGGTCACATTCAACGTCATTGTTGCTCTTCAAGGTCCTAAGGGCAATATCAATATGTATAAAGGAATAATAGGGATATATTTATATATTTATATGTTTTATTTTTGTTTAGTCTTTTGTAGTATTTTTAAATTTACTTATTATTGTATAGTTTTCATTTTTATTTTTATGTTTTTTAATTAAAAGAAATTTCCATATATATGGTATACACTATACACTGTTTAATCCGTCTTAAGTTATTGTTATAACTGTTCCATTGCTCAACCATACCGCTCAAAACTCTGGGCTCAGACGCCTTTTTGTTTCATAAAAATCAAACAATGATGTCTCAAGGATTTCTGTAAAAACAATGACTGTCTTTGTATTCGAGTTGTATTAATTCTTGTATATAAACCCCGGAGATATTCTATGTGTCGCCTGATGAAGCACATTTATGTGCGAAAGCTCGTCAAAATAAACTACGTTAGTCTTAAAAGGTACTACCTTTGAATCCTGTTTTTCTTGTCTATACAGACTAACACGGCTACCTAACTTCTCTTGCTCAGGAAAACGTCTTCTCTCCAGATCGTTCTCAGTCTGCTCGCAATGATTACCACATCACGCGCACTCTGTATGCTTATCATGATGGCTGACAGGCTGGCTGGATGGATGGATGGATGGATGGATGGAAGGAAGGTAGGATGGATGGATGGAAGGTAGGATGGATGGATGGATGGATGGATGGGTGGATGGATGGATAAATAGATATATAGATAGATAGAGATGGATATATATATATATATATATATATATATATATATATATATATATATATATATATATATATATATATATATATATATATATATATATATATATATATATATATAGGGAGAGAGAGAGAGAGATAGGCAGGCAGGCAGGCAGGCAGGCAGGCAGGCAGGCAGGCATGCAGGCAGGCAGGCAGGCAGGCAGGCAGGCAGGCAGGTGGATGGATGGAGGGATGGAGGTAGGTATTTTTATTTTGACGCACTGACAACGTGCGGCTTCAATTTCTATGTGCTAACCAGCCGACAGTCATGCACCCATTAGTTTAATTTCTTGATCACCGTCTCCCGGTCGGGGGATCGAACCGCCATACTGCAACTCCGCATAGCATCAGCAACCAGACATGTTTCCACTGAGTCACCACGCCAAGACTAAAAGTCTAGATTTAGCCGACCAGCTTTCACATGTCTGATATACTGACACACTGACGATTCGTATGGACTATCTGTTGATGCACCTGCCACGATTCAATCCTAGGCTTTTTAAGCCTATTGTACTCCGACTCCATCACGGCTCTGGCAGTATATGTATTTTTATTTCATTGACGCACTGACAATGTGTGCCTTCAATTTCTATGTGCTAACCAGCCGACACTCATGCACCCATTAGTTTAATTTGTTGATCACCATCTCCCGGTCGGGGGATCGAACCGCCATACTGCAACTCCGCATAGCATCAGCAGCCAGACATCTTTCCACTGGATCACCGCGCCAAGACTAAAAGTCTAGGTTTAGCCGACCAGCCTTCACATATCTGACATACTGACAGACTGACGATTCATATGGGACTATCTGTGGATGCACCTGCCACGATTCAATCCTAGGCTTTTTAAGCCTATTGTACTCTGACTCCATCACGGCTCTGGCACCATATGTATTTTTATTTTATTGACGCACTGGCAACGTGCGGCTTCAATTTCTATGTGCTAACCAGCCGACAGTCATGCACCTATTAGTTTAATTTGGTGATCACCATATCCCGGTTGAGGGATCGTACCACCATACTGCAACCCCGCATTGCATCAGCAACCAGACATCTTTCCACTGGACCGCCGCACCAAGACTAAAAGTCTAGATTTAGCCGACCAGCTTTCACATGTCTGATATACTGACACACTGACGATTCATATGGGACTATCTGTATGCTTATAATGATGGCTGACTGGCTGGCTGGCTTGCAAGTAGATAGATAGATAGATAGATAGATAGATAGATAGATAGATAGATAGATAGATAGATAGATAGATAGATAGGTAGGTAGTAATATGGTTAAGGCGCTGGCTCAGAATTTTCAAAAAATTGAAAATATTTTTTATTTATTTTATTGCCTGAGATTTGTTATTTTTGTTTTCTAGAGGCGAGATGGCCTTATAAATATTGGACAACTTTAAGATGATGATGTTTATCCAGTTAATTTCGATTTTACCAATATGTCACGTAGATTTGGATTTTTCCTAAATGCTATTACTGGGCGCAAATTGAGAGGCTGTCTTAGATTATTCTGTAATTTATGATATTCATCTTTCAAAATTTCGGCAATTTCTACATTTTTTCGATTATATGTCAGAGTGAATGGAATTATTTCACGCTGATCAGCAAGACCGGGGTCCACATTTATGCCCCTCGGCCATTCTGTTTCTAATTGCTTAATCCAAAATGATTCTCTAAGTTTCCTTTGTTTATCAGTTTCGTCAGTGGTATTTGAGAGAGGTGGTTGTTCAATGGGTATAATTTCGAAGTCCCGAGCGACTGAATGGCCAGGAAGGTTAAAGTGTTCAGCGACATGCGTGTCTTTTTCATGTCTAATATCGCAAAGGTGTCTAGTAGCTCGCCATCTTAATGGGCATTTGGTTTCACCGACATATTGCTTTTGGCACAATTTACAAGATATTACATAAATGACGTTTTCGGAATCGCAATCTAAATTAGACTGAATTTGAAATTTGTTTTTGTTCTGAAAGCTCATAAACGTTTTTTGATTTGGAAGAAGTAGGTCTAATTTACACCTTTTCTTTCCACATTTCCGAGATTCTCCTGCGCCTGTGATTGGACGATTGTGACGAATCTTGGTAGGCCTGTGATCCGCAGCATTATCAGGGATAGTTTCCAAATCCTGTAAAGTATCAGACTTAATTTTGCGCAAAAATCTAGATGAATAGCCTCTCGGCTTGAGGGCCTTGAATAAGAGAGAGCATGCAGATTCAAAGTTTTTTCTATCACTCGAATTTCTATGAAAACGGATGATTTGTGATTTTACAATTCCTTTAAAGGTATGAGGTGGATGGAAGGATTTCTTGTGAAGTAGTTGATGAGAATCTGTGGGCTTAAAATATACTTTATAATCAAGGTGTCCCGTTGTGTCATACATTACACCTTTGTATAGCGTTAAATCTAAAAAGTCTACGGACGTTTGGTCAATGTTGGCTTTTAGCTTGATATTCGGGTCATGATTGTTCAAAATGGTGAAAAATTCATTAAATTCTTCCTTTGTATGATGCCAAATAATGAAAATATCATCGAGGTACCTGCGATAAAAGAGAGGCTGTTTCGGACATTTGCTAAGCGCATCCTCCTCCCACTCTGCTACATAGATGTTGGCAAAACTCGGACTGAAACGCTTACCCATTGCGCAGCCGCAAATTTGTTGGTATGTTTCACCCGCGAATTCAAAATCATTGCCCTTTAAGCTTAGCTCTAAGAGAGCTAATATTTCGCCAGTGGGCCTATTGTTATCAGGGTATTTTTCAAACGCTTTACGGACAGAATTCAAACCCTTTTCGATGTCAATGTTTGTGTACATTGCATCGATGTCGAGCGTAATTAAAAATGAATTTGGAGGTATCGAGATCTCAGAGACCTGCGACAGAAAGTCGTCAGTATTTTTCAAGAAGCTAAAATGTCTATTCGCTATTGGTTGTAGGTGATAATCAATGATTTCACTGATCCTATAGGATTCAGAACCACAATCCGATATAATAGGTCGTCCTGGTGGTATCATAGGATCTGACCAAGAATCAATAGCCTTATGAATTTTGGGTAACAGATAAAATGTACGTGGTTTTGAGTCTCGTTTCGCAACGAGGTATTTAAACTGTTTCTGCGTTAAACTCTTGTTATCAACCATATTTTGGAGAATTTCATTAAAATTGTCGCAGTTATTTTGCCAGAGTGGTTCGTCTAATTTTTGGTAATGTTTTGGATTACTGAGTTGACGATGTGCTTCACGAATGTAGTTGTCTTTAAGCATTATTACTGCAGCAGATCCCTTATCAGCAGGTTTAATGACAATGTCATTGTTTTTACGCAATCCTGTTAAGGCTTGACGTTCCTCATATGACAAATTTTTATGATTTTTCGGAAATTCGACATTTTCAATACGTTCTTTTACAATTTTTATACTGTCGGGGATCGCTGGATCGACTAATTTTGAGTCTGGTGCCCAGCCAGTTCTTTCAACGAATGGCAGAATATTACTTTTCGAGTTTCGAAAAAAGTCGGCTAATTTGACACGGTGGGAAAATTCAAGAACTTCCATTGAGCCATTATCTAAAAGTGCATCTATGCCTAATTTGGGCCTAGGAGTTGGTACAAATGTTAGGCCACGATTGAGTATTGATTTTTCTGCTTCAGTTAATGTAGCGCCAGTGAGATTAACAATATCACTACCTAGCCCGATACCGGGGTGGTTAGTACCCTGACCCTCGGTTAGTTTAAATTAAGAAAGGTTAACCAGCTATAATACAATGCATTAGCAGTTTTTTCACTCCAATGGATATTATCCTGGACTACTTCAAAATCAGAAATTGGTAGACTAGGGATGACAGAGACCTTTATACGCAGGGATTCTACAGATGAATTGATAAATGCTAAGGTCCTTTTCTGCTTTGCAGTTAGATGTTGAGAGTAGTTCAGTTTAGTGAAATAAACCTTTGCATCTGGAAATTTTGAACGAATGGTACTGAATAGGAGTTGGACTCGTTGGGCAGTTACAGACATAGGTTCATCCTTATCATTTATGCCAATGTTTATGATGATTTTCTCTGGCTGATAGGAGTCCATGTATTTTTTGACAATAGTCCTAGCATGGCACAATTTTGCCCCTGGATAGCAAGCTATCTGGGTGTCTGAATGGGGTTTCACATTTATACGGCTTAGATTGGAGGAGCCAAGGATCAAGATTTTTTTCGTCAAGACAGGGAGTCGCCATTCATGTTTGTGGTCTACCTCATACCGAAATTTCCAGAAAGAATTAGCTTCTAAGTGTGTAGTTTTCTTGAGTTTATTTTGATGATTGATGCTGTTTCTACACGGTGTAGGGGTGAAATTTGGTTGAGGTAGTTTGGCCACTGGCACTGGGGTACTGACACCCTTTTGAGTCAAAGGTGTTGATCTGGTCCTTAGACCAGATTTTCTGTCATCCTTTGCTCTCTGTGGAAGGGGAGGTAATTCATCTGAAGACAGTGGAGGCGGGGTGTCTGGTAGTGGTATCTTACTAGGATCCACAGGAGTTGATTTGGTCCTTGGACCAGATTTCTGATTAGCATCGACTCTCCGTGGAAGGGGAGGGAACTCCTCTGGAGACAAGGGTGGTGGGGAGTCAGGTAGAGGAATCTGAAGAGGGTCCACAGGAGAGTCTAATAGGAATATCGGTGATGGCCGAGTATCCGTTCTCTTCACTGGTGGGGGGCTATCGGTCGGTGACCTGAGCCGTTTCCTGAGTTCTGAAGGTGGTGGAATGACTGGTACGGTCTGGGGTGACCTTGCAGTAGGGGTGGTAACTTGGCAATTTTGTGCTTTCTGTTGAAAATGTGGGTCAAAAGGCCTAATAAATTGATAGAATGCTTCGATTGATTTGACGTGAAGTTTTTTGCCATAGTTGGCTTTTGCCCATCTAATGGCAGTTGATTTTGCCTTACCTAAATTAAGGTTTGGCGCGGTCTGAGCTATGATAATTTCGGACATGATGGTGCCTAAACTGAAATTGTAATGGTCTATCATAGCTCGAATGATGGAATTTGCCCAAACAAAGTTAACTTTCTTGATGTCACTTACTACCTCTATATTTGGCATAGCTGGCTTAATGAAATGGCAGAGTTCGCTCACCTTCCTGCTCAGACCAGTTGGCAGGGTGTTGGAGCCCAAATTGCTGGTTAGGACACCTATGTGGTGAAAACATTGTATTATCATATAATAGCACTTGACTAGTCGAGCCTGGGGAGGAGACGGACTGCTGTCCTCATGGTTGACATTCCGTCTCTTGCCCTTGCTCGTTCTAGCCATGGTGATATTATGCTCTAATAAATGATCAAAAACCAACAAATTTAGCAACAACTGGGCCAGTCAACAAATCTAAGCAAGGGAGATAATCAAGCTCTAACCAACAATTGTCTAGTTTAAATTAAAGGGCTGATCTAAAAATTAAAACCTGAAATTTGAGTGATGAATAATTACATCTACAAGCCTACATAGAACCACAAGCCTACTAAGTTTACAAGCCTACACAATTTAACTATACCTGAAATGGAAGATGAAGGATTAGTAGCATTTTAATATTTAAACATACAATCAATACAATAATAGCAATTAATATATAACTCACAATTTTATGATACCGTCGTGCTTGGCTGACCGGTTTCGGTTAAGAATAACCTTCTTCAGAGCCTTGAGAACAAATCTGTCCTTCCATCATAATTCCTGTCTATTTTTATTTTATTGACGCACTGGCAACGTGCGGCTTCAATTTCTATGTGCTAACCAGCCGACAGTCATGCACCTATTAGTTTAATTTGGTGATCACCATATCCCGGTTGAGGGATCGTACCACCATACTGCAACCCCGCATTGCATCAGCAACCAGACATCTTTCCACTGGACCGCCGCACCAAGACTAAAAGTCTAGATTTAGCCGACCAGCTTTCACATGTCTGATATACTGACACACTGACGATTCATATGGGACTATCTGTATGCTTATAATGATGGCTGACTGGCTGGCTGGCTTGCAAGTAGATAGATAGATAGATAGATAGATAGATAGATAGATAGATAGGTAGGTAGGTAGGTAGGTAGGTAGGTAGGTAGGTAGTAATATGGTTAAGGCGCTGGCTCAGAATTTTCAAAAAATTGAAAATATTTTTTATTTATTTTATTGCCTGAGATTTGTTATTTTTGTTTTCTAGAGGCGAGATGGCCTTATAAATATTGGACAACTTTAAGATGATGATGTTTATCCAGTTAATTTCGATTTTACCAATATGTCACGTAGATTTGGATTTTTCCTAAATGCTATTACTGGGCGCAAATTGAGAGGCTGTCTTAGATTATTCTGTAATTTATGATATTCATCTTTCAAAATTTCGGCAATTTCTACATTTTTTCGATTATATGTCAGAGTGAATGGAATTATTTCACGCTGATCAGCAAGACCGGGGTCCACATTTATGCCCCTCGGCCATTCTGTTTCTAATTGCTTAATCCAAAATGATTCTCTAAGTTTCCTTTGTTTATCAGTTTCGTCAGTGGTATTTGAGAGAGGTGGTTGTTCAATGGGTATAATTTCGAAGTCCCGAGCGACTGAATGGCCAGGAAGGTTAAAGTGTTCAGCGACATGCGTGTCTTTTTCATGTCTAATATCGCAAAGGTGTCTAGTAGCTCGCCATCTTAATGGGCATTTGGTTTCACCGACATATTGCTTTTGGCACAATTTACAAGATATTACATAAATGACGTTTTCGGAATCGCAATCTAAATTAGACTGAATTTGAAATTTGTTTTTGTTCTGAAAGCTCATAAACGTTTTTTGATTTGGAAGAAGTAGGTCTAATTTACACCTTTTCTTTCCACATTTCCGAGATTCTCCTGCGCCTGTGATTGGACGATTGTGACGAATCTTGGTAGGCCTGTGATCCGCAGCATTATCAGGGATAGTTTCCAAATCGTGTAAAGTATCAGACTTAATTTTGCGCAAAAATCTAGATGAATAGCCTCTCGGCTTGAGGGCCTTGAATAAGAGAGAGCATGCAGATTCAAAGTTTTTTCTATCACTCGAATTTCTATGAAAACGGATGATTTGTGATTTTACAATTCCTTTAAAGGTATGAGGTGGATGGAAGGATTTCTTGTGAAGTAGTTGATGAGAATCTGTGGGCTTAAAATATACTTTATAATCAAGGTGTCCCATTGTGTCATACATTACACCTTTGTATAGTGTTAAATCTAAAAAGTCTACGGACATTTGGTCAATGTTGGCTTTTAGCTTGATATTCGGGTCATGATTGTTCAAAATGGTGAAAAATTCATTAAATTCTTCCTTTGTATGATGCCAAATAATGAAAATATCATCGAGGTACCTGCGATAAAAGAGAGGCTGTTTCGGACATTTGCTAAGCGCATCCTCCTCCCACTCTGCTACATAGATGTTGGCAAAACTCGGACTGAAACGCTTACCCATTGCGCAGCCGCAAATTTGTTGGTATGTTTCACCCGCGAATTCAAAATCATTGCCCTTTAAGCTTAGCTCTAAGAGAGCTAATATTTCGCCAGTGGGCCTATTGTTATCAGGGTATTTTTCAAACGCTTTACGGACAGAATTCAAACCCTTTTCGATGTCAATGTTTGTGTACATTGCATCGATGTCGAGCGTAATTAAAAATGAATTTGGAGGTATCGAGATCTCAGAGACCTGCGACAGAAAGTCGTCAGTATTTTTCAAGAAGCTAAAATGTCTATTCGCAATTGGTTGTAGGTGATAATCAATGATTTCACTGATCCTATAGGATTCAGAACCACAATCCGATATAATAGGTCGTCCTGGTGGTATCATAGGATCTGACCAAGAATCAATAGCCTTATGAATTTTGGGTAACAGATAAAATGTACGTGGTTTTGAGTCTCGTTTCGCAACGAGGTATTTAAACTGTTTCTGCGTTAAACTCTTGTTATCAACCATATTTTGGAGAATTTCATTAAAATTGTCGCAGTTATTTTGCCAGAGTGGTTCGTCTAATTTTTGGTAATGTTTTGGATTACTGAGTTGACGATGTGCTTCACGAATGTAGTTGTCTTTAAGCATTATTACTGCAGCAGATCCCTTATCAGCAGGTTTAATGACAATGTCATTGTTTTTACGCAATCCTGTTAAGGCTTGACGTTCCTCATATGACAAATTTTTATGATTTTTCGGAAATTCGACATTTTCAATACGTTCTTTTACAATTTTTTATACTGTCGGGGATCGCTGGATCGACTAATTTTGAGTCTGGTGCCCAGCCAGTTCTTTCAACGAATGGCAGAATATTACTTTTCGAGTTTCGAAAAAAGTCTGCTAATTTGACACGGTGGGAAAATTCAAGAACTTCCATTGAGCCATTATCTAAAAGTGCATCTATGCCTAATTTGGGCCTAGGAGTTGGTACAAATGTTAGGCCACGATTGAGTATTGATTTTTCTGCTTCAGTTAATGTAGCGCCAGTGAGATTAACAATATCACTACCTAGCCCGATACCGGGGTGGTTAGTACCCTGACCCTCGGTTAGTTTAAATTAAGAAAGGTTAACCAGCTATAATACAATGCATTAGCAGTTTTTTCACTCCAATGGATATTATCCTGGACTACTTCAAAATCAGAAATTGGTAGACTAGGGATGACAGAGACCTTTATACGCAGGGATTCTACAGATGAATTGATAAATGCTAAGGTTCTTTTCTGCTTTGCAGTTAGATGTTGAGAGTAGTTCAGTTTAGTGAAATAAACCTTTGCATCTGGAAATTTTGAACGAATGGTACTGAATAGGAGTTGGACTCGTTGGGCAGTTACAGACATAGGTTCATCCTTATCATTTATGCCAATGTTTATGATGATTTTCTCTGGCTGATAGGAGTCCATGTATTTTTTGACAATAGTCCTAGCATGGCACAATTTTGCCCCTGGATAGCAAGCTATCTGGGTGTCTGAATGGGGTTTCACATTTATACGGCTTAGATTGGAGGAGCCAAGGATCAAGATTTTTTTCGTCAAGACAGGGAGTCGCCATTCATGTTTGTGGTCTACCTCATACCGAAATTTCCAGAAAGAATTAGCTTCTAAGTGTGTAGTTTTCTTGAGTTTATTTTGATGATTGATGCTGTTTCTACACGGTGTAGGGGTGAAATTTGGTTGAGGTAGTTTGGCCACTGGCACTGGGGTACTGACACCCTTTTGAGTCAAAGGTGTTGATCTGGTCCTTAGACCAGATTTTCTGTCATCCTTTGCTCTCTGTGGAAGGGGAGGTAATTCATCTGAAGACAGTGGAGGCGGGGTGTCTGGTAGTGGTATCTTACTAGGATCCACAGGAGTTGATTTGGTCCTTGGACCAGATTTCTGATTAGCATCGACTCTCCGTGGAAGGGGAGGGAACTCCTCTGGAGACAAGGGTGGTGGGGAGTCAGGTAGAGGAATCTGAAGAGGGTCCACAGGAGAGTCTAATAGGAATATCGGTGATGGCCGAGTATCCGTTCTCTTCACTTGTGGGGGGCTATCGGTCGGTGACCTGAGCCGTTTCCTGAGTTCTGAAGGTGGTGGAATGACTGGTACGGTCTGGGATGACCTTGCAGTAGGGGTGGTAACATGGCAATTTTGTGCTTTCTGTTGAAAGTGTGGGTCGAAA
>CM067365.1:40213128-40248128 GCA_034401795.1 Chaetoderma sp. LZ-2023a
TCTTAGCAACAGGACTACGAGCTCGTCATTCTGGATACACGTGATATGATGGCGCATAGAGTAGCCCATGCCCCTCTCCCAATCCCATGAATTTGGCCACGCCCTTCATGAGGAGTACGTAAAGAGGCGAGTAGACAATGTAACTGACGGTTCCACTAGCAGACATAATAAGTATAAACAACAAGTTCACTTTCGTCAACTGTCATGGCCCCTGAAAAAGGTAAGCAAAGTCAGAATACTGAAAAAGAAATGCTGTGTTCATCACACAACTCTTCCTTTTTCTTCAATCATGCGTGGACGCAGATAGGGCATTTCCAATAAGCTGTTCGATGTGTCAGCACTCCAGCCATGCAACCATCAGAGACAGATACGTAACCATCCTGCATGTGACTCAGCCCTCGTCTCAATGGCATGAGAAAGCATTTACGTGCACGGTCGACAGCGACATCACGGTTCTTCCAATCCCTTTCGAAAATATCCATATATTTGTCCGAAATACTGTGAATGTCCTTTAATCACGTGACATCGACCTGGAATCGGGAATGTACCCCGAGGAATGGATTCCCCGTACTCGAAAACCCTTAAAATGTGGTCTGATTTATCGTTCTACTATGCTTGCTTCTCAGGTTATTGCACTTCCTTACACTGGAGGGCAGCCATCTTAGATTTTTGGAAAATGGCTGCCACAGTGAGAACTCAGCTTGGCTCCCAGAAAAAAAGAAAAGCCAGGTATGTGTCTACGCTTGGTCGGAATATGATGATTGTGAAACGTTCTGAACAATTATATGACTAAGCCCCCTGACTATTAGTCTCACTGTTACGTATGATGCGATAAACTAAACTCTGACGTATTGTATGGGTCAATAATAAAAGAAATAATTTTGAGTATTTCGTTGTTTTTATTATTGATACCATCATTGCCGTTACCTCAATGTCATCGAATCTGTACTCAGACCTGTTCGAGAGACAGCCTGTATTTTGTACCCGCATGATAGTAATGCTCTAAGACATGTGGTTTACAGACAATCTTAGGAAACCACCATCTTGTGGCTGTCAAAACGTCTCCCATTAAGTAACTTGTGTTATATTTAGGAGTCACGTGACTTTGTTGGCTGCGTGTGTCGGTATCAATGTGACCGCAGGTACAGGACAGATTTGAGTCGACTTTCTATTAAAGAATACCACAGTTATTCGTAGAGTATCTCATACTTCAGCCCAGAAGTCCGCTTGTTTATTTCATCATCGAATCTTTCGTTTAAGGCAACAGTGAACCAGTTCTTCCAGTCACCAATCCCACCTGTGAAAAAAATGAATTGCGATTTCATTGTGATTGTGATTGATTCACCAGTCTGATCAGTAGGGCTGTTCGATTATGGAAATAAATAATCAATTATGATGTCTGGAAAATAATCTATTTATTCGGATAATCGATTATTTAATCTTGAAACTTTGTAAGTAGCAACTATGTAGTGAGTGGGCGAGGGAGGGAGGGAGCGAAGGGGGGGGGGGGGGGGGGGTGAGGAGAGAGAGAGTATAGCTTTCTTAAAATTAATTAATTAATTAATTAATTAATAATCGATCGATCGATCGATCGATCGATCGATCGATCGATCGATAAAATAAATGAATAAATAAATAAATAAATAAATAAATAAATAAATAAATAAATAAATAAATAAATAAATAAATAAATAAATAAATAAATAAATAAATAAATAAATAAATAAATAAATAAATAAATAAATACATAAAGATGCCGGATTTTCTATAGGAATAACAGAATGCGCAATTTCGTAAATTGGTTCTTAGTTAGATTTAGATTCATTACCTCAACTAAGTAGGCCTATGAAAAGACCGCAAGACGCTCAATAGGACAGACTATATCAACCAGTCCTCTGGTTGGCTGAACATGAGGAACAGCCCCGCCCAGTATAACGAAGTAAATTTGGAATTATGAATCGGCAGGTACAGGCTTGAACGAATAGATGTTTATACAACTCCATTGCTAGAACAATCAAACCATCGATGCATTAGCTATATTACAAGAATAAACACTAAATTATGACTGATTAAAATAAATAATCGATTTTTGCTGGATTAAATAAAATTTTCCGATTTTTCGATTATTTTAGTTTACAATCGGATTATATACAAATAATCGACTTTCGACGAAATATCGATTAACCGAACAGGCCTAGACTCTGGTGATCCTGCCAGCCTTCCATTCATATACCCACCCAACCACCCAACCCACCCACCCACCACAACAACCCACCCACCCGCCAACCCACAAACAGACCACCCACCACAAGCACCCACCACAACCACCCACCCACCACAAGCACCCACCCACCAACACAACCACCCACCGACCGACCAATCTATCTATCTATCTATCTATCTATCTATCTATCTATCTATCTATCTATCTATCTATCTATCTGTCTGTCTGTCTGTGTGTCTGTCTGTCTGTCTGACTGTCTGTCTGTCTGTCTGTCTTTCCTAAATTTGTCCTATCGAGACCAAGTTTAGATTTACTTAGAGTGGTCCCCCCTTGAGATTAGTTGGGGTAAAATGAACTTATCAGTAGGTCTCTTTAACAGGTAAAGGCTGGGATTGATCCTACATTATAGAAAAATCACACACACACACGAATGCCCACACACGAATTCACACACACGCACACACGCACGCACGCACGCACACATCTGAACGAATGCACAAATGCATGCAATAATACATGCACAGTAATACATGCACGAATGCACGCAATAATGCATGCATGAACGCATGCACGAACGGACGCACGAATCCATGCACGCAGACACCCACGCACTAATGTACTCACAAATTAATGCACCCACACCCACATACACACACGCACACATACACCCACGCAAGTATAGATGCACACACGTGCGGATGTACGCGCACACACCCACACACATACGAACAACGCTCGGACGCACGAACGAGCGCACGCACGCACGCACACACACTTTTGCAGACACAAAATTAAAAGATGTCCTACGGATATGATTTCATGTTGCCGCACCATTGATTTTGGTTGGGATTAGATTTATTTAAGAATAGGTAGGGAGGGATGAAACCTTGTCATTGTTATCAGGAACTATAAGGTCTAACTTTGATCTTACTAGCAAATCTTTCAGGTTTGGATTTCTATTGTAAGCTATTACCGGTCGTGCTTTGACCGGTTCCTTTAATTTAGATTGCAACTGTGAATATTCGTCTTTCATGGTTTTCGCTAATTAAACATTACGTCTATTGTATATGAGTTGAAATGGGATAATTTTGTTCTTTTGTGATATTCCCGAATCTACATTTATTCCAAACGGTGCTTTTGTTTGGAGTGTTCTAATCCAATGGCCTTCTCGGATTTTGCGAAACGAACTCGTTTCTTCTTCACTATCGAAGGTCGGAATCTGTTCTATTGGCATGATTTCAAAATGATGCTCAACTGAATGATCAGGAAGTTGGAAATGTTGAGCAATTGGCGTATCTGCTGAGGTGTTAATATCAGAAACGTGGCGTCTAGCACGCACTCTAAATGCATTTTTTGTTTCACCAACATACTGTTTCTGGCAAAGGGCACGATTGATCAAATAGACTACATTCTCAGAATCACAATGCATATTAGTTCAGATATGATATTCATTTTTAGTTTGAAAGCTCAGGAATGTTTGTTGGTTTACAATATAGTTGTTTACTTTGCATCTATTTTTGTCGCATTTAGAAACTGATCCATCGCACATGATTGGTTTATTGTGTTTAATTTGGACAGGTTCAAACTCGGGTCCGCTATGAGGTTTGAGATTTTCAAGCTTATTGATGGTGTCTGCTTTAATTTTTCGAAGAAAACGGGCTGAATAGCCTCGTGCTTTCAAAGCATCAAACAGAGTAGAGCATGCACCATTCAGATTTTGCCTGTTGCTAGAGTTTCGAAAGAATCTTATGATTTGTGATTTGATCAGACCTTTAAATGTGTGTGGAGGATGAAATGATATTTTGTGAAGCAGCTGATGGGAGTCTGTTGGCTTAAAGAACAATTTATATTCTAATTTTCCAGAGGAGTCAAATTGAGGGCCCTTATAGATTGTGACATCTAAAAAGTCAACTGATGTTCCACTAATAGTAGCTTTTAGCTTGATGTTTGAATCTTGGTTATTTAAAATTCTAAAAAATTCCCAAAAGTCTTCTTCTGAATGCTGCCAAATTATGAAGATGTCATCTAGATATCTGAGGTAAAGAAGAGGCTTTTTTGTTGATTTGTTCAGTGCCTCCTCTTCCCACTCTGCAACATAAATCGTGACAAAATTTGGGCTGAATCGTTTACCCATTGCGCATCCACAGATTTGAAGGTAATTTTCACCATTAAATTGGAAATCGTTTCCTTTAAGACTTAACTCTAATAATTTTAAATTTTCCGTGTCTGGTTGATCTGGATCAGGAAATTTGACAAAAGAATTCTTAATAGCAATGACTCTAGCATCAAAATCTATATTCGTATACATAGCATCTATGTCTAATGTGACAAAAAATGCATCTTTCGGAACTGACAATTTGGATAACTTTGAAAGAAAGTGTTCTGTGTTCTTGAGAAAGCTCTTGTGTCTATTAGCAATGGGCTTTAAATAGTAATCAATATATTCTGAAATGCCATAAGACTCACTGCCACAGTCTGAAATGATGGGTCGTCCAGGTGGTGTCAATGGATCTAACCAGGTGCTGATAGGTTTATGGATTTTAGGCAAGATATAAAATGTCCGATTTTGTGGATTATTCTCACCTAGCAGATACTTTAGCTGTTTCTTATCGATGTACTTATCTGTATGCAATGAATTAAGTATTTCAATGAAATTTTGTCGGTTTTTAGGCCAAATTAAATTATCAAGTTTTCTGTAATGCCTGGTGTTAGTTAACTGCCTTTCGGCCACGCGGATGTAGTTTTCTCTAGACATAATCACAGTTGCTGAACCTTTATCGGCTGGTTTTATAATAATATTCTGATTTCTACGTAATTTGTTGATAGCCTGTCGTTCGAGAAATGAAAGGTTTTGTTTATTGTTTGTAACTGGCCATGATCTGGCTATACCAGCAACCGTTTTTATGGTTGCTTTAATATTGTCATCAACTAGCCTATGTGGAGGGTCCAAACCGGATTTTGCAGTGAATGGTTTTGACTCACCATTTAAATTTCGAAAATGATGGGCTATTTTAACTGAATGACCAAACTTAGCTACTTCAATAAGACCTGTGTCTAAAAGCAAATCTAATCCTGTTGTTGCTTTTGGAGTTGGTACAAAAAAAAGTAAGACCATGATCGAGAATTGATTTTTCAGATGGTGAGAGATCATAGTCAGCTGCTAAATTGACAAGGTTTGTTCCTAATCCTATGTTAGGGGAGCTATTGCCTTGACCCACATTTAGTTTAAACTAAGTACCGTCAACGAATGGTTATAAATACAATTAGCTGTTTCTTTCGTCCAATGGATTCTATCCTTCTCAACATGAAAATTGGTATCAGAAATTTTGGGGATGACCTTATCTACGTGGCAGTTGGACCTTGCTGATTCGTTGATACGCTTGAGACAGTACCTTTGCCTGTCTGACAAGCTATCAGAGAAGTTAATCTCAGCAAAATGCAACTCCGCATTAGGGAAGCTATTCTTAAATTCACGAGCCATGAACCGTAAATGGCTTGAGGCTTTGGTTGGATGCTCATTTTTTGAGTTGATGCCAATATTCAGGATGGTCTTCTCCGGGCTAAGGCCATCCTGGTGTCGCATAGCCATTGTTCTGAAATGTGATAATGCGGCACCAGGATAGCACTCAACCTGGATGTCAGGATGGACGTCTAAATCAATTCGGGCTAGATTAGAGGACCCTATCGTCAGAATCTTTTTGGTGATTCTAGGGATCCTCCACAGGCCCTTGCCATACGATTGATGACGGTACTTAGCAAACTTCCTATCAGACAGGTTACTATTATTCTCCATAGGAGGGAGAGGAGGCGGAGACAGAGGAAGAGGAACAGAAGAAGGTGCGTGAGGAGAAGAGAGATGAAGAGTAGGAGGACGAGCAGGAGGCAGGATTGAGAGAGGAGATGCATGAAGAGAAGAGGTTTGATGAGGAAGAGGAGGCGGGATTGAGAGAGAAGGAGGAAGAGGAGAAAATCGAGTCAGAAGGTGGCGAGGAGAAGATAGTGGAAGAGATGAGGAAGAGTTGCTAGGTGGTAGATTGGGGGAACAGTGAGTAACAACTCCACAACGGCGCACAGGAGGAGAATTTGTCTTTGAGAGAGCCGGCCATGACTCTGTTACATCATCAAACACCAGGTGCTGGTGTTGGTGATGTATACAGATTCGTCCGCATGGAAGTGGTAGGCGAGGGTGTGAAGGTGGTTGGTGACCGTTGTCGTTTGTTAGTCATTGTTGAATGTGAACCGGAACCTGTACTCGTAGTGGCCGCCAGTGTTGGTACAGACATCACTCTATTTTGCTCATCACGAGCTATTTCTGCCAAAAATTTCCAAAAATTTGTGATTGTCGTTGTGGCCAATTTATTTCCAAAATTTTGCCTACCCCATTTCAATGCTATGCCTTTGGCTCTGTGTAGATCAAGAATTACATTAGATTCGGCCACTTTTACCTCTGCCTTTAATTTGTCCAATTTGCTTCGATAATGTTTGATTAAATTTTCTAAGCAGCTATGAGCCCAAATTTGGTTTATCATGCTGGTCGATTTCAAAAATTCGTCATCTCGTAAGGCAGGACAGAAAAACGAGTTCATCTCCTCCATTTTCATGCTGAGAGATTTCGGGAGAGAGTATGATGCCAAATGCTCTCGTAAAAGACCATAGTGATGCAAGCATTGCAACACATGGAAGTACATCTTAACCAGTCTCTGAAAGGCCTGAACAGACTGGTTAGGAGCACTTTTGGTTAAAGAAAGCTTGGACACGGGGTTGCCAGATTTGCGTCCTTTACCCACTGGGCCGTTGAAATTATTGGCCATTTTAGAACGTAATCAAATTTCTATAGATTTATGTCAAACTTAGTCAGAAAGATTCAAAAAAGTTAAATACCAAATATTAACTAGAGCGATATGTGTTGAAACAATTTAGAAACTGAAAAATAAGAACAATTAAAACAAGATTATTATATATATATAAAATTAAAGCTTACACTCTCAGTTGCTGGAGCGCTTTCGACGTAATGGTCTTCGTCATGCAGCGAAAAAACTGGTCTAATGGCAACTGATAATTCTTACATATTTATAGGAGAATTACTGCAATGGTGACTACTGATTAACTATTAATTCAGTCTCTCCACAAAAGATCAAACTAAACCCGAAGACCTGCTTTAGATCAATGTGCGCCTTGGGCGCTACTACAGTTAAACAGCTAATACAAAAAGCCTGATTGCTTAATTATATCGGCTTATCTAACTGTAGCATGGGTTAGTACGCCGGTTCGTTTCAGGCGATTAAGGTGTGAGAATAACAATGAGGGCTATTTGGTCAGTCATTAGATCGAATGCTGCCGAGATATGTTTAATCATGGCGGCTGAGAGTAATTCACTTGTTTTTTTAGTACTACAAGGGACAGGTTTCCTGAACAAAGATTATTAAAACAAATTCTGACAAGTTATACAGTTTTTTTATCTTGGCGAATCGGTTCACTCAGTCATTACAAAGCGTTGATTACTTCTTTGTAATAAGTTGGCGTTGCCGTGTGTTCGAAAATAGGAACAAATTCTGACAGTTAGGAGTTATACAGTTTTTTTATCTGGGCAAATCGGTTCAACCAGTCATTACAAAGCATTGATTACTTCTTTGTAATAAGTTGGCGTTGCCATGTGTTCGAAAATAGGAATAAACAAATAGTTTTGAGCAAGTCTTTCTGACATAGGATGATCCATTGTGGATTGACTGAATGTTGTTGGTCTAGTGAGATTCCTTCAAATGAGAGGTGGTTGTAAGTCACAGGTTGTTTGAGCTTTGTACGCTTATATGTCCAACAACCCATGCACTCATTCACCCGCCCAGACACCAGCATATTAATCCATCAATCAGTCCATCCTGCCATCCACCTAAACAAATACTTGATTAAGGGGAGAACAGATTTGTAAACTGATAGACAGACACCCGGTGGATGACTAGACGACTGAACAAATGAATAGGAAAATGGGTGAAACCTACAATTTCATTTCCGAATTTGGTTAAATTTATTCACTTAGTCATTGCAAAGTGCTAATTGCTTCTTTGCAATGATTTGGTGTGGCTGTTGAAAAAATAAGAATAAAATACGACAGGTGGTTGCGGAAGAGAGGTGGTTTGTACCTTTACAAACATATATGTCCAAACAATCCATACGCCCACCCGGACACCAACCCAGTAATCCATCCATCAGTCCATCCACACAGACAATCAATTGATGTGTGAGAGGCACAGACCAGTAAACCAATAGAGAGGCCAGGGACAGGTGACAGGATGAGTGAACAGATAGGTGGACGAATGAATGAATGAATGAATATACGCACATATGAATGCGCACCCGCACGCAAGCACGCCCGCACAAACGAACGAACGAACGAACGAACGAACGAATGTACACGCGAACGCATGCATGCACGATTGCAGGTATGGACGACCATGCAAACGAAATATCAGCTACCAGCAGACCAATTCCGATGGTGTATTTATACATATAAACAGTTTAAAATTCTTTGATTTGGGACAAATATGGAGGCCTGGCACAAGCAAGTCCGTCTTTACATTGAAAAAAACGCATTGGCACAGGAATTTAATTACAAATTTCTTGACCTAAATTTGTCCTATCGAGTCCAAGTTTAGATTTACTTAGAGTGGTCCCCCCTTGAGATTAGTTGGGGTAAAATGAACTTATCAGTAGATCGCTTTAACAGGTAAAGGCTGGGATTGATCCTACATTATAGAGAAATCACACACACACGAATGCACACACACGAATGCACACAAAAGCACGCACGCACGCACACATCTGAACGAATGCCCAAATGCATGCAATAATACATGCACACAGTAATACATGTACGAATGCACGCAATAATGCATGCATGAACGCATGCACGAACGGACGCACGAATGCATGCACGCACACACCCACGCACTAATGTACTCACGAATTAATGCACCCACATACACACACGCACACATACACCCACGCAAGTATAGATGGACACACGTACGGATGTACGAGCACACACCCACACACATACACACATACGAACAAACGCCAGGACGCACGCACGCACGCACGCACGCACGCACGCACGCACGCACGCACGCACGCACGCACGCACGCATGCACGCACGCACGCACACTTTTGCAGACACAAAATTAAAAGATGTCCTACGGATATGATTTCATGTTGCCCCACCATTGATTTTGGTTGGGATTAGATTTATTTAAGAATAGGTAGGGAGGGATGAAACCTTGTCATTGTTATCAGGAACTATAAGGTCTAACTTTGATCTTACTAGCAAATCTTTCAGGTTTGGATTTCTATTGAAAGCTATTACTGGTCGTGCTTTGATCGGTTCCTTTAATTTAGATTGCAACTGTGAATATTCGTCTTTCATGGTTTTCGCTAATTCAACATTACGGCTATTGTATATGAGTTGAAATGGGATGATTTTGTTCTTTTGTGATATTCCCGAATCTACATTTATTCCAAATGGTGCTTTTGTTTGGAGTGTTCTAATCCAATGGCCTTCTCGGAATTTGCGAAACGAACTCGTTTCTTCTTCACTATCGAAGGTCGGAATCTGTTCTATTGGCATGTTTTCAAAATGATGCTCAACTGAATGATCAGGAAGTTGGAAATGTTGAGCAATTGGCGTATCTGCTGAGGTGTTAATATCAGAAACGTGGCGTCTAGCACGCACTCTAAATGCATTTATTGTTTCACCAACATACTGTTTCTGGCAAAGGGCACAATTGATCAAATAGTCTACATTCTCAGAATCACAATGCATATTAGTTCGGATATGATATTCATTTTTAGTTTGAAAGCTCAGGAAAGTTTTGTTGGTTTACAATATAGTTGTTTACTTTGCATCTATTTTTGTCGCATTTAGAAACTGATCCATCGCACATGATTGGTTTATTTTGTTTAATTTGGACAGGTTCAAACTCGGGTCCGCTATGAGGTTTTAGATTTTCAAACTCATTGATGGTATCTGCTTTAATTTTTCGAAGAAAACGGGCTGAATAGCCTCGTGCTTTCAAAGCATCAAACAGAGTAGAGCATGCACCATTCAGATTTTGCCTGTTGCTAGAGTTTCGAAAGAATCTTATGATTTGTGATTTGATCAGACCTTTAAATGTGTGTGGAGGATGAAATGATATTTTGTGAAGCAGCTGATGGGAGTCTGTTGGCTTAAAGAACAATTTATATTCTAATTTTCCAGAGGAGTCAAATTGAGGGCCCTTATAGATTGTGACATCTAAAAAGTCAACTGATGTTCCACTAATAGTAGCTTTTAGCTTGATGTTTGAATCTTGGTTATTTAAAATTCTAACAAATTCCCAAAAGTCTTCTTCTGAATGCTGCCAAATTATGAAGATGTCATCTAGATATCTGAGGTAAAGAAGAGGCTTTTTGGTTGATTTGTTCAGTGCCTCCTCTTCCCACTCTGCAACATAAATCGTGGCAAAATTTGGGCTGAATCGTTTACCCATTGCGCATCCACAGATTTGAAGGTAATTTTCACCATTAAATTGGAAATCATTTCCTTTAAGACTTAACTCTAATAATTTTAAAATTTCCGTGTCTGGTTGATCTGGATCAGGAAATTTGACAAAAGAATTCTTAATAGCAATGACTCTAGCATCAAAATCTATATTCGTATACATAGCATCTATGTCTAATGTGACAAAAAATGCATCTTTCGGAACTGACAATTTGGATAACTTTGAAAGAAAGTGTTCTGTGTTCTTGAGAAAGCTCTTGTGTCTATTAGCAATGGGCTTTAAATAGTAATCAATATATTCTGAAATGCCATAAGACTCACTGCCACAGTCTGAAATGATGGGTCGTCCAGGTGGTGTCAATGGATCTAACCAGGTGCTGATAGGTTTATGGATTTTAGGCAAGATATAAAATGTCCGATTTTGTGGATTATTCTCACCTAGCAGATACTTTAGCTGTTTCTTATCGATGTACTTATCTGTATGCAATGAATTAAGTATTTCAATGAAATTTTGTCGGTTTTGAGGACAAATTAAATTATCAAGTTTTCTGTAATGCCTGGTGTTAGTTAACTGCCTTTCGGCCTCGCGGATGTAGTTTTCTCTAGACATAATCACAGTTGCTGAACCTTTATCGGCTGGTTTTATAATAATATTCTGATTTCTACGTAATTTGTTGATAGCCTGTCGTTCGAGAAATGAAAGGTTTTGTTTATTGTTTGTAACTGGCAATGATCTGGCTATACCAGCAACCGTTTTTATGGTTGCTTTAATATTGTCATCAACTAGCCTATGTGGAGGGTCCAAACCGGATTTTGCAGTGAATGGTTTTGACTCACCATTTAAATTTCGAAAATGATGGGCTATTTTTACTGAATGACCAAAATTAGCTACTTCAATAAGACCTGTGTCTAAAAGCAAATCTAATCCTGTTTTTGGTTTTGGAGTTGGTACAAGAAAAAGTAAGACCATGATCGAGAATTGATTTTTCAGATGGTGAGAGATCATAGTCAGCTGCTAAATTGACAAGGTATGTTCCTAATCCTATGTTAGGGGAGCTATTGCCATGACCCACATTTAGTTTAAAACTAAGTACCGTCAACCAATGGTTATAAATACAATTAGCTGTTTCTTTCGTCCAATGGATTCTATCCTTCTCAACATGAAAATTGGCATCATAAATTTTGGGGATGACCGTATCAACGTGGCAGTTGGACCTTGCTGATTCGTTGATACGCTTGAGACAGTACCTTTGCCTGTCTGACAAGCTATCAGAGAAGTTAATCTCAGCAAAGTACAACTCCACATTAGGAAAGGTGCTTTTAAATTCACAAGCCAGGAACAGTAAATGGCTTGAGGCTTTGGTTGGATGCTCATTTTTTTAGTTGATGCCAATATTCAGGATGGTCTTCTCCGGGCTAGGGCCATCCTGGTGTCGCATAGCCATTGTTCTGAAATGTGATAATGCGGCAACAGGTTAGGACTCAACCTGGATGTCAGCATGGGCGTCTAAATCAATTCGGGCTAGATTAGAAGACCCTATCATCAGAATTTTTTGGTGATTCTGGGGATCCTCCACATGCCCTTGCTATGCGATTGATGACGGTACTTAGCAAACTTCCTATCAGATAGGTTACTATTATTCTCCATAGGAGGGAGAGGACGCGGAGACAGAGGAAGAGGAGCAGAAGAAGGTGCGTGAGGAGAATAGAGATGAAGAGTAGGAGGAAGAGCAAGAGGCGGGATTGAGAGAGGAGAGGCATGAAGAGACGAAGATTGAGGTGGAAGAGGAGGAGGCGATTGAGAGAGGAGAAGGAGGAAGAGGAGAAGATCGAGTCAGAAGGTGGCGAGGAGAAGATAGTGGAAGAGATGAGTTGCTAAGTTGGGAGATTGGCGGAACAATGAGTAACAACCCGACAACAGCGCACAGGAGGAGAATTTGTCTTTGGGAGAGCCGGCCATGACTCTGTTACATCATCAACACCAGGTGCTGGTGTTGGTGATGTATACAGATTCGTCCGCTTGCAAGTGGTAGGCGAGGGTGTGAAGGTGGTTGGTGACCGTTGTCGTTTGTTAGTCATTGTTGAATGTGAACCTTAACCTGTACTCGGTGTGGCCTCTGGTGTTGGTACAGACATCACTCTATTTTGCTCATCACTAGCTATTTCTGCCAAAAATTTCCAAAAATTTGTGATTGTCGTTGTGGCCAATTTATTTCCAAAATTTTGCCTACCCCATTTCAATGCTATGCCTTTGGCTCTGTGTAGATCAAGAATTACATTAGATTCGGCCACTTTTACCTCTGCCTTTAATTTATCCAATTTGCTTCGATAATGTTTGATTAAATTTTCTAAGCAGCCATGAGCCCAAATTTGGTTTATCATGCTGGTCGATTTCAAAAATTCGTCATCTCGTAAGGCAGGGCAGAAAAACGAGTTCATCTCCTCCATTTTCATGCTGAGAGATTTCGGGAGAGAGTCTGATGCCAAATGCTCTCGTAAAAGACCATAGTGATGCAAGCATTGCAACACATGGAAGTACATCTTAACCGGTCTCTGAAAGGCCTGAACAGACTGGTTAGGAGCACTTTTGGTTGAGGAAAGGTTGGACGCTGGGTTGCCAGATTTGCGTCCTTTACCCACTGGGCCATTGGAATTCTTGGCCATTTTAGTACGTGATCAAATTTCTACAGATTTATGTCAAATTTAGGCAGAAAAGTTCAAAAAAGTTAAATACCAAATATTAACTAGAGCGATATGTGTTGAAACAATTTAGAAACTGAAAAATAAGAACAATTAATACAAGATTATTATATATATATATATATATATAAAACTAAAGCTTACACTGTCAGTTGCTGGAGCGCTTTCGACGTAATGGTCTTCGTCATGCAGCGAAAAAACTGGTCAAATGGCAACTGATAATTCTTACATATTTATAGGAGAATTACTGCAATGGTGACTACTGATTAACTATTAATTCAGTCTCTCCACAAAAGATCAAACCAAACCCGAAGACCTGCTTTAGATCAATGTGCGCCTTGGGCGCTACTGGAGTCAAACAGCTAATACAAAAAGCCTGATTGCTTAATTATATCGGCTTATCTAACTGTAGCATGGGTTAGTATGCCGGTTCGTTTCAGGCGATTAACGTGTGAGAATAACAATGAGGGCTATTTGGTCAGTCATTAGATCAAATGCTGCCGAGATATGTTTAATCATGGCGGCTGAGAATAATTTACTTGTTGTTTGTATACTGCAAGGGACAGGTTTCCTGAACAAAGATTATTAAAACAAATTCTGACAAGTTATACAGTTTTTTTTATCTTGGCGAATCGGTTCACTCAGTCATTACAAAGCATTGATTTACGTCTTTGTAATAAGTTGGCGTTGCCGTGAGTTCGAAAATAGGAACAAATTCTGACAAGTTATACAGTTGTTTGATCTGGGCAAATCGGTTCACTCAGTCATTACAAAGCATTGAATACTTCTTTGTAATAAGTTGGCGTTGCCATGTGTTCGAAAATAGGAATAAACAAATAGTTCTGAGCAGGTCTTTCTGACATAGGATGATCCATTGTGGATTGACTGAATGTTGTTAGTCTAGTGAGATTCCTTCTAAAGAGAGGTGTTTGTAAGTCACATGTTGTTTGAGCTTTGTAAGCTTATATGTCCAACAACCCATGCACTCATTCACCCGCCCAGACACCAGCATATTAATCCATCCATCAGTCCATCCTGCCATCCACCTACACAAATACTTGATTAAGGGGAGAACCGATTTGTAAACTGATAGACAGACACCCGGTGTCTGTCTGTCTGTCTGTCTGTCTGTCTGTCTACCTACCTATCTATCTATCTATCTATCTATCTATCTATCTATCTATCCATACATCCATCCATACATCCATCCATCCATCCACCCATCTGTATCTCTCTGTTTTTATCTATCTAACATGGTTTGTATATAATTTGCTCGAAGACCATCAATGACTCAGGCAACAACATACTCAATAGTTAACCATAAATAGTTTATCTTTGCTGTGATGGCACTTTTAAAATATATTCAAATTTACCTTTGCGGATGTAAGTAGGTTTCTCTTTCTCGAAGTATTTCTGGTAAAACGATATGTCTTTCCTTTGTTTCATATTTTGTATAGATGCCATTTCTGTTATTTCCTCTAGGAACTGCTCGGAGACAGAAATCCCACAAAAGTCTGCAATTCGTTTCACTTGCGTGCTTATGTCCTGCATAACACAAAACAATAGATCACGTATACACTGACATTACTGAAAATTAACAAATGAATGCGCACACCACCCATAGACGGATTAAGCCTATTTGTGGCCCAATGCTAAATAGTTGGGGGCGTCAATTATCGGGGGTGTCAATGTAGACTAGTAGAATAAGCCCATTTTTGGGCGACCTGGGGGGGGTGAATTCCAATGTTATCAATTCCTGCTGATTTTTTATCTTCACTATCTCTAGTATCGCAGAAAAAAAGTCCTGACCAATATGTCTTGGGCGGAATTTTTTACACCAGTTTGAAATCTTCCTACTTTCAAATTTCTTGCAGTGCCTTATTATAGGTTGCACTGGGGCAAATTCAAGTTTCGGACGTTTCCGTACGATTAGAGTGCTGAAAATTGGCATACATTTCGAAGATACAACACCCTATCGTGTAAAATAATAATTGTTGAACTATATAAAAAAATAACCTTGGAGAATTTTTTGATGATCACCAATATAGAGGCAAATTCACAGTATTTATGAAAATATAACTGTATCATTTTTGCTATCAATATATTTTACGTTATAATAAGAAAGTTAGCGAATAAATTTGTTCAGGACAATACATCGTTTACAAATATAGCCAACTTAGCGTGGTCTGTGGTCAGATTACGCGTAGAATTAATCATTTGTAATAATAATACATGGTCCAGGATAATTTTACAAGAGGAAAATCTCGGCACATTGTCACCAAATAGCGATGCAGAAATCCCACAGTGGGCCTCG
This sequence comes from Chaetoderma sp. LZ-2023a, assembly GCA_034401795.1. Taxonomy (NCBI): domain Eukaryota; kingdom Metazoa; phylum Mollusca; class Caudofoveata; order Chaetodermatida; family Chaetodermatidae; genus Chaetoderma; species Chaetoderma sp. LZ-2023a. The sequence goes on from CM067365.1 coordinate 40,228,898, forward strand.
GATAATGCTGACCATGATGTCCGAACACTTGATGGTGGCAACCAGTTTCATGGTATGGGTACAATATCAATGTCGGCTGTAAAAACCTACCACAGAAACTGTGATCAGTATGTTAGACGCATGGCAAAATTGGCAGTGTCTGAAATAGTGGGTGACAAGGGGATACCAATCGTTCAATATGTAGGGCCAATGTTAACATCACTTTCCTCCCTAAAGCTCAAACCAATACTTGAATCTCAACGACCCTATATCGTGCCACCAGCATCATATTATGCCAACCTGCTGTGGCAATCAGCACGTGTGTTTATTAAATTGAGTAGACCAATGCCAAATTTTTCTGGATTCATGCAGCACTTCTACAAGCCCCTTGATGATGGTACTGAGAAATGGCAAGTACTTATTCTTCCATTCATAGACCTCAACCCAAATGACGATACTTGTCTGTACTTTACGCTTTTATATATTCACGATCAGTCAAGCAAACTGATGCAACCCAGTGCATCAATCACATTTGACCAGCCACTCTGGCAGAAAGCAGTTGAAATTATGAAAGCAAAAGATCCTAACCAGTTGGTTTGTCGACTTGGTGGATTCCATCTTCTAATGAGTGCATGTGGTAGTATTGGCAATGTGATGAAAGGGTCGGGTCTTGAAGAAGCCATGGGGCAGGTGTATGGACCAAACACCATTAATCAGATTTTGGCGGGAAAAGCAATTTCCAGGGCTTTACGTGCACATTTTCTTGTTGGAAAAGCGCTTATGACAAAGCTGATTTCTGATTTATTACCTGTAGATGTTGAACTATCCAATTATGTATGTACACAACAGCCAGATAGATTAACAACCAGTCAAGTAATCAAACTGGAAGAAATGGTTCGATGTGCTCTAGAAGACGAATGTATACCAAGCAATGGGATTTCCGATTCGGAAGAACTGGTAGCATTAGATCTATGTATTATTAAACACAAGGCAAAATTGGAAAGCGAGTCACGTACAGCCAAGTATTGGATTTTGTATCTGTACTACATAAGCATCATTAGAGAGTTCATACATTGCGATAGAGTCTGTGATTGGGAAGGGCATCTCGCAGCTGTTGGAAAGCTGTCGAATCTTTTCGTGGCTTCAGGGCATATTAATTATGCAAAAAGAGCTAGACTTTACCTGCAAATGATGAGAGATCTCCCGACCAAACACCCATGGTTGTACAATAGATTCTCTACAGGTCACCATGCAGTTCGTAGGAGTGATAAGCACCGGGCTGGATTATGGACTGATCTATGCATAGAGCAGATTCTTATGCCATCAATGAAAGCTCGAGGAGGTTTGACACATGGTCGTGGCATATCTGAAAGCGTTAGGCATCAATGGATCTATAGCATGCATCACTGTGCAGCTGTTCATGAGGCAATGACCAGCTTAACAAATCGTCAAAATGCAACAAGTGAACAACATGCGGAACTCGGTAAATCTAGATGCAAGCGAGATTTTGTAGACATGGAGAAGATACTAGATTGTTTGAACAGCACAACCCATTCGATGACAAGGTGTCCACGCTAAGGCAACTGGGCTAACGGCATCTGACGATGATGGAATCAATTGTGAAATGGCTGAACAAGTGGGTTTGAAGATCCAGCAATCACTTGATGGCGTGGCCTTTAGCAATGCTCACATTAAACGATCTCAACAAGTTCGTACATTGAATGACCTCCAGCCCGGTATCAAGCTCGGTAAAAACTATCCAGATTGAGCCGAGTGTTTTATTCTTGCAATGTATGGCACTGGCAACACGAGAATCTGAAGACGTCACACCTTATTTTAAGTATGAACTTTCTTCCATACCTACATCGCTCTTCAAAGACTATTTCATGCGAAAATCAGATAAATCAGAATTAGCCAGGGATATCAAGAGAGCTCCACAATGTCTGCCATGAACTGACTAATGTTACGAAAGATACCATGCCAGTAATAGATGGTGGTTGGCTGCTCCATCATATTAGATGGAAAAACAATGTCACGTATCAAGAAATTGTCGAACAATATGAAACCTTTCTCAGCAATAAATATGGAAAGTGCTGTGTTGTATTCGATGGATACGAAGGACCATCCACAAAAGACCACGAACATCTGAGGCGCTCTGGAACAACGTCCGCGGATATCACTGTCACAGATATATCAAAGTGTCACAAAAATCAAGAGGCATTTTTCTACAACATGAGGAATAAGACACAGTTCATACAGCTTCTTGTTAGATTCTTACAATCTAAGGATTATATCGTTAAGTGTAGTGATGGCGATGCAGAAACCTTGATTGTATCAACTGCTCTGGACTTTTCGAAAAGCGGTCAATCAGTAATGGTTGTAGCGGAAGACACGGACATTTTTATTATGCTAATTCACAACTAGAAAACATACATGGCTGATATATTTCTTGTAAACGAGAAAAAACCAAATGGACCGAATAAAACTGTGTAGATGTACAGCCTTCGCGAAGCACATGAAGTGATGAATCCAGTATTGCACGACAACATACTGTTCATCCATGCATGGAGTGGTTGCGATACAACTTCATCTACATTTGGACAATGAAAAACTCGAGTAATGAAAGTCTTGTCTAAACAGAGCAAACCACAGTTACTAGCTCATGAAATGGCTGATACTGAGACGACACCCAAGACGTCGGTAATGCCGGTATATCTGTTTTCTGTATCCTTTATGGAGGGAAAGATTTTGAATCAGTGATATCCTTGAGATACATGCGTTATCAAGCAATGACTGCACGGTGTAATAAAATTGAGCCTGAGAGACTTCCACCAACTGATCGAGTGGCTCATTACCACAGTCTCCGTGTCCATCTGCAAATTGTCCAATGGGTTGAACTCGATAACAAGTGCCTTAATCCGTACGAATGGGGCTGGAAGTTGGAAAACAAGGTTATGCGCCCAGTAATGACAGATATCGAAACTGCACCTGCAAATGATCTGAAATTTATTCGTTGTAATTGTAAAATTACTAATAAAACCCAATGTGGAACAGGGCAATGTTCATGCTACAAATCAGGATTACACTGTGTCGCTGCATGTGGCGGTTGCCATGAAGAAACGTGTAGCAACAAGGTTGTTCCTTCCGGATGTGAAGACGTTGGCGATGATGATGAACAAGATTTCGATTAGTATACGGGCAAAGATAGCAGACAAGATGTGCTTCTTGGATAATCCTTTGTCAATGATTTTTACATCTGTCAGAATCCTCAGTTCTCGTTGTTTAAAATACACCGCATTCACCTAAAGAAATATATGTCTTTAAAATTCTTGATAGAAATTATTTACTCGGTATTTTTTGTATCCATTTCATTCATTTTAGTAGGGTTTCTGATCGCAAGTATGCGACAAATGAATGGCTGCTGACAAAAGTTATATTTATCCATAATCCGCGCAGCCATCTTGGTTTTATCTCACGTTACCATGACTACAACTAAAGGAATCATTGACAGACTAAGAGAATATGGTACACCCGATAAATATACAGTTTCAGTGCTGTACTGCTAGACACACTGTCAGAAAAAAAGGACTTGCCTTTGACTACCCCAAAAAATCAGGGTTTCTAAGAACGCAAAAAGCGGCAAAATTTCAATGTGCCGTAAAATATTTTGCCCATGGGATATTGGCCAGGACGTTTTTTCTGTGATAATATGACCATCGGGGAGCAAGAAGACGTTGATTTCGATAACATTGCAAGTTTTCTCCAGCTTCTCCAAAATCCGCTAGCCTAATGAGGGAGCTGCTCCTGCTACTGCCACCGCCGCTGCCAAATGTAATACATTCGTTACGTATGTGTCAAAATGTTGTTGAATATTTGAAACTAATTCGAATGAAGGCAGGTGCTGCTTAAGGCGGCGCCAGCTTCCAGTAAAATCGGTTTCAAAATATGCAACAGCTTGCGTAAATATCATGACTGGAAAAGTGAGATACTGGGAATAAAATGTTCAAATGGGTAAAATACGATAATTAAGACCTTGCCTTAATCTGGCTCAAATTGGTTTTTCAAAATATTCAACAGCATTTTGACACATGGATTTAGTCCTGGGCCCCAAATAGACTTTAATCCAGCTCTGCTTTGACTCTTGAATGCAAAGAATCTCAATTTCAAGGTAATTACACAGGTAGTTGTCGAATATTTTGAAAGTAATTTGACTACGAACTGATGCTGCCGTTCGCATGCTGTCCTAATCAAACTAGATTCAAAGTATTTAACAGAGTGTTGATTAAATTGTAAAATCACAACAAAATAAAGGCTGGACAATTCAGGTCAACAAGCTAAGAGTAGACTGTTAATTTGCTTACTGAACGTACGCAATTGTTCTGCCCAGATTAACGCTTGATAGTTAGTTGTAGTTAGTCTATCCACGATTCCCCCCCCCCCCCCCCATTGAATTACTATTGCCGAAAATTTGGAGCCGTGTAATCATTTCTGTCGTCGGTTTTGATGATATATGAAAATGGGTGTTTTGTTCGCGAAGACATCAAAAAAGGTTCAAATGAGATAACGTGGGAAGGAAATGGGCCTTGGGAACATTAACATAGGCCTACAATAGGAAAGCATAATTTTATCAAACTTAACCCCTCTTGCGTCAATTTACAAGAAACGGCATCTGCAGTGGTCTTGAGGAATGTCAAGTTGCAGGCCAAGACAAGACTATTTTTGATTTTTACCACTGGAATGACTGGCTCGGTTACCGAGGCAGTCATTCCAGTGGTAGATTTTCAACAACAGTCTTATCTTGGACTGCAAATTGAAACTTAATAAAGAAAAATGTTGATTATTTTGCCAATTAACCCAGAAAATAATGGTCAATCCGTCCGAAATTTGGGTTGTCTTGAGAAATATCCATTTATAGTACATGAAAAAGCTATTTTTCAATGAATTCTACTAACAAATTTAAAAAGGTACTCCTTTTGCCTGCAAATGATATTCCTTGAGAAAAATTTTCTTGAAAAACCCTACCCATTGAAGGGTTAATTCACCTTTCCAGAGTATCCATCCATCATCTGACCTCGTATGACGTCATAATCAGCTCAGCGCGTGTATGATGACGTCACAATCATTGCGTCACAAAGGGTTCCATATAGACCGGCATCAAATCTCAAATACTCCGACACGTTGTATGAATTGTATGTCTTAGTAATTCTTTGCTATTTAATAAACATGCTGTTGAATATTTTGAAACTAGTTTGACTGGGCGCTGTTGCTGCCTTAGGCAGCTGTTTTACAGCTTACAGTCAAATTAGTTTCGGAATATTCAACAGCTTACCTGTGTAGTTTTTTGGAAATTGATAGTCATGGTGTTCAGAGATCGATCGATTCCAACATGAACGAGGTGTGGGTGGAGCTTAGCTAGAGATGGGCGGGGATTAGCTAAAACCGGAAAGGTCCATTAACTTAGGTAGGATGTTGAGCGCTTCGAGGCACGAGTTAGAGAAATATTTAGATATTTATACGCTTTTATTCATAACAAGCGAAGCCTATCCGCCATTTTGAATTTTACATTAAATTTCGTAATAACCATTTGCGATCGAGCTAGGGTATACGGTGGACTAAAATTAACAAGCTAGTTAACTATTTCAAGTTTGAATGGGATTTAACTAACTGTGTTTAACTGTGCTTAGCCAGTCGAACTTAACCTAGGACACTTAATTACTGTCAGGCATTTACCACGGCACGTTATTTGATTGTGACATCAGCTAATAAGTGACGTTTTCTGATTATGACGTCAGATACATGAGTGACATGTCTGCTCTATCTATTAGCAGATTCAAATACGCGAGATTTTTCGACGGGTCGGTCGTAGAGAAGAAACACAGATATATACATATATATTCATAATGAAAGCACGTATGCTCTCTGAATTCCAGAAACTGTTGCACACACACACCACCCCCACCCCCGTTCGTACAACAACGCATAGTCCGTCTTCAACTATGCGTTCGTGACGTACTTATCCACGTCACTCATGACATCATAATGACGTCATTGATTGTGATATCATTATATACGTCACGTAGTTGATTATGACGTCATTTAATGGATGGATACAGTGGAAATGTTCATTCCAAGGCTCTCTGTGATGGTGTGTCTCCTTAGCACATAGCCAAACATGAACCATATTTGCTGGATGACCTTTACGGATAGCGGCGATGTATTGCACATCTTGTGTATCAGAAACCCGTATCGTGAAAGCCTCACCGACAAAGTAAGCTTTTTGTCATGCGGCGTTGGTAAGGTGGAAGCCTTTGATGCTTTCGTCGGTTGTGGGTTCGATTCCATGTCAATTCCAACATACAGTAATGCCACGATTACTGGTACAACATCTTGTTATTGCGCATTTGAAATTATGCTGGCTGGCCATCGGTGTCCAGTGATTGGCTATGCATGGATGAAATTTCAATGATACATAAGCCAAACATGAACCATATTTGCTGGATGACCTTTACGGATAGCGGCGATGTATTGCACATCTTGTGTATCAGAAACCCGTATCGTGAAAGCCTCACCGACAAAGTAAGCTTTTTGTCATGCGGCGTTGGTAAGGTGGAAGCCTTTGATGCTTTCGTCGGTTGTGGGTTCGATTCCATGTCAATTCCAACATACAGTAATGCCACGATTACTGGTACAACATCTTGTTATTGCGCATTTGAAATTATGCTGGCTGGCCATCGGTGTCCAGTGATTGGCTATGCATGGATGAAATTTCAATGATACATATAAATAGGCATTCAATTTTGAGCCAGAACTTACGCAAGGCAGTTCTATCCATTTTGCTGTAATGTATTCCGCTGAGTAATCAGAATCGTTTAAGACTACGGTACCGGTCCGAACAGATCCTCTGAGAAGCAATATTCTGCATCTGATTAACACATTCATCATTATTCAGCTACTTTATTATACGTTCACTTTTCGTCATAGGCGTGTGGGTTGGGTGGGGGCATAAAGATCACAAGATCGTGCCTTAACCGTTTCATGTCTAGGACGGCGAACACAGACATCCGTAGTGGTCCTTGGGAATAACCATTTGCAGGCCAATGGAAGACTTTTTTGGAATTTTACCACTAGAATGACTGGCGCGATAACAGATCCAGTCATGCCGGTGATATATTCTCACAAATCCTCTTCTCTTGGCCTGCAAATGGACGTTTTTCTTGATTTCATTACCAATTTACCACGGTAATGCCTGTGGTGGGGGTTTGGTATGGGCGTTTGGGAATCGGAAGTCTCCAGGTTCTGGACGTCACCTCAAGACTGGTGGAGGGGAATCCTTTGGAAGAAATCAGCGCATAGCGGCGGTATGTGAAATAGGGACACCACTGAGCGTGGTATTTAACCACGAAACATAGTTAGGGTGGCCTTTAAGCCAATGGAACAGCAGCGGATATAAATAACTGTGGCATCAATGCAGTTCGGGGACCCATCGTCAGGTGTGGGGAATTCGTGGTGGCGGATTTGAGAGGGGTTTGGACCGGGGCGTACATCATTATTCACAATTTCAACATCATTCTCCAAAAGAGGCTGACTTGTGTCATGTATGTATGGTTTTCCGGAACGTGTAGTTCCCGTTATCCGTTCGGGGTGGGCGTAGTCAATCATAATGTATTCCTCTTTGGGAAGATCGAATGTAGATTGCAATGTTGTCCTGGTGACGGTTGAACAGTACGCGTTCAATACTCAGCGGCATCACATTCCAGTGGTGGTGTAATCCTTCCTTCCACACAAGGTCTGAGTTGGTCAAAATGGAGAAAGCCCTCCTTGTCTTTTGGCGTACGGAGACGATATGCAACGTCTGACTTTCGCTGGAGGACAGTGTATGGTCCCTTCCACTTGTAGCTCAATTTTCGGCTAGCTCTCGTGGGCGGAGGCGTAAGGTTCGCCATATGCTCGGTTGTCACGGGTGGCCTTTTGTCGCTTGTGCAGGAGGGGACTGAAGGAAATTTCAATTCCCCTTTCTCCGAGATCTAACAATACTTACCATTCTATTACTTCTGATAACAAGCTATCCTGATAGCTGGCTCTAGGAATCTAGACTTAGTAAGCTTTACCGGCTTCTGGAACAGGGTACCCGGTCCCAACAAACGGGTACCCTTCTGTTAATGAGGCTCATATTGTGTGCATAGCCACCAAACAAGAGAATACCTATGGCTTGCCTCCGTGGGGCTGGGAGGCAGGGTCCGTAATTGAATGGTAAGTATTGGTAGATCTCGGAGAAAGGGAAATTGAAATTGCCCTCATTCTCCTTCGATCAGTATTTACAATTCTATTACTTCTGTTAACACCAGATTTAAACAGTAACGTGGTGGGAAGAGGCAAGCCATCAATTGCTTCTTTTGCCCCTGGAGAAAGATCTTAGACTTAAAGTTGACACACAGAGAACTAAAAGGACCATCAAGTTTAGGGACCGAATCACATTCGCATCTCCGCCAGCCCCACCCCACCCTCTTTTTTCTCCTAAGAAAAAGGGAGAGAACTCACGAGCATGCATCTCGCCTGAAACACGAATATGCTAAGAGAGTTAACTGCTCTTTGCATATATTAGCCTGGGAATGAGCATGAATATATAATATGAATGATTATGATACATAAACATAATACAAAAACTCTCAAACTTGAATTACCTTATGATTATTCGCAATCTCGTGGGTAGTTTGGATGCATTCCACCACCCAACGAGAGATATAATCCATGGATGCGGCGCCATAAGGCTTTTTATGGCAGATCCACAGATGTCTATCATTCGACCGTAACGAGTCTGTCGGGGTTTTTGTACTTAGTCAAAGCACGGACTGGGCACCAGACACTAGCATCACGATCAAACCTAGTTAGTTTCGGTATAATGATCGGTTTGCTGGGATATTTCAATGATTGATTCTTTGACAAAAACTCTGCTCTTGGCAGTAGATGCAGACCCCCTCCAGAGACAATAAATCGATCCCTGCACCTTCTTGCTGAGGAAGCTGTCAATAGAAAGCCCGCCTTTAGAGTCAAATGCTTTAGACTAGCCGAAACCAAGGGTTCGAAAGGGTGCTTGGCCAGTAAATTAAACACTAAAGCTAGACTCCAGGCTGGAATGATTACCGGTTGTCTCGGTCGGAGATTGCTCATTCCCTTCACCATCAAATTTAACTGGGCCACCTCTGAACTATCCCTGTTGGCTAGACAAGGGATAACTGATGCCAAAGCTGACTTGTATCCAGAAATTGTAACATGAGCTAATCCTGAATAGAATAGCTCACAGAGAAAGTCTGCTATTTGCTGAATAGTGTATTGAAAGGTATCAATACACTTTCCTTCACACCAGTCTGCAAATTTGTTAACCTTGTGGTTATATAACTTGACGGTTGACCTCCTTCTCGCAGCTGCGATGAATTTCGCAGCTTGTCGAGAAAAACCTTCCGACGTGGAACATTGTTCGATAACATCCACGCAGTCAATTTGAACATTTCGGGATGCTTGTGTTGGAATCATCCCTTGGCCTGGGAGATTATGTTCGGAATCTCGGGCAACTGCACTGAATTGTCCACCAGCAGATCCAGAAGATCCATGAACCATGCCCTGCTTGGCCAATACGGTGCTATCAGCAGGACAAGGCACGGCTCCTGCCTGATCTTCACCAAAATGTTCGGCAGAAGAATGGTGGGTGGATGCGTGTAAGCGTGCATCCCTTTCCAGCCTATTGCCAAAGCATCTGTATCGACGGCATTTGGATCTGGAATCGGCGAGACATAAGTCATGGTTTGAGCATTTTCCTTTGTGGCGAACACGTCCACGTTAGGTTTGCCCCAATGCACGAAGATCCTGTCAAGAACTGGAGGGTTGAGAAACCATTCTGTTGGCAGAATTCTCTGACTGTGAGACAAAGCATCCGCCAGAATGTTCAATCGCCCAGGAATATGAGCTGCTTTCAAAACAACTGAGTAATTCCTGCACCATTGAATCAAGTGGGAAGGACGCTATGCAACAAACCTTGCATAGCAGGTTCAAACCACGCCAGAGGTGCCATCTCCGAAGCCTCCGGTTGCAGACATGGAGCATCCCCATGGGCCGAAACGGACGCTCCACGATTTACTTTCAGATCGCCTGACCCCGCTTCAGACCCTGCCACGTCCTTCTGGGAAAGGAACTTGACCAACATATCTAACAGCCACACTGAACAAATATCACACCTACTATCGATATTGCAAGGAGAACAACGGTAACAGACATGGTCTTTATATATGACTTTGACGAACTTGTGGCACTCTGGGCAAGATGGCGGGGTAGGCCTGGCCTATAAAATAAGCACAAAACCTCAAATAAGCAAGCGGAACGAAACAATGTTGAAAGGAAGACAAATTATTTTCAAATATATTGACCATAAATAAATTGTAACCCTCCAGCACCCCACCCCGCAACGTCACAGTAAAGATCGAAAGATTATGACGACAAGAATGATGTGGACGTGAATACACCCATATACTGATCCTGACGGATGTATAAATGGAACCAGGAACCATATCGCATAGCTTTCGCGGTATATTTAACAATAAATGTTAAATTATACTCTCAAACGAAGGCCGAAACGATATGTGAAGAAACCAACAAAATGTAAACAAACTGCTGTAAAACACGGTAAAACCGCAGACCACACATCTTAATCAAGAATTTTGAAACCACCGATCATTGCAAACAGATCGTGATAACATGAAAAACTTGAAATTCCAAAGTTTTCTGGTACAAATAAAGTACGCAGCAGCCAGAACAAGATGCGCGAATTAATAAAACATTTTCTTCACATAAAAATCCGAGAGAAATCCGGGTGTGACGTCACCCGCTCGGATAATACGGAGAACGACGTCGGCCGATTTTCGTGTTAAAAACACCGTATAGCCAACACCTCATTTCCTATCTGCCGATCGCCTGTTGGGATTAAAGGAAGGCGACCAATCTGGCATATTTCGTTGTTAACACACGTCCCAGATTCGGGGTCAGAAATTGGAACATGCGGCACAGACGAAATTTTATAGACCTACGTCTTTTACAACTATGGAATAATATGGAAATATACGACCTGGTTTTCAACGGCTCCTTCCATGGTAATCAAATAATCCTTCTAAGCGAAAAAACAGCACAGAAAAAGACTTTTAATTCACTAAGATATTTCCAAATGCAAAGAAAGCATGTGTGCTCTTGCTGCTATGCAAACAAGAATGAGCCTCACTGGCAGAATGGTACCCATTTGTTGGGACCGGGTACCCGGTTCGAGGAGCCTGTAAAGCTTACTAAGTCTAGATTCCTAGAGCCAGCTATCAGGATAGCGTGTTATCAAAAGTAATAGAATGGTAAGTATTGATCGAAGGAGAAAGTGTGCATGCACACTTTCATGCGCATCCTCTATGAGCTGATGGAGAAGTTCCATATACAGGGATGGAGAGTTTAACGCACGCAGCATTACAACATCTAAAGGTGGTAAATGGTCGCGATCCAACATCATGTGCACAGGTGGACAGTGGTGTGGTAAGCCATCATCACGAAAGGGTGGTGCAAGTCCCAGCCACGGCAATGTAGCTGTGTTTCTTTGGTCAGCATAGTAGCAAGTGTCTGATTGAATAGTTCCACAATCCCGTCACTATGCAGGTGAAAGGGTGTAGTTTGCGTTTTTACGATGCGCAATAGGCGGCAAAGTTCTTCAAACAACAGGCTTTCAAAAGTGGTGCCTTGTGCCACGGTCCATATTTTCATGGCTGTGTCTATGCCGATCCAGTGGAAGTACGGTCCGATTCGTTCCAAGATTTGATTGTGTGCGAAATGTCCAGCGCAATCATGTCATTGTTACAAAACGCGGTAATTTTGGGGTACCACAAGGTGATAGTAAAGGATACAGTTGTGTAAGCAACATTCCTCAAGATGTTGGTGATAATACTTGGTGGTACCAGAAGCGGACACTATCTGTTTGCGAGAGGGGTGTTTGTGCTCACGTAGCCAGTTCATCACTGGGTCACGCTGGCAGTCACGTTCCTGGGTGGTCCATAAATAGTCAACATCCTATTGTTCGGTAGAGAGAAAGGGGAATGATGGAATTTCGCTCTCTATCGTTTCAATGAAGTTAGCAGTGATTGTAGACATAGGCATAGGTGGATCTTTAAAATCATCAAGAACTGCGCAAGGGACATGTTGCTTTTGGAACAAAACGTCATCTTTCACATGTAACTTCCCAGGGCGGTGTATCACGCCAAATTGGAAAATCTGTATGGTTTCTTGGCAGTGTGTAATCCGTTCTTCGGGGGATTTTACAGCTGAAGTCAGCGTAAGGATGTATGTTCGGTCCGCAGCATAAAAGGCTTATCACAAAGAAAGTGCTTGAAACGTTTGATGAAATGGACAGCGGCTAGAAGCTCACGCTTAGTGGTGGCATAGCGGCGTTGGGTGCCCAAAAGGTGTCAATCTCTGTAACAGAGTACTTGTTCGTGTCCGCGGTGGTCAATTTGAGATAGAACAGCGCCGATGCTGGAGTCGGAAACATTAGTTTTGAGGATAAATGGGCACAAGGGGTCCGGGTGGGCAAGTATCGGAGCAGTAACTGATTTTTATTTAAAGAGTCCAAAAGCAGTCTCGCATTCTGCGGTCCATTCGAATGGGTGGTCTTTTTCCGTGAGCTTAAAGAGGCGGGTGGCAATTCTGATCAGTTCGGGTACGTAGGTACAGCAATACTGGCAAAATACCAGGAAACGGAGAATTTCCATTAGAGTGGTTGGTGTTTTCCAGCTGACTACAGTGGCTATTTTTTCAGGTTGAGTAGAGACACCCTGGACAGAAACAACATGACGAAGACACTCCACTTCCTCATGGTACAAATGACATTTCTTTGGCTTTAATTTCAAGTTGGCGTTGGAAAAACGGTCGAGTACCTCGCTGAGATTATTTACTACGTCCGGGAGATGATGATCAACAAATTAAACTAATGGGTGCATGACTGTCGGCTAAGTTAGCACATGGAAATTGAAGCCGCACGTTGCCAGTGCGTCAATAAGAATTAAAATACATATACTGCCAGAGCCGTGCTGGAGTCAGAGTACAATAGGCGTAAAAAGCCTAGGATTGATTGTGACAGATGCATCCACAGACAGTCCCATATGAATCGTCTGTGTGTCAGTATATCAGACATGTCAAAGCTGGTCGGCCAAACCTTGACTTTTTAGTCTTGGTGCGGTGGTCCAGTGGAAAGATGTCTTGTTGCTGATGCTATACGGAGTTGCAGAATGGCGGTTCGATCCCCCAACCGGGAGATGGTGATCAACAAATTAAACTAATGGGTGCATGACTGTCGGCTAAGTTAGCACATGGAAATTGAAGCCGCACGTTGCCAGTGCGTCAATAAAATTAAAATACATATACTGCCAGAGCCGTGCTGGAGTCAGAGTACAATAGGCGTAAAAGCCTAGGATTGATTGTGACAGATGCATCCACAGATAGTCCCATATGAATCGTCAGTGTGTCAGTATATCAGACATGTGAAAACTGGTCGGCCAATCCTTGACTTACTAGTCTTGGTGCGGTGGTCCAGTGGAAAGATGCCTGGTTGCTGATGCTATGCAGAGTTGCAGGATGACGGTTCGATCCCCCGACCGGGAGATGGTGATCAACAAATTAAACTAACGGGTGCAGCACTGTCGGCTAAGTTAGCACATGGAAATTGAAGCCCGCACGTTGCCAGTGCGTCAATAAAATAAAAAGACATATACTGCCAGAGCCGTGCTGGAGTCAGAGTACAATAGGCGTAAAAGCCTAGGATTGATTGTGACAGATGCATCCACAGATAGTCCCATATGAATCATCAGTGTGTCAGTATATCAGACATGTGAAAACTGGTCGGCCAATCCTTGACTTACTAGTCTTGGTGCGGTGGTCCAGTGGAAAGATGCCTGGTTGCTGATGCTATGCGGAGTTGCAGGATGGCGGTTCGATCCCCCGACCGGGAGATGGTGATCAACAAATTAAACTAACGGGTGCAGCACTGTCGGCTAAGTTAGCACATGGAAATTGAAGCCGCACGTTGCCAGTGCGTCAATAAAATAAAAATACATATACTGCCAGAGCCGTGCTGGAGTCAGAGTACAATAGGCGTAAAAGCCTATGATTGATTGTGACAGATGCATCCACAGATAGTCCCATATGAATCGTCAGTGTGTCAGTATATCGGACATGTGAAAGCTGGTCGGCCAATCCTTGACTTCTAGTCTTGGTGCGGTGGTCCAGTGGAAAGATGCCTGATTGCTGATGCTATGCGGAGTTGCAGGATGGCGGTTCGATCCCCCGACCGGGAGATGGTGATCAACAAATTAAACTAACGGGTGCAGCACTGTCGGCTAAGTTAGCACATGGAAATTGAAGCCGCACGTTGCCAGTGCGTCAATAAAATAAAAATACATATACTGCCAGAGCCGTGCTGGAGTCAGAGTACAATAGGCGTAAAAGCCTAGGATTGATTGTGACAGATGCATCCACAGATAGTCCCATATGAATCGTCAGTGTGTCAGTATATCGGACATGTGAAAGCTGGTCGGCCAATCCTTGACTTCTAGTCTTGGTGCGGTGGTCCAGTGGAAAGATGCCTGGTTGCTGATGCTATGCGGAGTTGCAGGATGGCGGTTCGATCCCCCGACCGGGAGATGGTGATCAACAAATTAAACTAACGGGTGCAGCACTGTCGGCTAAGTTAGCACATGGAAATTGAAGCCGCACGTTGCCAGTGCGTCAATAAAATAAAAATGTTCTAAATTGAAAACGGGCATCCCGACAGACAAAGGTGGTCATTTCTTTGCTGTGGTCGTCCATTTCAACTTGCCAGTATCCGCTGCCCATACCAAATGTACTGAACCAAGCGGCACCGGCGAGGGAGCTGTTGGCTTCTTTGCTGAGTAATTTATCGTGATTTAGTTAATATTTACTTTGACGATCTGCTCGTAGCTAACAGGTAAGACTGGGACCTCAGGGTGACGATCCGTGAATTCTTCCCAGGCACGCATTGTTTTTACCCAGCATGCAGAATGCACTAAAGCACAATAAAAATAACATAGAATCAGACTTCATTAACAGTATTCATCATCATCATCATCACTGCCACCGCCACCGCCACCGCCGCCGCCACCACCACCACCACCACCGCCACCGTCGTCTCCACCACCACGACCATCATCATCATCATCAAACATTATCCTCGTCAACGACGACGACGGCGGCGGCGGCGGCGACAGCAGCAGCAGTAGCAACAGCAAAAATCATTATCAGTATTAGTATAATATTCACCGTCGTACGACCCTCGTCATCGACGTCACTCGAATTTTGTATTGGGTACTGATTAGTTTTTTCAACCTATTCAACTCGACAGACAAAATATCGCAAATTATTTACGGTGTATGACATATTCCGTTAAACGTTTCGAAACTAATTTGCTTTGAACCTGCCTACAACCACATCACCCCCGGGCATGTTACCGTGATAACGTGGGGGTGGGGGCTTGGTCGGTATCGGGCCAATACCGGGCCAGTATAGCTCAGTACTGGCCGAGTACCGACCTAGTAACTTGCTTTTTACGGTAGTTTCAAAATATTTATTATCAATATAATTATATGCATTGTTGCTTTGAAATAGAGATGCGGCGGTCTCATGGTTGAAATTGTCCGTATGCTGGATATTGACCCTACCCCAAAGTGAGTACTCCCTAGATTGGAGGGACCCACATTGCACCCACCCACCCACCCTGAGTTATTGCTGGAACTATATCCTTTTAGCGTTTTCGGCTTTCTCTTTAAGATTATGTATGCTATGTTGCGATAGAATGGAACTTCCTACGTTTTAGATGGATTTAAGTTTCATATGCGACAGACAGCAAGGCCGACCTATTAAGGGGTAGTGCTAACAAAGTTGCCGAAATTTAGATACAACCATAGTAGCCTAGCCAGTGGTCACTCTATCATTTTCCAATGTCATATATCCAAATCAGTAATTAGATCACTTGAGATCAAACCGTTACGTCTGCTTAAAGAGTTGTCAACTGTACAATGCTGCCATAGGCAACAACAGCACTAATTCAAATTAGTTTCAAAACATTCAACAGTTTACCAGTATATTTACCTTGAATAGGGGATTCTTCGAAGAATTCGACGTTTAAATTATATAAATCGATCTCAACACGCGCAAAACGTGGGTGGAGCTTAATTAGACATGGGCGGAGCATACCTAGAACTGGATCCCTCCGTTGGACAAAGCCTTACCATACCATTTTGCACAAAGCCCATGAAAGATATTTGGATAGGTAGTCAGGCTTATCCAAATATTCGCTGCCGGGTCAGGTGAAAGTCAAAGCAGACTAGGGTCAAGTTCGACTCGCTAACTATAGTCAGTTTGCTGGTTTACTGAATATGCGCAGTTGCTATGCCCGGTCGAACGCTGGATAGTTAACTATAGTTCGTTGGTTCCCGATTCCCCATTGGATCAATATTTCGGAAGATTTGGAGCCAGGCACCAGTCTCTATTAGCCCTTTCTGTCACCTGTTTTAATAGCCTACGAAAATGAGTTATTTTGCCCCCTAAGACGTCACGATGCGTCCATATGACATCAGGAAGGAATAGTGGCTTGGGAACATTGTCATACAAATGGGAAAGCAGAATTTCACAAACCTAAGTTATTTAGTGAAATATTTACACTTTTATATGCATTTATTCGTGGCAAGCGATCGGTGTCCCCCATTTGGAAATTTACGCAAATATCGCACTAACCATTTGAACCGAGCTCCGGTGCTCGGTTGTCTATAGTTGACTGGCTAGTTAACTATTTGAAGTTCGACTCGGAATCCAGTTAGCTATAGCTAACTATGGTCAGGAGTCGGACTTGACCTATGATTAAAGTACATAGTTGTTCTTCTTACAGTGTTCAAAGTCAGTGCAGAAGTTCATAGTAAATTCCTCGAAATCTCCAGGGTCAGTAAACAGTTTCGCAAAGTCCCTATAGAAATTGTAGTTCGAGACACAGCTGTCCTTCGGGTTTCTGGAAAACAAAAATTTCAATATCGTTATGAAGTCCAATAAATGGACCTTTCCCGTTTATCCATCCAACATATGACGTCATAATTAATTACGTGACGTGTAGGATGACGTCATAATCAATGCCATCATTCATTTGTTAAGAACGCATAATTTGTGACGGACTAAGCGTTGTTGTACGAATTGTATGTTTTTTACTTTTTAATAAACATGCTGTTGAATATTTTGAAACTAATTTGACTGGGCACTGTTGCTGCCATAAGCTGGAGGCCCCAGGGACCCCACACCTAGATATATGGGGGTCCGAAAGTGAAATCTGAGTGACCAAAACTTAAATTTAGGATTCACATCCAGTTTTTCACATCCATACTAAAATTATAGAATACCATGGGCTCACAATTATGAATTATTGGGGTCCAATGCTAACCTTTGTGTCTATGTTTGTGAAAGAAAACCTATAAAACTAATCAACATTTATCAACCATATAAGATTTTCAGGCTCCCAAAGGGCCCACTGCCACAACTTTTGAGGGTCCCCAGTTGCATTTTGGAGGTATGTATGATTACTGTATTCTGCGGCTGTAGTAGTAGAAACATCCTAAGCTGTCTTGTCCTCAGCCGAAATACTTAGCTTCCTCAGGCCCATTCTTGACTTGAGTGTACCGAGTCCTGCTTTCATGAGATCACCTCGTAGCACGCTTAGCAGATTTATGCAATGACGTCCTCTCCTGACTTTGTATTCGCTGGCTCTGAGTCGGGAAAATTCCAAGGCTCTCTGAGCTGGTGTGTCTTCTGCCATCCTTAGCACATTGCCAAACATGGACCATCTTTGCTGGGCGACTTTTACAGACAGCGGAGACGTATTACACATCTTGTATAGTGCATCATTGGAAATTATGCTATCAGGCCATCGGTGTCCAGTGATGGTGCGTAGGTGTTTGCGGTGGCAGGCATCGAGTTTGTCTAGAGCTGCCTTTGGAGCTGGCCAGCTGTTACAGTTATACAGCATCAAGGATACGCAGGTTGCATTGCATAAACGTAGCCTCTTTTTCAAGGCCATCTTTGATCTACTAATCCATAGCTTCCAGAAGGACTTATAAAGCTATGTTCCCCATGTCGCAGCGTATAGCAATGTCAGCAGTACTGCAAAGCAGTGAGCTCAGGATTTTACTCTTCCTCCATGGTTCGCCATAGGGTTGGGCGATTTTTCGATATTATCGTCAATATCGCGATATGCCGAATACCGATACCGAAATCGTCATAATTTCGAAAAATCGTAAATATCGTTAATACCGACAGGACGATATTGCACTTTTAACTGTGAGCATAATATAAATAACTAAGTTAGAAATGTCATACTCTTACCTCTATTCAGTCCAGTAATAGTCTTTAGGTAACAATCCAATCTTTGTCTAAGGTAATAAAAACTTAATAAACTCCAAAATAATCTGTGTTCATTAAATTCATGGTTTGTTTGCGCTAATAAAATGATTTAAAATACAAAATAATCCTTTGTTGTTCACTTTTCATAATTACATAAATAGACGCCGCCATGTTTTTTCTTGCCTCGTTCTGACTATTAGTCAGTGGGGAATACCATTTGCACTACCCACGTTCCATTCTGATGACGTCATTACTACAGGTCAAGCTATTTATCCATTGATCTGCATGGTTAAACATTCTTCTGACAATGAAAGATTTAAACTTTAAAACTTTTAGGTCGATAGGAAACCACACACACATAATCCCTTATCAATACCACAGCTTGGAACGGTGGGTGAGGGGGAAGTTAATCTCTTGCTTTACCGCTATACGTTTTTATGTATCTCTATACAATATATTTAACATTTTTAAACGAATCAGATCAAAATTCATTCCACATATAACATTACAGATTTATTCTAAGTGAGAAACAGCCTTAAAATAAATAATTTAGGCCTAATTATTTCCAGTCTTCGATCTGTTGTGGCAGTTTTGGTTGCAGTGTTAACTGGGTTAATTTCACACATCCCGGCTACGCCTTGCGATCAATGGATAGGACCGCTACGTAGTGAGCGAATTTGAATAGGTCTACAAATTAGTATTTAATATTACAGACCAAATAAAATCTGATATAATTGTTTCCAGTCTTCAGGCTGGTTCTCGTTCAAAATCATACAGGTTATTT
>CM067365.1:40253128-40263128 GCA_034401795.1 Chaetoderma sp. LZ-2023a
CTACTACTACAACTACTACTACTACTACTACTACTACTACTACTACTATTACTACTACTACTACTACTACTACTACTACTACTACTACTACTACTACTACTACTACTATTACTACTACTACTACTGCTACTACTACTACTACTACTACTACTACTACTACTACTACTACTACTACTACTACTACTACTACTACTACTTTGACTACTACTACTACTACTACTTTGACTACTACTACTACTACTACTACTACTACTACTACCACTACTACTACTACTACTACTACTACTGCTGCTCCTACTACTACTACTACTACTACTACTACTACTACTTTGACTACTACTACTACTACTACTACTACTACTACTACTCCTACTACTACTACTACTACTACTACTACTACTACTACTACTACTACTACTACAACTACTTTGACTACTACTACTACTACTACTACTACTACTACTACTACTACTACTACTACTACTACTACTACTACTACTACTGCATTTCAGGGAACCATATGATATGGCATATATGTCGCTGGCTTGTACAGGGAAATACAGAAAACGTGAATGAAGCTTGGGACGAATAGTTATTGCATTTTCATAGTTTTCGAGATAACCAGACATATCGTCCAAGGAGAGTCTTCTCGGCCCATCTCTTGCCGAATGGAATTGGCCATGAAAACCTTCTATATGGAAAAATAAAGATAATATTTATTTACAGGTAAGAGAAATATATAGATACACACCCGTCTATAACGGAGACTGCATCTCTCTTAAGTCGAGTTGGGCGTGTGCCGTCCCATCGCGATCCCTGTTTTACAGCAGACTTCCATTTGGTACGGTCAAATGCCATATTTGTCAGCTCTTGAGCCCCTATTTAAGTCATTCTCTTAATTCCATCTATCCAAAGTGTCTTTGGCCTTCCGCGACCTCTTTGACTGACCATAGACATGACACGCCATGATTAGCTGCTCCAGACTGTCACCGTCTCGTTTTTTCTCATGTCCAAAAATACGTCAGCCTTCGTTGGTCTATGATGTTCAGAAGGCTTTTAGGAGTGTGTACTTTCGCCAATACGGTTATATTTGTTTGACGAAACTACCATGGTATTTTCAGCATCCTGCCCGAGCACTGCAATTCGAAACTGGTGATCTTTGTCCTCTCATTCTTCCTCAAAGTCCACCTTTTGCAACTATGCAATGCTGAATATTGAGTTGATGGGCATTCAAAATGTGATCACTAAAGACAGATAGTATACTCCTTTAAAGGTGCATATTCACAGCAGAATGGTTGAAGATAAAATTGTTAAAATAGTATACTTTTAGAGGCTTATAAACTGTGTCCCTCGATGGAATGAAACGAAGTAAACTGTAACATATGATGATTTCATTCCATATAAATAAATGTCGTATGTTTAGTTGTGAATTTGAATTAGGGACTCGTGCCTCTAATTCAATTTGACAACTTCAAAATTTTTTTATTAATTTATACGCAATGAATCATCATATGCTAAGATTTATTTCGTTTCATTATATCTAGGCGCGCAATTCAAGTCTAAAAGTACACAATTTTCACAATTTTATTTTCAACCATTCTCCTGTGAATATGCACCCTTAACTCTGAAACTTTTCAAGAAAATCTTCCCATATAAAATGCCCATTTGCAGACAAAGAGAAGACTATTTTTGAAATTTTACCACTGGTCATTCCAGTGGTAAATTTTCAAAAATAGTCTTCTCTTTGTCTGCAAATGGACATTTCTCAAGACCACTACAGAAGACGTTTTGACTGATATGAGTGCTAAACGTTTAACTCTTGATATTCCAATATCGCAATTGCCAGACAGCTATAGGCCCATGCAAGAAAGCTGTTGCATATTTTGAGACCAATTTGGCTGCTGTCACTATCAGAATGCTGGGAACTGTCCACTAACCCTAATTTGTAAAAGCAAAATAATGTAATTTGGAGACTACGGTCGTGTCTTCACTAATAAGTTAATCGGGAATAACGTTATGCTTCAGTATGGTGTTATTCCGAATTAACTCTCCAGCGAGAACACGGCCTTAGTCGCTTAAACCAGTAATAGGAATACATCATCTGAAGGGCTGCGTACATCTAACGTTAAATCCATGGCGGAAAACGTATGTCTTCAGTCGTGATCTCACCTGTCTCGCTGCTGCAAGCCACCGGACAATAATTTCAATAATCGAAAACTTTTGACGTATTGAATGTATTAAAAATTATTTGACTGAAAGTTGTTAGTGGCTTAGCCGCCAGCAGCTTTCAATCAAATTGTTTCCAAAATATTTAGCGGGTCCAAAGATACAACCCAATGCTAGGGATATATATGCAAAAACTCAGCAGTCAGACGGTTACGCTATGCAAAATCACCGCATACACAACTGTTTCCAGTAGAGAACTTTCAAATGAGACCCCAATCTCATTGCCTTGGACATAGCCTACACTATAAGGATACTTACCTATCTTAGGCATGTTGCTCTGCCATAGCAATGCGTGAAACTGTGTTTTCTAGAAATCCAAAGGACAGTTGTGTCTCGAACTACAACCTGTATAGGGACTGCCCGAGGCTTTGTACTGATCCCGGGAAATTCGCAGACTTCGCAATCAACTTCTCTACTGATTTTGAGCACTGTAAGTGAAAACAATATGATGGCATTAACATGTTCCCTAGTCCGCCAAATCAGACTTTGTTTATATACAAGTATGCACACACTAAAGATTTTTAAACATGTATATGGTTTAGGGCTGGGCACGTGTACAAGTGTACACATGTACACGTTCGGGTGACGTGTACACGGTTACAAAATTCGTAAACGTGTACACGGGAACATTTTTTAAAATATACGTATTTTTGTGAAATATGTAAAATAGCCAGCCCTAAAAAATGATATATACTTTAAAAAATTAATTCTCCGAGAATTTACCGCCACGCTCTCTATCTGTCAATGCTGTTCGACTTCTTAAGTAACCCTTTAATACTCAAGCCTGCCAAAACACGGCTCCTATAGTGGTCTTTAGAAATGTCAATTTGTAGACCAAGAGGAGCCGACAGATTTTGTTTTTAAACGTTACCACTGCCAGTCTTTGCTGTAGTAAATTTCCAAAAACAAATCATCTCTTGATCATCTCTTGATCTGCTCATGGGGATTTTCATGAGAAAATTAAAATTTTCTTGACCAACTTTGAGAGTCAACGGGGTTATAACTAATTATCCTCACGTAGCATCGACGTCAGCTCACAGATATTCCTTTGAAAAACAACACCCCTTGTCAGATCACATAGGTGTGAATTACCGTTCGTGCTTGATCGTATCAACGCAGATTATCGCAATGAATGTCGTGACTAACCTCACAGTGGGTTGATCGCCACCAGCCTTTGATCAACTCATTAATAGCCAAGCAGGCCTAAACGCTCTCTTATAGTGGTCTCGCGGAATATGTTATAATTGAAGAACTTTTTGCATGTCGAGAGAAAACGAATTTTTTTGTAAATTTTTCACTGCAATGACTGATTTACCAAGCGAGCCAGTCATTCCAGTGATACAATTTCAAAAAGTTATCTTGCCTTTGCCCGCAAATGGGCATTCAGTAATGACAGATTTCGGTTATTCTTAACCACTGTTGCTTTGATATTGATTTTACCCGGATAGGAGGCAAATCGGAATTTTGTGGAAAACTAGGTAAACAAGTTGCACAATCTTGTGTCAAATTAACACTATTATGGCCAGGCCGGCCAAAGCGACCTATGTAATGGTAGCTATGAATTTCCACTTGCAGCCAAAGAGAAGATTAGTTTTGTAAATTTACTAATGCAATGAGTGGCTCGTTTCAGTGGTAAGGTTTAAAAATATTTTTCGCTTGGTATGCAAATGGACCCTGATCAAGCAAAGATAGGATTTTCATTTTCGTTTTTATGTTAAAGCCAGCCTAAACATCATCTATAGTGATCATGAGAAATATCCATTTGAATGACATCAACATACTCTTTTTGTAAATTCCAGTGATAATTTTACGAAATAGTCGTCTCTTGGTCTGCAAATAGGCATTAGATGAGGCCAAAAATGTAATATTTAGCTTTCGGTTAATCAAAATGAGTATCACTTTGAGCGCTGTCAACACAAGAGGGGGTGGGTGGGGTTAATAAACTATTATATTTTTTTCCAACCTCACCACATTTCACCGGCTACGCTTAATAATAGGCTAAATAGATATCATATTATTCCTACATTTTTACAGAATGCTAAATACCCGTAAACGTGTACACGTTCGTTAAAGCTAACGTGTTCACGTGTACTGGTGTTGCTCCAAATGCCCACTCAGAATTATTATTGTTGTATATGGCCAAAGGCGCCAAGAATTGGACCGATGGAGTTGATGTGAAACATGGTTTGTTTGCCTGCTCCTGACTGCGTATCGTGGCTGGCCTAGGCGTGAAGACGGTTCCGGGATTGTGATAGTGGACATTGGCCTGATTCTCGCCTCCGCTGACGTGTCTCCTAGACGATCTCTGGGAGCTGCGCGAGGCATGTGGTTGATGGCTTGTGCTTTTGCCACGAAGTACACATCAACGTGCCAAAGGGGCCCTACTAAACTCTAGGGGACTAGACTAGCTCTGCTCTTTTTTCACGCCTCTGCTTCGTTGACTAGAGACCGACGTTTATGACGTCCTGCCTTTGCCTTATTTTAGTAAATTTTATTTTATTCTATTTTCTCCTTGGTCTCATCTTATTTAATTTTGCATTGCTTTGGTTTCATTTCTAGACTTTATTTTGCAGACTGACCTCCATCGATACACCTCAATAAAGTTTACCACTTCCCATCCTTACAACGGCAATAACAACAACAACATTAATACAACATCCCTGCAACAGAAAACTAGGCTTGCACAATGAACATGCACCACATGCACCACAAGTAGAATTTATCTGGTCGGTAATTTTGAAATGATGTTAAGGATGATTTTGTGCAACATATATTCTAGTGGCATTGATGACGAGGATGAATGGGAAGCTGGTGGTAGTCTTTGTTTATGAATTCTAATGCGATATTATGCTTATCTCGATGTAGTGCATTCCGGATGCTGGGTAAAGACTATGCGTGCCTGGGAAGAATTCACGGATCGTCACCCCGACGTTCCCTTCTTACCTGTGAGATACGAGCAGATCGTTAAAGTAAGTACGAAATAAATAATTTTAAAGTAAATAGATAACGCAACTCTCTCTCTCTCTCTCTCTCTCTCTCTCTCCCCCTCTCTCTCTCTCTCTCTCTCTCTCTCTCTCTCTATCTCTCTCTCTCTCTCTCGCTCTCTCTGTCTCTCTCTCTCTCTCTCTCTCTCGCTCGCTCGCTCTCTCTCTCTCTCTCTCTCTCTCTCTCTCTCTCTCTCTCTCTCTCTCTCTCTTGACTATTTTGAAACTAAATTGACTGGGAGCTCTTGCTGATGCTTCCAATGTTGTAATAGGTTCCTGTCAAATTAATTTCAGAATATCTAACAACTTACCATATTATTTTGTTTGAAATTGCGACTCTGAAGGATTAGCGTCCAAAGAGTTGATTTACATTGTTCTGTCTTGCAGAACGTTGCCAAGGAAGTGAAGCGAATTGCCGACTTTTGTGAAATTTCTGCCTCAGAAAACTTACTACAAGAAATAACAGAGAGAGCATCTATTCAAAATATGAAACAAATGAACGATGTTTCGTATTACAAGAAATACTTTCATAAAAGCGAACCCACCTATATTCGCAAAGGTAAATTCACTCTGCCAATGGTACAGCGCAGGTAAATAAACTGTGCATGATGTTAGAAATATTTCACTGTAGATATTGAAAATAATTTCGTTAGAAAGCAATGGCTTCATAAGACAGGATCGTCCTCAGGTTAGCCTATTTAGAACAGGGATGTTTTGATTTAATCAAATCGATTAAATCATATGATTTAATCAACGATTAAATCAAGCTGAAAAAAACCTTTTTTAATTTTTATTTTTTTTTCGATTTTTTCGTCCTCAACTCATCTCATTTCCACTATAAAATTTCTAAAGATTTTTTTTGAATTGTTAAAAGTTATTGTAGCTATTATTTCAGATAGTTAATAGGCCTGGTTATACAATATTATGCTAATATAAGAACCAATAAGCTTTAGTTCTCTCAGTACAGTTAGTGGAAACTTTCCTTAGTTGTTATTTGATGCGTAAAGGCAGCACAGACCAATACTATTTATAACAGTTCTGTGGATATTATTTTTAACTGACTTGACTTTGACTGCTGCCAGCCACTAGACAATAATTTCACTAGACAATAATTACTCTAGACCAGCTGACTATTTTCAAACAAATTTGATCGACAGTTATTGCCGACTACATTCAGTTAAATTGTATTCAAAATATTTTATACCATGTCCAGAGTTGTGCAGCCTTATACAAATTTTATCCACAAAATGTTAAGACGGATAAAATGTAGCGACTTTTTCGAAAAAATAATGATTTTTTCCAACCCTGATTTAGAATGTGCAACATGATACCTGGACGATTGTCGTGATTAGAAATACATGAGTTCTGTGGTTAATAGTATGAATACTGAGAATCTCAGAAAAATATTTCATAAGCAACTTTAACCCCTCTTCTGTCAAGTTGTCGTTATAATAGTAAAACCGGCCAAGATGGACTTTGCAGGAATCGTCAGCACTGTCTATTTGCCTAAGAGAATTTTTGACAATTTACCACTGGAATGATTGGTTACCGAGCCAGGCATTTCGGTGGTAAAATTTCCAAAAAATACTCTTCTCTCGCCTGTAAATAGAAACTGGCTAAGTGAGCAATTGTTCTTTATAATTACCCGTTGATGGTTATAACGTCCAAAACGACATCCGCAGTGTTCTTGAGAAATGCCCATTTGTAGGCCAACAAAAAGCTTTTTTGCAAATTTTCTTGAAATA
Organism: Chaetoderma sp. LZ-2023a; assembly: GCA_034401795.1. Classification (NCBI taxonomy): domain Eukaryota; kingdom Metazoa; phylum Mollusca; class Caudofoveata; order Chaetodermatida; family Chaetodermatidae; genus Chaetoderma; species Chaetoderma sp. LZ-2023a. The sequence continues at coordinate 40,260,084 of CM067365.1, forward strand.
GCTTAACCATTAATGGGTTATATGACTTAAGCAGCCCGTTGAGGCGTTGTTCTCATAACAAGAGTTAATGTTATCCTAAAATAATGAGAATTTATCATCGTGGATTTAGTTAGTAGGCCTACTAGACACATGTTGACGAATAGTGGGATCCGTTTCCAGCTATGTCTCGCCCATTTCTAGCTATGTCACGCCCATTTACAGCTATGTCACGCCCATTTCTAGTTATTCCACGCCCATTTCTAGCTATGCCACGCCCATTTCTCGCTATGCCACGCCAATTTCTCGCTATGCCACGCCCATTTCTAGCTATGCCACGCCCATTTCCAGCTATGTCACGCCCATTTCTCGCTATGCCACGCCCATTTCTAGCTATGTCACGCCCATTTCTCGCTATGTCACGCCCATTTCTATTTACGTTCGACTTCTGTCCACTTTTTATGCGTGTTGGAATCGATTTGAAAATTTGAAACCTAAATTCCAAGACTCTAATTTTCCAAATAGCAATACAGGTAAGAGGTTGAATATTCTGAAACTAAATTTACTACGCGGCCGTTGTTGTATACGGCAACAACAGCTCCCAGTCAAATTAGTTTCAAAATTTTCAACAAAGTGTTTATGAAATTGTAAATTAAACAAAGACATGCAATTCAGACACATTTGTGACAGACCATTAGCACTTTCGCAACGGACATACGTCATTTTTCTTAACAAGAACCCGAACGCGGACATTGGCTAATAATACATTTAAAAGATAAAACAATTTTAACTCTTTTAATAATACAGCGAGAAACCCTGTATGCAGAATTATCACAAATCTCGCAATGTGTAATGTAGAATGTAAATAGCTTAATGGGCATATATTATATTGGAGGTTCTTAACCAATCTTATACTTAAAGTCTAGAATGACTTTTCACGCGATTCTTATTTTGATTTGGGTTTTTTATATTGAGTGTCAAAGATCTATAATTACCTTCTCAATCTCGTGCACCATATTTTATCCCACCCAATCAGATTCAGAATAACAAGTTTGTGGTCCATCTTGATTTATTCACAATCCATGATATACCCGCTTCAGAAGACGAATGGGTGTTACTAAGCTGCCAATCATAACCAATGTCAGGACATTACAACCAATCTTTGCAAACCTTGCATACTACTTACGGAAGCACGAATTGCAAACCAGATTTCTCCCAAAAATGATGGAACTTCACATATCTATCAATCTGTCTGTCTGTCTGTCTGTCTGTCTGTCTGTCTGTCTGTCTGTCTGTCTATCTATCTATCTATCTATCTATCTATCTATCTATCTATCTATCTATCTATCTATCTATCTATCTATCGATCGATCGATCTATCTATCTATCTATCTATCTATCTATCTATCTATCTATCTATCTATCTATCAACAGACTGACCTATCTACATCTCACATATGCCATATCTTCTAACAGGTAAGATTGGTGACTGGAAGAATTGGTTCACTGTTGACTTAAACGAAAGGTTTGATGGTGAAATAAACAAGCGGACCGGCGGGATGAAATACGAGATAATATATGAATGACAGTATTCTATTCTTGATGGGACTGGAGGACTAGCGGCCCTAGAAGATATTCGTGACTGGACTATTATGTGCATTCAGCTCTCGATCTGGTGAACTTATAATGGACCTTTCCAGTTTTATCTATGTCCCGCCCATCTCTATCTAACCTCCACCCCCACACCTCGCTCGTGTTTGAATCGATCGATCTCGGTACTTCCTGACTATCAATTTATAGAAAACTATACAGGTAAGCTGTTGAATATTTTGAAGCTAATTTGACTGAGTGTTGTTGCTGCCTACGTACAACGTATCGGACTATTAAGCATTAAAGACGGGCTTAATCGAATCATTCATGATGTCATGATTATGACGTCAGCATACACGTCGCGTAGTTGACATGAATTGAGCCTAACTTTGTTATATCATTTCGGATATCAATATTCATTAAAGCCATCGTCATCGCATCATCATTTTAGCATCATTAAGTTGATCAATATGACTGACCACCACCATTCCCCAGCGCCAAAATTATGGCCGTGTTTCACAGATGCGTGTAAATGTCACGCTGATAGATTTATTAGAGTTCAAAATACCTCTATATAGGCTGTTTTGTGATGACTGTGAAATAACGCGATCAACGCTGTACCCTTATTGCGTAATATTCTATTTCGCAATCGTTGGTTATAGAAACGAACAGACAAGAAAGATGGATAGACAGATATGTAAACATCAATTTTCTAATGATCCAAGTGCATTTAATGGACCAGGTTATCAATCAATCATATGACGTCATAATCAACTACGTGGCATGTATGATGACGTCATAATCATAACGTCATGAATGACCCGATTTAGTCCGTCTTAAGCACCTAATAGTCTGGTACGTTGTTTGAATTGTATATCTGCTATTAAATAAACATGATGTTGAATATTTTGAAACTAATTTCACTGGTGTTGTTGCTGGAAATTGATAGTCAGGGCGGTCAGGGATCGATCGATTCCAAAACAAGCATGTTGTGGGTAGAGTTTAGCTAGAGATGGGCGGGTTATAGATAAAAGTGAAAAGGTCCATTATGACGTGCTATTATATTTTATATTCGTTATTATAAATTGAAATATGTAAATGGAATGCATGGTTGTTTAGTTATGTTACTGCTGATGTTATTGTTAACTAGATTTGTATTACATCGATGTGTTATCGCTCCAATCTTTTGCCATACTTCAATGCAACGCGAATACAATGCCACATAAAAGATATATTTCTAACCACGTAGGTAGGCATGTTTACTGTTTACCTGTTGACCGATATAGTTACATACAGTTTACACAGTCGCACTTTGCGCCGGACAAGATGGGTGTACGTCTGCCAGAGAAGATCACTGTGTTTGTAGAGTATTGATTATAAAAGTATTGATTATAAGAATCAATCAAATATTGCTACAAAAGATACAGACATAACATGAAGACGGTTTGCATGCATTTAAAGTAGTAATACTTATACCCA
>CM067365.1:41007033-41069533 GCA_034401795.1 Chaetoderma sp. LZ-2023a
CGCATGACACGTGTGTTACTCAAGCGAGCGTTGAGTCCATACACTATCCGCGCATCTGTGTCCATGTTTAAAGCCATTTTGACATGATCCAGTGAAGTCATCAATCTTGTCTCGAATGCAGCATAGAGTAACATCGGATAGGACTTTCCGTACAGACTGTGAAGACTATACATTGCATTCCTGAGACTAAAGTAGCGACTCACTCAGAGCAGCAACTCAGATAGGACACAATCTGGTACTCATGGAACAAAACAAGCCACATACCAGTGTTTAGTCATCGTAATCAGATCAAGGGTCTATGGACCATGTCATTAGTTTTGGATGCGTACGTGCATGTGTTGCATTCATCGACGTGGTTATATTAAGGCAAAAACGTACCAACACTAAGTCCCGCATAGTCAACACATAAGGCGAAACTACTGAAACAGTCAAAGACAATCAATCAATATTAGATCCCTTCCATGTGGAACTAAGATACGCCATTACAATTTCAGCCAGATAGTAACTCTTCCGTTGAATAGATTTCAAATCCAAGCTGGTTAAAACTCAGCAATGTGGACAAGAACGCAGGATTTGACATATGCATAGGGTCGTACGGAGAGGACCCACGTACAACAGCAAATGTAGATGCAGAGTGGAATTCCTTAGTTCCATTACCTATTTGCTACACATATGTTGTTTCAAACACTCATACCGTAACCTGACAACACGGACAGGACACATTGCTGATTGCAAAGCCCCACCAGGCTCTAAGCTACAACAACAGTCATCAAACAAATTGACTTCATTGTATGCAGACAGAAGCAAAGCCCTTGCTTCGGGATGCTCGTTCCTATGGAGGGGCAGACCTCAATTCCGACCATAACTCAACTGTGATACGCCTTTATATGAACCATCTTAACCCAATGTACACACGGCATACCAGGCAAGAGGGTAGAGTCAACAATAGCCTGCCTAAGCTCATCAGCGACTCTGACACTCAAATGTCATACAAAAAGCTCACGGGGAGCAAATAGCTAATATCGGAGTCAGCTCCGATCCAAATGGATCCCTAAACAAAATACCCAAAATGTATGGAATCATCAGCTACCAGCAACATAAGAGTTATAAAAACAAAAAGCCAACTCGGTATAATGACGACCCTGTGGTAGGAGAACTATCAACAGAGCAGAAAGCGTTACGACTGCGCATCTATCAAAGTGGTCTAAGGGAAGACTGCACCATACTACACAGGAAACAGAATACCATTCTGCACCACATCAGCGAATACTTAAAAGATATTCCTATTCAATAAGTAATTTCCCTACCAGATGCAATCATTGCCACGGATGCTGTCACAAAATGGTTCGGGCAACATACCACCACTCACTGCACACAGCCCTGAATGACACTTTAATGGGACTGACCAGGGCAAAGCCGAAGCAATTCAAGAATGGTTCAAGTAACAGTTCACTGACCACGATGATGACGCTTTGCACCCGTTCTCAGGTGATCACAGATAATTACTAACACCAATTAAACCAGCAAAAGTTGAGAAGACACTCTGAAAAAGGGCGTGCAATTGGGACATTATGGCATGAGCAATACAATGACTAATTCAAATACGCAAGTGACATTATCTCCAAACCGATCAGACACATAATCAATTCAGGCTTTATGCACCACCTTCCCATCGAAGCGGCAGGCCAAAGCACCGTTATAGAGCTGCCAAGCTCAAGCCAATCTGCGGCTCACGGTGCTCTCCAGCAGCCTACGGAAAATCCTATCCAGTGCTACCCTAACCAGCATCCGAGACAAGATCGATGAGCAAATACAATTAATTTATACACCTGTGCAAAAGTTAAGCACCACCCTATTTTTACGCACATGCGAGGGTATATTCATGTGCTATGAAGAAAGCAATAGCATAAACATTTATGTACCCATCCATCTTAGTGCAAGAGGTAATAATGCAACTAGAGGAATGCTGATTATGATGGTGGGGAAACACTGTATGTTTTTGTTTGAACTTGAAAACGAGGCCTGGATATGGTTACGTTGACACAACTGACAACTATTGCCCTACAGTTGACACACGTGGCTAGATTGTCATTAATGGTGTCTGAAAACGAAGTTTAACATCTGTGCACGAGTTTGAGACTGTCATTATTAATACCGGGTATATCCACCTTGTGCCTGGATGACGACCTGGACACGACGTCTCATGCTGGTCACCAACCGACTGATACGCCATTGTGGTATTCGTTGCCATTCAAGATGGAGTGCGTCTGTTAATTCCTGTAGGTTCTGCACAGGAGGATCCCTCCTTCTCACCATGTTTCCCAGAATGTCCCAGATATGCTCAATAGGGTTCATGTCAGGGCTCCTTGCTGGCCATGGTAGGGTTTCGATGGCATTCTGGCGGAGGTATTCATGCACAGCTCTAGCACGATGTGGTCGGGCGTTGTCATCCATGAATATAGGGTGGGTTCCAGGTGCATGATTTACAAAATGAGGGACCACAACTCTATCCAGTATGGAATCTTGATATCTTTGTCCATTTAGTGTTCCAGGTACAGTCAACAGATCCAGCTTACAATCAAATGAGATGCACCCCCATATCATAACGGAACCTCCATCAAATGGAACTTCTTCCATGATGTTACGTTGGTCGTACGCCGTGCGTCTGGACCTCCATACACGAGTTCGACCATCTGTGGCATGAAGCAGGAACCGACTTTCATCGGACCAGTGTACCCGTCTCCAGGTTCTCATGTTCCAGTGTCTTCTTTCGTTGCACCACCTCAGACGCTCCTCTTTGTGGTGTGCAGTGAGGAGAGGACGTCTGACAGGTCTCCTAGCTTTCATGCCAGCAGCATACAGTCTCCTTTTGACGGTAGACATTGACACTCTATTGCGCGTTTCCCATTGCTGGCTGAGCACTCTGCTGTTGGTGAATGGAGATCTCCTAACAAGGCGTACTAGGGCTCGATCATCACGGGCAGTAGTCTTCTTCGGTCTTCCAGATCTAGGCCTGTCCTTCACCTCGTTAGCTTGCCCATGTTTTGCAATCAAACGACTGATTACAGTATGGTTAATGTTCAGCTGTCTGCCAATCTCTCTGCTTGACATACCAGTGGTATGCATGCCTATGATTTGCCATTTCACACGATCACTTAACCTTGCCATAGCGGTTCACAATCAAGAGCTAATTCTCTCTGTACAAATAAACCACGGTCATGAACACAAAATTCCTAATCTTGTCGCCTAGATCTGTATGTAATGTTCTACACCTCAAACTGGACTTTTACATAACTGAACACGTGTGCTGTTTCCCGCCACGCACGGACATCAAGCGGCGTGAAGTCATGCATGCATGTGCATTTCGTACTTGGGATTATGTCAGCTAACGCGGGGACAAAAAGTATGGCAGCCTAGTTGTACCATCATGTTTCTACGTTCTATTGTTTTTGCTGGTGCTTAACTTTTGCACAGGTGTATATATGAGGAAATACAATTAATTATATTTAATAATTTAATTAAAGTTTCTCATTCACACCAGAATGCTTGCAAAAAAATAAAATAAATTGTATACTTTTAGACGCTTAATTTGTGTACCTAAATGTAAGGAAACGAAATAAATCTTAACGTATGATGGTTTCATAAGGTATAAATAATTTTAATTTTTTTAGTTGGGAAATTGAATTAGGGACTCGTGTCTCTAATTCAATTTCACAACATAAAAATTATATTAATCTACACGTAATGAAAACGTCATATGTTAAGATTTATTTCGCTTCATTGCATCTAGAAACAAAATTTAAACCTCTAAAATATACAATTTTAACAGTTTTATTTTCAAGCATTCAGGTGCGAATATGAACCCGTAATGCATTAATCTTCATTTAAATGATAAGTATGTACAATTTACAAGCACAATTCGTATTTCTGCACAATCAAGATGGATGGGATCGTTTCTCAGAGAGTCTAATAGACAGAGATGGACAAGACCAGACTGAAATAACAAACTATGTACTGTTTGTAATAAACTTGATGACGAAAAACACTTTCTCTACGACTGCAGCAAATACAATGACATAAGGACAAAATATGCCACAGTACTATATCACAAGTACAAATGCAGAAAAAAGGAACTTCTAAGAATATGCAATGGACATATCCTCAGAAATTTATGTAAATTGCTTAAATTTGCTAAGAAACCCATCGCTCAATAAAACAAATATAGTCTGTGTAATAAAAATACAATAGAATAATTATAACATAGAACTCGAATAAGGTACTGAACGCAACTAATGTTTTAAATTTTAAAATAACCGCATGCTCTGTATTAAAAATGTGATGTATTCACTACCGTCACCATTATTTATTAAATATATATCCTCACATGCCCTTGAGGGGCCTGAGGGTAATGAAGTGAACTTGAATTTGAATTAAAAGAAATTTTCCAGGTAAAAGGCTCTGGGGGACACCCGGTCATCCAGGTACATGGGCTATGGCTGGGGAGGATGGGCGGGGTGGGTGGGGGTGCTAACACAACTCCACTAGGCTTCAGAATTCCACTGCTGTCTCAATAAAGATACAAAAATAAATGAAAATTTATGGAAAACGAGGAAAAATAGTAAAATGGATACACTTTTATAATTTAACAGCCAACAGAAAATTCACTTCCCGAAACGCAGGAGAAGCCATCTTAGAGCATGCCTATTTCAAAATTTTCGGGTAAGGAAACAGGACTGGTGGAAGAACCCCTAAATTTGTCATCCAGACTACGGTTCTGACCATCCCAACCACTATCCCGGGTTATCCCGCCACTTATACAAACAAATCTACGCCCCTGAGAATTACATCTTTCGCAATGGCATGGGTGAGTACTGTTTAGATTATGTACTGTACCGAATTCTCAGTGAGTATCTCGACGTGCACTGTGACGATAAGGTAGTAGCAGATCCACGTGAGGCCGGTGAACACGTATGATATGAACAGATGCTTGTGTAATGTTATCCGCTCACATTGTAGCTGTCTGAAAGTAAAGTGCAATCAAACATATCTATCTGCCTGCATGCCTGTCCATCCCTCCCTCCCTCCCTCCCTCCCTCCCTCCGTCCGTCCGTCCGTCCGTCCGTCCGTCCGCCCGCCCGCCCGCCCGCCCGCCCGCCCGCCCGCCCGCCCGCCCTTCCGTCCGTCCGTCCGTCCGTCCATCCATCCATCCATCCATCCATCCATCCATCCATCCATCCATCCATCCATCCATCCATCCATCCATCCATCTATCTATCTATCTATCTATCTATCTATCTATCTATCTATCTATCTATCTATCTATCTATCTATCTATCTATCTAGTTCTAATAGCATCATTTAGACTTACTTGAAGTAGAAAAAGATGAAGAGAGCGACAAACAGAAGGGCGATAGAGACCAGATAACCGGCAATGTAGCAATATAGCACTGTAGTGTCTTCCTATGGATTAAACACACATGTCTTAATCTGCTATACTAAGATGACTATAAGAGTGTTTGATTGTTCAGTCATGTACACAGGTATACCCGCACGAGCACGCATCTTCCCTTACAATGGAGGAATCCAGCTTTAGCCATGCCCCGCGCAACGCTTGCTAACCTTCACACATGGGTTGCCTGTGTTAGGATCAATTGATCCCTGCAGTCTTTGAATTGTAATTTCCAGAAAACTATACAGGTAAGATGTTGCATATCGTCAAACTATTTTGACTGGGTACTGTTGCTGTCTATAGCAGCAACAGTACCCAGTCAAATTAGTTTCAAAATAATCAATATAATGTTGATTAATAGGAAATACGTGTGCGGATGTAACGAGATAAGCACGCGGGTGTACTAAATAGTGTTTCTTAATACAAGATAAGCATTGAGGATGTACTAAATAGTGTCTATTAATATGAGATAAGAGTTGCGGATGTACTGAATAGTGTTTAGGCCCCCTATTACGAGAGGATCCGTGAAATTTGCAAAACTGGCAGTATTGAAGATGAAAAACATTTTCTTCTCTACTGCCATTCCTATGATATTGACAGGCAGTTCTTATTTAATAATCTAGATACATTCACCAACATCTCGTCTCTGAATAATGACGACAAGTTTTATTTTCTAGTGTCTTCTAACGATTGCGACGTAGAAATTTCTAATTACATATTAAATTTTGTCGAGAAATGTCTCTCAAAACGGCATTCCATCAACCATATAAATTGATAGAGTAGCCTACTATTTAACTTTCACCCTACTCACGCCTCTATGGGTGTGAATGTGTCCAGCTGTTGCACTGACCCCACTATCTATAGCCGACTTACTACAGTTCTACACAGCTGGTTACGTCACCATGTGTTCAACTCGTTGGGTTAACGGCTATGGTTGAGTTATGTCATCCAGTTGAATGCACTCAGAGGCAAGCAAAACGTCCCTTATATTGTTGTAAATAACCATTTCATATATGTTTTTAGATAATATAAATAAATGTATATAACGTAATCTTATTATTAATTTAATTTTGGTTTAATCTTTTTAATTTTATTTTATGCATTGCCATTGTGTCATTTTAAAGTGTTTGTTTTATCGTGCTGTATGTGGACACCATGTTGATTGATTGATTGCCCGCCGTTGACGTCATTGGCGTGCGGTTATGACGTCATAGTTTGGCATTACGGAAATTTGAGCCAGCAGTTTTGCTATAACTTTCATTTGACGGTATGCACTCGCATTAATTGCCATATATAATCACTTTACTGTGCCATAACACCCACTATATTAATAAAAATAACGCGCAATATCACTCGCTACATTAATAACAATACAAGACAGCTGACGTGGAATATCGCGCGGTAGCTACACCATGGTATTTTCTAGCCTATGCGGAATGGACCTTTCCATTATTGATTATTCCCCACCCATCTCTAGCTAAGCTCCACCCACACCTCTCTCGTGTTGGGATCGATCGATCTCTGAACTTCTTGACTAGCAATTTCTAGAAAACTATACAGGTAAGCTGTTGAATATTTTGAAACTAATTTGTCTGGATGCTGTCTGGGGTAAATAGAGACATACAATTCTTATAACGTGTCGGACTATTAAGAGTTAAAGACGGTCCATATAGAATCATTTATGACGTAATGATTATGACGCCATCCTACACGTCGCTTAACTGATTATGACGTCATCTGACGTCATTACTCTGGAAAAGGTGAATTGCTTTCCTACCACGTGCTTTAAAGAAACACTCACCATAGTTCCCTAGTGCCACTCAAACAGATTTGATTCCATTTACCGCCAACTCTTAGTATAAAAGCAATATTGTGTTTGTCTCAGAAGCAAGTTAGAGTGGAGCTCCCGGAATGAGAAATACAACGTTTATTTTATGGAAATGATACCGAATCTAAGCGACCATATAAGACAAACTACACAGAATCCATTCAAGGGATAATTTGAACGACGTGTCCGTGATGAGAACGAACAAAACTCCAATTCCAACGCTACTTAGGTATGATACCGAAATGTTGATTCTGGATTCAAATGTTATATGTATACGTCATTAGGATTGGGTATCTTTGTGTTGTTTGCTCGTCTAATTCCGTGACATTATTGTGACTATTAGGAGTATCAGTCTGCCAGTTCATGTCACTAATCACGTCTTTAAAAGCAAACGGTGAAGCCACACGCTTACTGCGAAACCTGTATATAAAGAGTACCCGAGCACCCGAACTGGCACCCGATTTGAGACAAGGAAACATTGATTACTCGTTTTACGAAATCACCGTCGTGTGATTCATAAAATTATGTTCTACAAGAACTGATCTTTTCTAAGTGACACATTATCTGTGGAGAATTATCTCCCATTCTAAAATATTTTTAATTCCTCGCTCACTACTGGTCCCAGATTACAAGTTATTGTCGTCAGTGTTGTTGTTGTTGTTGTTGTTGTCGTTGTTGTTGTTGTTGCTGATGTTGGTGTTGCTGTTTGTTTGTTTGTTTGTTTGTTTGTTTGTTTGTTTGTTTGTTTGTTTGTGTGTTTGTTTGTTTGACTGTTTGTTTCTAGTAGTAGTAGTAGCAGCAGCAGCAGCAGCAGTAGTAGCAGCAGCGGTAGTAGTAGTAGTAGTAGTAGTAGTAGTAGTAGTAGTAGTAGTAGTAGTAGTAGTAGTAGTAATAGTAGTGGTGGTAGCAGCAGCAGCAGCAACAGCAGCAGCAGCAGCAGCAATAGTAGTAGTAGTTGTAATAGTAGTAGTAGTTGTAATAGTAGTAGTAGTAGTAGTAGTAGTAGTAGTAGTAGTAGTAGTAGTAGTAGTAGTAGTAGTAGTAGTAGTAGTAGTAGTAGTAATAGTAGTGGTGGCAGCAGCAGCAGAAGCAGCAGCAGCAGCAGCAGCAGCAGCAGCAGCAGTAGTAGAAGTAGTAATAGTAGTAGCAGCAGCAGCAGCAGCAGCAGCAGCAGTAGTAGTAGTAGTTGTAATAGTAGTAGTAGTAGTAGTAGTAGTAGTAGTAGTAGTAGTAGTAGTAGTAGTAGTAGTAGTAGTAGTAGTAGTAACAGCAGTAGCAGTCACATTAGCATTAGCAGAAGAAGCAGCAGCAGTAGTAGTTGTTTATATGATGGCTGGGTTAATTTGATAATGATACCTATAGCTGATTGACAACTTGTATTTATGAAAATCATGTTTCCTACCAGATGGCTTTTCTCGTTGATGCAGTACTGATAGTTTGACCACGGTCTCCCACTCAGAGGGTGTCGCCACCAAGTTCCGTTTGAAGTACATTTCTTTTCCGCAAATACTGAAAACGGTAATATAAATATACGTTTTATGCTCGCCATTGCTCGGACCTCTATCAAGATACATGATGAGTACATAGCGGGGAATGGCATTGTATGGAAGGACATCGGCGCCAAAATATAAAACTCAAATGGAACAGGCTACTTTCAAATATACCAGGAAGAAATACCAAACAGCCCAGCAACAGAACGGACAACTACGACAAACAGAACAGACATCAATGTCAAACAAAACAGACAACTACGAAAACAGTACAGACAACTCCGACAAACAGAACAGACACATATGATTAACTGAACAGACAACTGCGGCAAACAGAACAGACAACAATGAAAAACAGAACAGGCATCAATGACAAACAGAACAGAAAATGGCAAAGGGCAAACAACTACTACAACAAACAACAAACATCAATGGCAAACAGAACAAACAACTACTACAAACAGAACAGACATCAATGGCAAACAGAACAGACAACTAGTACAAACAGAACATACATCAATGGTAAACAGAACAGACAATTACACACCAAGTAAAACACAAATGAATCAGAGTAATGACAAACGAACTAAGCAAAACACAAATGAAACAGACTGAGGTGAAATGAGCACACGCCAAATGCCAAAATCGAACAAGCTATTTAGTCAAACAAACAGAGGGCGCCACTCCCGTATCTAACCAAGAGAAGATAACTCGAGGACTACAAAGACGTTACAATTATGGCGACAAACCGAAACACGGAGGCAAACGCAATACATGGCATGTAAAATTACGAAATGACGCGGTGTCACTCCTAAATAGATCAATGGCTAGCCTGTCATGTACATTACAGATACAAAATAAGTTAACATGTTTCCAAACAAAAACAGAAATGTGTTTCTTTGTAATATTTTGAAAACGTTGTAAGAAATGTTCTGTTGGATATTTTGGACGTAATTTGATTGCCTTAGGTATCAATGGCTTCCAATCGAATTACGTAAACACAAAACAGTACGTTTTATTATTTTTTGGAATGAAGTAAAGTTATTTCTGAGTTGTACTCTAGTTAGTCAGACAGTCGCAAAAGCTTATTCCGGCCTGTTGTTGTTTTAACCCTTACCACTCTGATGTCAAAATCTTAAATTTTCAAATTAAATTAAAAGATGAACTGGTGTTCATTTTTCAACAAATTTGGTGGAAGATGGTGCTGTCGCAGATAGCAACATCGCCCACCAAAATTGTTGACAAATTTACACCAGTTTCTTTGGTATTCACACAGTAAAGGGATAGAAAATTGTTGTCAGAGTGGTAAGTGATAATAATTTTTTGCATAGGCCTATAGTAATCAAACTTGGTGTATGCAAGCATCGTAGGCTTAAGGTGTCCAACATAACTAACGTATTGTAGGTCAGTGTGTTGATGAGACTATCTCTGAGAAAAGAAACTTATAGAAATTGATGATGATTCAAATTCAAATATGTCCGCCAATCACCAGCAGCCATCTTGAAAAGTGTTTTCTAAATGATAACTGTTACCGTTTATCTCTTTGAAACATAATATGACTGGCTTACACCTTGTGAAATATATATTTGCTTAAACATCTTAATCATACACATATTTTAACATAATATTGTGTTCGCTCTATTGAATGATGCGTACAGATGATGCAAACCAATGATACTATGATGAACTGAATTTCAATTAAAAGATGTAATTCTAGTTCCAACATAGGTAAGAATAGGCCGAGATTTTGTAGACTAATAATCTGTAACCTCCAGCTCATGTTCCTGGGCTCAGAATGCAATGTCCGTATGCAAGATACACACGTTATAACAATATACATTACACAATTCATGTACAATGTTTGTGTGTACTGAATATTGTACATTATATTGTAGTTTTATTAAATGAAGTAGTTTTGTTGGCCATCTCAGGAGGCCTCCCTCGGTAAATGGACCCTGGAAAAATTGGTCGGTATATTAGATCACACATCAAACAAACTGAATAGAAGAATTTAACCACTGCAGTGACTATTGGCGGCCATGTTGGCATTGTCCCCCTCCACACACGCACGCACGCACGCACGCACGCACGCACGCACGCACGCACGCACGCACGCACGCACGCACGCACGCACGCACGCACACACACAACTGTATCATAGAAGTTTCCACCAAAATTGTTTTCTAGCTGTTTGGTGTTGTTTCAGCGACAATGTTAATTATAACCAGAAATGTTATTGTAATGCTCGACTTTACGATATTGCAATGAACCACGAGGCTTGACTTCAAACATAAAATAAATATAGAAGGCGTATCAATACCCTCATTAACAAGAGGCCCGTGGGCCTGTAATTATCACCTGGACCATTAGCATTTGGCGGATTTGCATTTAAATACCAGTAGACTTGATGGATAATTTTCGAAAAATCAATGATGGCCACCAAAGAAAGAGAACAATCAAAATTCTCGTTAATAGGATCATTCCACCAAAGTTTCTTTGAAATCGGGCACATGATCAGGCAAGCGGCTCACTACCGTGACACCATGGCCATTGGAGTGTGGGACCACCACGCCTTCTACATCAAGAACATCTCCAAGCTGGCACATACACTAGTCTGCTGTCACTGTCAGCAGAGGTTTACACAGGCATGCCATCTTCAACGCCACGCTGATCACTGTACAGGCGGCAAAATAAAAATCGTGTGTCCTGGCGAGAAGGTTGAGGCGCCACAGTCTGCGTATGAGAAAGCCTTCTATCCACCCAACCATTCAGTTCAGTGGCTACTCGTTGGATCGAGTATGAGTCGAGAAACAGAGGCGTACACCATGTAGAGTGTGGGCACGGTGGCGAGCGTTGGATCGAGGGCGCTCCCGTAGATGGTTATGATCCGACCACCAACACCGTTTACCAGTTCCATGGCTGTCACTGGCATGGATGTCCACAACACCAGCGAGGTGAGGATGCTGAACAAAGATACCGCAAGACAGTCCTGAGAGAGGAGAAGCTGATAGCCTCTGGATGCACGCGTGTGGTACAATGGGAGTGCTGTATACAACGCTGCCAAAGAGCCCCTACACGAGTTCGGACTGTCCCATACCCACACTTCATAGTTTACGACTTCGAAGCACTCCTAGATGATATCAAGACTCATCCTACGGAGACTCTCACGATCGAGAGTTCTTACATACCTATCTCTGTGTTGGCTGCTCCTTAGAGGGCGCCACGAGTGAGCCCACTCACATCTGCAATCCTGACCCCAAAGAACTGATCAGAGAGTTCATGCTGGAGATCCAACGGCGAGCATCTCTAATCCGGACAAGGGTTATGGCACAGTACATACCGAAAGACCTGGACAAGCTCCAACAGCGACAGCAGCAACTGATCAACGATTGGTGTGACCAGGTGCCTGTACTGGGGTTCAACTCTGGGCGGTATGACCCGAACATCATCAAGAAGTACTTTGTCGATGAGCTGAGTGACAGTACAGGTACAGTAAAAGTCGCCAAGAAGGCTAGTCAGACCATGTTCCTCATAACACCTGAGCTACGGTTTCTCAATGTGCTGAACTACCTAGGCCCAGGAGTCTCGAGGTATGGGTGTACACAGCAGAAGAGTTGGTTCCCATATGAATGGTTTGACACACATGATAAGCTCAACTATCCAGAGCTTCCTGACTACTCAGCATGGACATCTAAGCTCAAGGGTGGCTACCTCTTGACCCCAACAGAGTGGGAACAGTGTAACCAGACATTCAGCGAGCATGGAATGCAGACATTTGCCGACTGGCTGCGATACTACAACAACCTGGACGTCAGTCCATTCATCGAAGCCCTAGAGCAGATGCGGGAGTTGTACACAGAGTGAGAAATAGATGCGGTGTCACTCCCAGGTGTGTCACTGCAGTACCTCCTACGTGGAACCGCTCAGCATATGCCGGATGTTAGCCTCTATTCACCGGACAAAGAAGCCTACGAGATGCTGAAGGGTGCTGTTGTTAGCGGTCCCAGCATCGTGTTCACCTGATACCACGAGGCCAGTATGACTCGAATCCGCCAGAGTGAGTGTGTCTGCCAACGTCTACTCGGCTACGACGCAAATGCCCTGTACCTGTCAACGATGGCCAACGAGATGCCATGTGGTAAGGAGAAAGTGTGCTATTGGTCCGGTGCCAGTGGGCTAGCTAGCTTTAAGGAGGCTCTCCTAGCAGACAGCTGGTTTGGGTTTGCTGAGGTGGATATAGAGGTCCCCAAGACTCTGTGGGCAAAGTTCGAGGAAATGCCTCCTCTCTTCTATAACCGCGAGATCCCGGTAGAGGCAATCTCGTTTGAGATGCTGGCATATCTAGGGCGAACAGGGACGAAGCGGCCAACCACCCAGAAGCTGGTCGGTGCACTCTCTGGCAAGAAGCGACTGCTGTATGCCCCGACCCTCAAGTGGTATATAACCCATGGCCTGGAGATCCGCACCATAGACTATGAGGCCAAGTGCCCATTCGAGTGGTTCGTGGAGAATGTTACGGAGGCCCGCCGCTTGAGAGATGTAGATAAGAGCAAAGCGCTCTTGGCAGATCTCTTCAAACTCCTCGGCAACAGTGTCTACTGGAAGCTCATCGAGGCCCTAGAACGTTATAGCAACACCAGCTTAATGAAGGATGAACGCGTGCTAGACAAGGCCCTGCGTAGTGCATGGTTCGAAGATCTCGATGAGATCGGTGAGTCATACGAGCTCCAAAGTCGCAAGCCGAGAATCACTATTCGAAGGCCCTTCTAGTTGTGGATAGCCGTTTATGGGCTCGCGAACCTGCGAATGCTGGAGTTCTACTATGACTTCCTCGATCGCTATGTAGCTGGTGACAGCTTTGAGTACCTGCAGATGGACACTGACTCGGCGTATATCACTATAGCAGGCTCCAACCTCGACGACGGCATTCGCCCTGAGATGCGAGCAGAGTACCAGTCTCATAAGCGGGCGGGACTGGCTAGCTTGGGACAAATGGTCTGCACGAACTCTGGGACTGTTCAAGCTCGAGTTCGAAGGCTCTCGTGGCATCGCTCTCTGCTCCAAATGCTACTACGTGGAGAGTGCAGCTGCAAGTAAGTGCTCGGTTAAGGGAATGTCAAAGCGGCAGAATGAGGTCTCTTGGCAGAAGTTCTCTAGTGCCCTACATGGCGGGGTGGACAGAGCTAAAAACCGAGGCCTACGCATGCGCAACCAGGGATGGTAACGCATGTGCAGGAAGAACTTGGACTCCCCGCTTACTATGATAAGCGCCATGTGCTGCCAGATGGGGTCCATACCGAGCCCATCGAGTATCATGTTAGCACCCTAGGGGGTGGTAGCTGTGTGATTTCAGGGACTAGCTGAAGCTCTTCTATGACAAATGGTCGCCTAGGCACTCCGTGCTGGCGTGCCAGGTAGTACACTGTAGCCTGGCCCTCGGCCTCCACATACATGTCAAGCCTGTGAACATCTATCGACCGGTTAGGATCTGTTGCACGCCGTCGACCACCTTCCAGCTCACCAGGCTCATACAGGTACCGAACTAGAGCAGCTGGTGGTAGGCACTCCTCTCCCTTGTTCGCTCCTCTAGAGCTGTGACCAGCAGAGTGTCTGATGGCCTCTACCGGCTTCTTCCCGATTAGCCTAGTAACCTCGGCATTGGATCTCTTCACCACAGCAGGGAGCCCTCTCACCCATACTCTAGAACGTTCACTCGGCGCGGCCATTTCCTGGGTGTATTGGTGTGGGAACAGTCTGTCTGCCAGTGTCCGATTCCACCACTCAACGATAGCCTGGGCACGGTGATGCCATACTTCGCCTCGCCTAACTGCCACAACGTGTTTCGACATGAGGGCTGCAGTCTCCCCTCTGAACTCCTTACCCTCATCCACCTGCAACAATTCCGGCCACAGAGGGGATTTTCCCAAGCCTCGTAGACACCCTGGAATGCCTAGGCCACCTGGCCAGCTGACTTGTCTGTGAGCGGTACTGCCGCCTTGTACCTGCTGGCGACATCGACGATGATGAGGGCATACTTGTAGGTCTTACGACCAACCGAGTCATGTGGAGGAATAGATCATCTGCCTGGTGAACTCTGGTCGGGACAGTTTCCTCGAAATGGGCATGCCTGATGTGCTGTGGCCGAGGTCTGTATATCTGCCACATCGCCTGGCGGCTGAGCCACTGGCTAAATGTGAAGTTGTGGCACTTGCGACGTGCAGCCTCGAGTAGTTGAGGGGGCTCACGGTAATATCCGCCAGGATGATAGTAGAGTTCCTCAAGAAAGATGGTTGATAAACTCCCGGATTTCATCACTGACGTCCACTCCCGTCCTATCACGCATGGCCTGCTCGAGCCAACGCTCGACTATAAAGCATCGACACATCAGAAGATAGCAGAGCTTATAGTAGTGGTGGCAGCTGCAGTGGTGACGACAGGAGTCGTGCTCGACGCACGCTCAAGCTGAATACCTGATGTGTTCGACATGCATACCTTAGCATAGCCAAAGTAAAGTACCGTCATACCTAGTGAGCAAGTCCCATCTATGAGGTTTCCGATGTTGAAGCTGAGCCAGTTGCCCTGATTAGGTGGGATGTCCCTGCCCCCGAGGTGGTGACGGCCCTCGAGTGCCGGCTCGAGGTCGTCGCTTCCACTGGTTTGGCGCAGAAGTGCATATGACTTAGTTTTCTGTCTGTAGAGTTGGCAATCAGCCAGCTCGCGTACCTCACCAAGAACATTGGTCCCAGCAACCACAAGCTTGAAGTCGTCTAGCTTATCCACCTGCTGGATGGCTCCTCCCTTCTGAACCAGGATCGCAACAGCGACACAGTCCAATGCACCACGATACAATGTCAGCTCCACCCGTTGGTTAGCTGTGGCTTGGACCTGCTGGTGTTCTCGCTCCGCATGCACGATCCGCTGTATGGAACCCATTTGCTTCAGCTCCTGGTCATTCTCGTCATGCCAGACATGAAGTCTTGGAGCATTCATCGTCGCATCTGTGAGCTACTCAGTGTACACCCGGAGGAATAGGCTATCCTGCATGGCAGCCTGATTCACGTGTGTGTTCTCGAGGAGGGTTAAGAGTGGAACTGCCACAGGCTTCTCGACTGCACAGGCTTCTCGACACCTGCCCATAGTTCGAATTCTGTGAACCCCTCATTGCACCCCACAGCGTAGTACCCCTTTCCATTCCCATAGAAGATTGGGACACGAGCCCGCGGACCTAGGACTCAGTACTCATCGTTCACATAGGTGGTGTCCACGTTGCTGTTACTCAGCATAATCCCCCACCTGTTCAGAATCTGCGGGAGCTCTACCGTCTGTTCTACTGTGCTCTGAATCTTGAACTCGAGTGTCATGCTCTTGATCTCGTGGATCTGTGCCGAGATTGCAAAGTCAATGTACTTCCCAGCAGCGGACAATGGGTTCTCATTGTGTATACTGGGTCGAATGATTGTCAGGCAGTCCTTCCGAGGATCAGTGCGGTGCGATGTCGTGGGTTCAATGGCCCCATCTGGATGTTGCACATACTGCAGCATGTTTAAGGTCTGGGTATATAGAGGGGTTAAACAGCTGCCATGTTTGGTAAAGTTATCCAGGAGATTGTCTATAGGCAGCAGGACAAGTCGACACGACAGTCAGCACGACAGCCACGGTGTGCACTGACCCACTGTGACAGGTCCGAGGACTGGTTCGTGACATCAACATTATTCACGAGCGAGCCAAGGTCACACCTCCGTCTGATGCGGAGATACTAGCCGCCATAGAGGAAGGCACACCAGCTCGTAGTACAAAAGAACTCCTGACTCTGATACTCTACTGGAAGTTTGACAGCACCCAGGGTAGGACACTCGACCTACCTCCTGTGGCCCAAACCAACAGTCACTGTTATTCTAGCTCTCTCAAGGGCCAGGGTCGACCCCAAAGATCTACTAACGGGCGGGAAGTGGGCTGCCGTATTTCGTCTCCATAGCCAGGAAGAGCGGGATATGCTGGATGGCCTCCAATCTGGAGCAATTAACTGGACTACCTTATCAAATCTGCTCACAAATCAGATGCTCATCGTGCATGGACAACGTGGATCTTCCGTGGGAAGTTCCATAAGAAGAGAGTCCTAGACACGGACCAGTGGGTAGAGTTTCGGCGACAGTACAGACTTGATGAAACTACCGAAGTGGCAGCGGAGACCCCTGACGAAGGACCTCAAGCATTGGAGACTGTGGGCGAAGTAGTGGAGACCGCGGACGAAGTAGCGGAGACTGCGCATCCTTCTGATGAATGAGAAAAAGGTTGCAACAGAGATCGCCGCGGTCTCCGTTCAGTCTGTCAGCGATGACGCATAGAGGATGCTAGTTTCCTGGCTGGATTCCACTTGTAGGTGAAGGTCTGCGCCTTTTCCAGAGATGGATCGAAGTGTGACAGCTCACCTGTCTCCTTGTTGCTGAAGATGAAGCTGTACACCTCAGCTGCCTTCTGTAAACATGTGATAAAGTCCCCTTTGGTCTCCTTGATGGTTAGGCTGTCGTATATGGTCTCGAGCAGGGCACGTCCACATTTGGAGCTCAAGTATTGCAACGGGCATTGTGGCGGATGTCTGGTGAGATCTCGTGGGTGTACTTCTGAAAGAGGATGAGGACAATTATCTTTGTGTGCCGGATGCACCTGGTGATGTTGCTGAGGTAGGTGACTGCCCTCTGGTCCATTGCAGGGTCATCGATAACTAGAACAAGTGGTTCTGTCAGTCAAGCTGCCAGCAGCTTCTCCATCAGTGCTTGCAGGTTCTGCATCTTGGTGATTGGGCCATTGTACCATTGATGATTACTGTCAAGCGCATCAGCGGCGGAATCAGACACCAGAAGGATATATTGAGAGTGTAGCTGTTCAGCCAGGAGAGCCCGTAGCAAGATGTTTTCCCGTGTCCTAATGGTGCAATGATCAGCACCAGCTGGCCAGCATCAGCCGGCCTATTGTCGAATGACACAGACATGTGTGCGGAGGATGGTTAGCACTTGGTCAGCGGTAGCCTCGTCCATATCTGGGAGACTAAACTACAGTACTTCCTGCACCAGCTCTTTAGCCTGCAGCACGGGGAATCCTGCACCTCCGGCGGATACGAAGGATGTGATGGAGGCATCAAGCATGAAATCCCAGCAGCAGCTGAGAAGATAGCGTAGAGGGCCTCTGTCAGCACCCACAGTGTCTAGTACATCCAGTATCTGTATGATACATGCACAGGAAGCCATGACTATCCTGTGGACTTAAACAGCAAATTAAAGAACCCTGACTTCTTCACCTCTGGTAGGCTGGCGGTAGCACCTGCACCTGTTTGGCCGTCGACAGTGTTACTGCTCAGGCTGAGGGTGCCTATCTTGAGATTCTCTCCATCCTGTCGGAATGAGCTCCGTTCTGTCAGGAGATCCTTATCCAGGTCCTGTGCATAGGACTCAGCCATAACCTTGATGGTTCCAGCCTCATCGACTCCGAGCATACCTCGCATCGTCGCCCTCCCCTTGATGCCCATCCCCTTGTATACAGTCTTGGCCTTGTTAATGGCTGATTGTCTTACCGTATCAGTGTTCCCGATGAGATCTTGGGCTAGGATGCTACCTTGGATCTCCCGCGGGTCTCCCTTCTCATCGAAGTCTAGGAAGGAGATAGGGGCAACAGTGTCCTCTGAACCGAGGCATGCCTCGCCCAAGTGAGCAAGATTGCCTAGCCCTTTGCTTTCTAGGTCTGTGAGTGACAGAGTCATATATATATATATATATATATATATATATATATATATATATATATATACAGACGGCTTAAACCTACTAGTCGTACCCCCAGTGAAATAGTTGGCACGCAGTCGGCCAAGGGAATAGGTAGCAGTGCTCAGGGTACTGGCCCTCTCTGCAGGGGCACGCCTTGTGGGTGGTCCACCATTCCCGGGCATTGGAAATGCTCAGTCCGCGTGCTCCACTATGGGCTACACACCGCCCTCTGGCATACCATGCCTCATATGCTGCAGGGGTCTCGTGATCCATCTCTCACTATTCAGAGGGGTTAAACGTAGGCGACGATGAGTTCAGCCATTGCACTCGTTGCTAGCCCTAGAAACGTGGCCTCCATTAGTGTAACACGTTCACCCATGATCTTGGTGGCAACAGTGTAGGATGCACCACCGAGGGTGATCTTTGGGATGGGTGAGTTATTCAGAGACAGTGCCCGGCTACCGCACCTCACCACTGTAGTGAGGACAGCCACAGTGGTGGTAGGAAGAGCCTCATTTCCCCCTGTCATCTTCAGCACGGCCACATTCGCTGCCACGTTACTGGCGACATGGACTGCCAGAGGTTTTGCTTTGGTCAGTAACTGGCCGGGTTGGTACTCAGGAATATTCATCTCTCTATTAAGACATCTTAAACATGTCTGGGCTCACGCTATGCGAGAAGTACTATGATGTCTTCCGGAGGAAGTTGAAGGACTACAAGAAGAAGATACCAGATGAGCTCGCTCAGCTCTCCGGTGCTGAGCTGACAGAGGAGCTGACAGCTGTGAAGCTCTATCTAGGATTTGGCAAGGGACAGATCTGCTTCCTCGAATACCTTATCATGGGCGGGAGTATCGTCGAGCAGCTCCTGCGAGCTAAAGGTTTCTACAAGGATCGGGAGTATATGTCAGATGTGTTCTAGCAGTTGCAGACCACCATGGCCTCACCGGACTCAGAGCTGAACAAGGCTCTGCGATACTACAAGCTGGAAAACGGATGCGCTGTGGAACCATCCAGCCCTTGGATGTGCATGTTGGCAGCGTGTATAGGGGCTGTAGGGCAGGCCAAGCTGGTTCAGTGTCTCCCCGTGGTCCCCACTGCTACTGTTGAGGGCCAGGATAGTCTTATAGCTGATATTTCTGGTTGCTTCCGCCACTCTAATTTTGCCATAGTATACCTGGAGGCCTGGAACTTCACCGTATGACCAAGATAGTAGGTCCGCCGCTGGATGGCTTTCTTGATCTTACACTTCTGCACCATCTCTTCCCACTGTAAGACATCTGGCTCATCCTCGTCTGTGAAGACACCTAGTTCATCGTCGCATGTGAAGACATCTGGCTAATTGTCGGATGTGAAAACATTGTCCCACTTATTCTCTGGCTCATCCTCGTCCATGGTCTCCGCTGCATCGTCCACGGTCTCCGCTACATCTGGCTCATCGTCCTGCTTACTTCCTTCAGGAGGGCCTGCCAGTATCGGAAACCTTCACTGTTCCTTCGCCTCCGTGCAATGCTCACCTTCTGTTGATAGCAGCTTTCCCACTGTAGTTGCTCTCCTTCTTGTTGCAGTGTGAGCATCTGTTCGTTTAAGGCCTTTATCTGTGCAGGGGGCATGAAGGGGCAACCCGGTAGCTGGCGCTTCATCATCTCGGCAAACGTCAGATATTCCTGGTGTGATATCATGTCGTCAGGTCAA
This sequence comes from Chaetoderma sp. LZ-2023a, assembly GCA_034401795.1. NCBI lineage: Eukaryota > Metazoa > Mollusca > Caudofoveata > Chaetodermatida > Chaetodermatidae > Chaetoderma > Chaetoderma sp. LZ-2023a. Next base: position 41,027,253 of record CM067365.1, read on the forward strand.
TGAGTAATAAGAGTGTAAACTCTAAATGGGCGTCCGATATCCCATCCGTGCTGGCATATATGGTAATTGAGGGGCTGTCAAACAGGTGATTTACAGGTGTGAACAGGCTTGGACTGATAGCTTTCCATAGGTTGCTGTTGGCACCTGGGAGATATTCTATCACGTCTCGGCTGACTTCTACCAGTGAGCTGCTGTGTGCACTGCCCGTAGGTAGATGTAGCACATCGGCGTGTATATATGTTGTGCCCTGCTGGGGCACCTCGAAGAGGACCCATTCTACACGGTACTGTACCACCCGTCTCCCCTCTAGAGAGGGTGAGATTATGTTCTCACCACTGGAGAGCAGCAGTCGGACAATCGGCATGGTTATATGTCTTGTTTAAACCCATCCTATGGCGTGCTATGGAACCCATATTTGCTCACTCGACTGGTCTTGCTGACCTGGCAGATGTGTACGCAGTTGATGCTGCCAAGGTAGAAGAGAGCAATGGCAAGTCATTTACGCTACAGTACGAAACAAACTCAAAGGCATTCTCCCTCCACCCCATTGGTGGTGATGGGGTGGAGCTGCTCACAGACATCAATGATGTGTCGAAGGAGCGCTTGGGTCGCAACATAGATGGCGACAAGATCGTGTTTCGGTACAATTTCCCGAAGAGGAAGTACATCCTTGAGCCGTTGATTGAGCTCTCGGATACAGAGGTGGCAGACATCAACACCCTAGATAACGACTTCAGCTTTCATCTGGTCAAACCCTATTCGAGCGGTGCCCCGCCGATGGCCCATGATGGCCTGCTATTGACCCTGGCATAAAACCTGCAGTTCATATTTGAGGAGAATGAGGTGTGGTACGGCGCTGGACCTGAGGGTGACTGGCAGACATGGTTGCACCTATATAGGCATCCCACAGTCATTGCCATAGAGGTTACTCTCCTCTGCACTGTTGTGAAAAAGGATGGGACAGTTCGAAAGCTCTACAATCGGGGATCATCCTTCCTCACCTATATAGGTGAAGGTGTTTCCCTGACGAGGGTCGGTCACCGGATCGGGGTTACAGGTGGAAGGCTCCAGCTGCGTCGTCCATTCGAGGGACTAGAAGAAGCTGTTAACCTTCAGGAGGGCACCCTACAGTTAGATGGTGTGTCACATGTCTCAAAAGTCAAGGGTGCTGTTAAACTGCTTCAGCGGGTCGAACTCACTAGTCCACAAACGACTCATATAGTCCTAGAGCTACGTTTCTTAGCCGGCGAGAGAGTGAAGCAGCTAGCCCCTGCCCCTGAGGGGATGAAGATCATTATCGATCCGGATGGAACAGGGCTCGATCTGGCACAGATTTTTCTCGAGGGGTTCACTCTGTTCAGTTTAACTCTTCATATATAGCCATGATTCTCATCATTCTTCTCGTGCTGGCGTCTACAGCAGTGGCCCAGGGCGCTGAGAGTGCCATGATATTGGATGCCAAGTGGGTTCACTTCCAGGATGATCTCCAGTACAATCCTTGGGTCGACCCCTTGCCGAGAAACATTTACGACCACTTTCAACCACATAAAGGGATCGAGTCTGTCTGCCACTTCTATGGGGTGGAGAGGGTAGGCCGTGCTTGTCTGCTGGAGACCCCTGCTCAGCACCAGATTCTCTGTGTAACATGTGAACATACCAGAGTCTGCCGTGGTTCACATGCTAATCACTTTAGCCTCCTCCCAGGTGAGCGTTGTCAAGGTAGATAGAAGCCCCTATGGCGGTCCCATCATGCCGATGCGACTCTGGTAGAGACTACGTGTTTGTCTGAGCCTACACAGAATAGAGAGAGAGAGAGAGAGAGAGAGGCCGGCCCTGTGGTTGATGGCGATCAGTGGTGTATATCACTGTGGAGGCTTGTCTCTAAATGGGCGTTAAGACTCTGGTAGTAGTAATGTGATACTACCTCCATGGCAGCCGTTTGGCGATCCGTGGTCGCCCCCGCAGCCTATGCCCCAGGGATTGAAAGGGTGGTGATATCATTTGCCTAGTCGTAGTGTCGGAATTAAAATGATACAACCTCCCTCAACTGGCCGCCGTTCGGCGATCCGTGGCCCCCACCGCCCTCTCAATCCCTGGGGCCTCCATCTAGATGTATACAAACCACCTGTCTCAACAACCCTGGGCCTCCATCTAGAGGCATACACCAACCACATGTCTCACCAACCTATGCCCCAGTGATTGAGAGGGCAGTGGGGGCCACGGATCGCCGAACGGCGGCCAGTTGAGGGAGGTGGTATCATTTTAATTCCGACACTACTACTCTTTCCATATTATTTGATGCACAAGTCTCTACTGTCCTCATTCCGTGGTATGTTTTGCGAGATAGGTCACACAATTTCCGATTGAATATGTTTATTGTTTTGCCATCTATTTGCTGGACGTTTTAGAGTTCGCATTTCAGGCGTTCACCTTCGTTAGCGGACATGGAATATGTTTTATGAGATTTCATATATGGTCCCACGTAACTAAGTTATGATTATGTGTGGAGAGAAATTGTTCCGCTTCTTTATGTAATTGTCCTTGTGAGGTTCATGCTAAACATACACTGCATCAATGGGTCACAGATTTTTAATGGCATTTAGCATGGAGTTACATTGCACCATATAGTCTCGTACATCATCTGGAAGCAAGTCGTCACACGGAGTTGATGTATTGCATGTGTTCATGTAATTCTTTCTGCATGATTCACAAGTTCTACCACTCCCTAGTATACTAATGTAAGCTGTTTCATACTTGCTTCGTTAACTGAGGAAAAGTGTCATGTATTGCATTTCCCGTTGGTTGAGCCATGACAACCTGTTAGTTGTTTTGTTATCGTTGACACAGCTTATGCTACCTACACTTGGATAGGGTTATTACTTGTCATCTACTTACAGTTTGTCTGTGATGATTTCCGATGCCTTGTGTTGCTTTCTAGGCACTTCAGACATTTCCGGTAATGTTCGGTAGTATTCGTCAGCCGATTGCATATTGTATTTTGTACTCACTGTTTCATCCCTTTTTCCTTGACTAAGAATTCATTTTTACTGTCGTACTGGTCCTGGCAGCAGCTCGACACTAAATACTTTTCTTTGCTTCATGGTGACATCGATGTTACTATAAGCTTCGAATACACTGTGTCGAATTGGCTCACTACTAACACCCTTTCGATGGTACGCAAAATGGTACACAGATTTGATGTTGATTCAGGGGTTGCCAGGATGGTTGGTGGATCTTATATTTAGCTACATCTACGCTCAAAACAGAGTTCACCCACATATACATATCTACAAAGCATGAAAGAAAAGAAAATGATGATCCACTTCATGGCGGCGAACCATTGACGAAAAGTAAAATCCTAGGCTCACTGTTTTGAAATACTGCTGGCATTGCTGCATGCTGGTGTCACGGGGAACATAGCTTTCCAGTCCTTCTGGAAGCTATGGATTCGTAGATCAAAGATGCCCTTGATAAAAAGACTACTTTATACAGTGCAACCTGCATATCCTTGATGCTGTATAACTAAAACAGCGTGACAGCTCCAAAGACAGCTCTAGACAAACTCGATGCCTGCTACCGCAAAGACCTACGCACCATCACTGGACACCGATGGCCAGACAGCATAATTTCCAATGATGCACTATACAAGATGTGTAATATGTCGCCGCTGTCTGTCAAAGTAGTCCAGCAAAGATGGTCCATGTTTGACCATGTGCTATGCATGCCAGAAGACACACCAGTACAGAGCGCCTTGCAATTTGCCCTACTCGAAGCAAACAAATACAAAGACAAGACGCCATTGCATAAATCTGCTAATCATGCGATGCGCTGACCTCAAGAAAGCAGGACTCGGTACACTGGAGTCAAGAATGGACCTGAGGAAGCTAAGGATTCGGCTGAGGACAAGACACAGGGGGAAAAAGTGAAGAAGGACTGATTGCAGGTGTACAATGTTTCTACTACTACAACCACAGAATACATAATCATACATTCATACAAGGAAAGTGGTGTTCTTTCTGGACGAGTAGAATAACTTAACTACTCGACTGTGTTAAACATTTTATTGACCATAGATACAGCAACGGTATGAATTTACAGACACAATTGTCAATTAAATAAATTTTATGAACACATACACAACTTACTATCTTATCTTAATCAAATATCTTAACAACACACACACAGCACAAACTGCACAAGCTCTGAATTCTAGGATGAATGATGGAATTAACATGCGCGTGCACGCGCTTATATAAGAATCTATGAGAGTCACATGGTCAGAATGACACTACGTCCGGTCTGCATATGCTTAATCTCATTCGCATATACTTAACCTCATTTACATATACTTAACCCTACCGATTATTCCTTTTTACGTGACGCTACATCCCGTTTGTATATACTTAGACAATGCGCAATAAAAGATCCGACCTGGCCAAATATAGCGAAAGTGCTCCAGAGAGCTCTGCTACATTAGCGAGACATATTATATGCCTCTGTGACATATAACGTTGTTTCGCGTGCAATTACGTCACAGGTTGAAACCATGTTTTGCTTTTCGGGACTGACCGCCAAACATGCTTCACGAAATAGCGGAGTTCTCCAACAAAACGTATCGCTCTGTAGGAGTGTTTCTGCTTCGTGAATCCAGCAGAGCACTTCGGAGTGCTTTCTCTACGGAACGAACGCCGGTCTCTCCTATGGAATGATACGTTTTGTTAGAGCACTCTAGAAGCTTATAGGGTTGTTACGCCAAGATACTTATAGGGTTGCGACGCCAGTCCTCTAGCTTTAGCTGAATTATTCACTTTCTCTTGCTACGCTTAGTCATTGTTTACGTCGCTGATCTTTAATAATTCTCTGCGCATTAATTCTATGAATTGCTACATTCCATCTTTTAAATTCATTATAAGGAGCACAATTCTGCTTCTCATTATTTATCACATGCTGAATACAAATACTGATTACCAATTATCTACAGTAACGCTGATTCAATGCGTACAAACACATTTATATACAGTAGTTACAGAATTATCAATAATGCGTACTCGATATATAACGGCCATCAACACTAGCCATAGACGATGCTACTTGTATCATTCTTATCATATTAACTGATGCTACACGCACGCTTTATTCTTGTTAGCGCTACGATTTATGCGGATGTGCGATATTCTAGCCATGATGGTCAGATAGATGAGTGTGATATAGATCAGATGATCAGTCTAAGCTACCCCAAATCCACACTATGCACAGATGTTAACATCCTGTCATAGTATTGTATAACCAAACCTGCCTAGAACGACCACAATATAGTCAATCAAAATGGCGAAAAAGAGTTTAGTAAAACACATTCCTTGTGGTAAATAGCTTTAGGAACAAAAGGTGGTGGTGGTTTTCTCACACGCTACGTTCCTCCATCTTAAAGAACCACCCTCCTTTAACGCCACCCCACCCAGCCCCTACTCAAAATAGGTATTCGCTATAGAGGTCTTGCCGCATTTTATTTCACACCCAATGAAACTTCGACTACCCCCTACTAACCGACGCATATGTACAGCGTCATTGTGTGTATTTGTGTTCGTATTTGTCGCCATAATCGTAACATCTTTGTAACGCTCGAGAGTGAATAGTTATCTTCTCTCTTTCATTTGGTGTGTGCTTAGTTCATTTCACATTAGTCTGTTTCATTTGTGTTTTGCTTAGTTCGTTTGAATTTAGTCCGATTCATTTGTGTTTTACTTAGTGCGTAATTGTCTGTCCTATTTGTCATTGTTGTCAGTTCTGTTTGTCGCAATTTTCTATTTTGTTTATCATTGATGTCTGTCTGGTTGTCGTAGTGTTCTGTTCTGTTTGTCATTGCTGTCGGTTCTGTTTGTCGTAGTTGTCTGTTATGTTTGTCGTAGGTGTCTGCTCTCTATGTCGTAGTTGTCTGTTCTGTTTGTCGTAGTTGTCTGTTCTGCGCGTCGTAGTTGTCTGCACTTTTGGTCGTATCTGTCTATTCTATTTGACACTAATATATTAAATTTGACAATAGTCTGTTCTGTCTGATATTAGTCTGCTCTGTTTGACACATTAAACTGTTCTGTTTCATAAATAACCTGTTCTGTTGAACAATAGTCTGCCTGTTTGACGATAGTCTGTTCTGTTTGACACATCAGTCTGGTCTGTTTGGCATTAGTCTGTTCTATTTGACGGTGTTGCTTTGATTATTTAGTATTTCTTTCTGGTCCATTTGAAATAAGCCAGTTCCATTTGAGTGTTGTATTTCTGGCAGCGCTGGCCTTCCATAGATTGCCCTACAGAATGCGTAGATGTGTACGGGAATCGCCACATCGTGGGCATATATGTGTACATAACCCTTATTGATTTAACGGGACGCGAATCTCATCTCAAATGTTTTACTGCACCGATGGATTAAGGTTGATAGATAGCATATCATTCATATCCTGTTACATTTCCTTATCTGTATCATAATTATCCGCTACATAATAACGCGTAAATGTTGAACAGTGATCGCCGCCATTTTGCCTACTCAAGCGATAGTGCGTGATGTCATGTAAGTACCAATGCATTACATTATTTATTATGTAATTATCAGCGTGCTGAATAATTCGAAACTAATATAACCACTTCGAAAATATTTAACAGCATCCTGTATTGTTGCTTTTATACCACATTGCCAAACTATAGATGGCACCGCTATGACTGAGTGTATATATCGAGGCAGGCACGCTAGGCTTTTTCTGATTGGTTGAACAATAAATAATGGCAGCCATCATAGGCTGTAGAAATGTACTAACATTTAGCTACTAAAGCCTGAATACCTTTCTTTAGCGGCATGATAAAAAGCTTAAAATGGCATGCATAGTTTATGCTTGGCATTTTAGATAAACCGAATGCCTATTGTAAGATGAAGTTAGTTCTCCTTTAAAGTAAAAGCATACTCAGCACCTTTCACATAACATAGTCATATATTAATCACTTTCAATAGCCTTTTATATGTTTATCACAATCTATTCGTGAGTATCTGTAGGGCCAATACTGACATAAACACAACGGCTGAGGGAGTGCACTAAGACGACTTCATACAAAAGTTCTGCTGCTGATGTTGGATTTAAAACTATCAGCAGTTGGATCGTGGACACAGTTCTCGCCCAGGTGTTTCCAGTCTATCACAGTTCTCACGAAGAAGGGTTGCCCATTTGAGGCCATCAGAGAATTGGAGGCCGAGATATGGGTTGCTAGTAACCGTATTATAGGCCTTGTAAAAGCAGACGGCCATAAAACAGGAGTATAAAAGCAGCTATCATTTACATTTCTTTGTTAACGTACACACGCTTATTAGACTCGAGGTTTAAAATGTAGCGATATATTTAAGTTATTTATTGGAGTGAATATTCGGGATTATCAGAAATTGGGATTCTAGGAATTCAGTATTCAATGTATAACACTTGATTCCAATTCACGTAAAATGTGGCGAGCGTAGCTATAAATGGGTGGAAAGTAGCTACAAATGGATCCCTCCAGTGGGTCTATATGCCAAGATCGTAGTTATTAAAAATTGGTGGTTTTACCATGCGCCGTCTTAAAGAACCACCATATTTTTACCTCAAAAGTCACTACAGGGCAGAAATTAGGACACATTGGGCCCTAGGCAAAATTTCTGAAACTCTTAGTGGGAACCCTCGGAACTGCCGTTAAGATCTCAACACACATAGTGTTCAGTTTCGCCAGCAATGGTGATGGGGCCCCCTGATGTCAGAGGAGAGGGCTGTGGAATTTAGCTACACCAGTCTTACTCAGTACAGCAAATAATTCATACATATTTCAAACATAAAATAAAAAAGATAATGTTTAAATTTGTGTACATAATTGAACTGGAAAGCATTGCTGCCTAAAGCATCAATGTCTTCCAATCCAATTATGCTCAAAATATTTAACAGAACATTTTTATATTGTGTTCAAAATAATCTTATCTTGGAAAAATTTGACTGATTTATGAGATGTACTATAGGTGTGAGTGACATCTATGCAGGTAACTTGAAGTTATTCAGGGGCCCAAACATTAAGACAAAATATAATTTGTGCGTCTCCTTTTGGGTGGCCTGGAAATTTGGGGCGCGTGTGCAAAGGAACTGTTAAGTTCGGCCCTGGGTCACAGGCGTAAACACGCCTGTCTAGCTGACAACAACTTGTGTACTTACATGTTTTGTCGTATTCGGCCACGTAGTATGGGCAGTTCTTAATCGCCGTGTTCCCGGCCGGTGTGCTGTTCCAGCACATCAACCCATCCCATGTAGCGTTACAATACAGAAATTCTAATAACAAACAAAAACATCAAGTTTATTTACAGAGAAAATAGTTTCCATTGTGTGAAAATAATTAATCTTCAGCCATTAACCCCTCTTGTGTCAACAGCGCCTCAAAGCGCTCAAAATACCACTTGATATATTAATTAAACATCTTGATCGTCAATATTTTTAAAGATATTTTACTTTATTTATTTTATTATTTTAATAATTTGATTGTTTGTTTATCAACAATACGATTCGCACACTTCAGAATGAAACAAGTCGAATAGACACTTAGAATCATCGGCAGACAAATTAGTTTCAAAATATTCAACATTTATTAAATTGTAATCCTTATAATGGCATACAATTCGTACACAAATACGCAGGTAGGTATGGGGTGTGGCCGGGTTTCACTTCTCCTTTCGCTTTCATTTACATGTAAGAGTGGAGACGAGAAGACCGGGTGAAAGCACTATGGGCTATAGGGTTGGGTGTGGGTAGGTGAGGGTAAATGATGACCGTAGTAATTAAAATTGGTGATAATACTAACGCTGACATTGGATGATAATAATATGGACAGAGCAGAACACCCCCGCCGTTTTGATTAAAATAGAATGATGAGAACTACTTCCCAAAATAAAAGGCTGGACTCTCAGCGTAATCCAGTTGGCTATTTAACACAACCCAGATGTTATAACATAGGCCTTTCAATCTGTATCCCATATTTCAATCCAAAGCGGCGCCGCTGCTATTTATCTTTTCACGTAACTAACATTAAGAGACAACCTGCAATCATTGACAATGTTTCACTCTCCATAAACATGCCTCATTATTTGCAAGCGCTATCGCATTTCGTGGTCTGGTAGTAGAGATGGATTGTCACACTGTCCGCCCACATGGTTTCCTTAACTCTTTGTGCAAATCACCTTTCCACAGTATCGATCCATCATCTGACCTTGTATGACGTCATAATCAGCACAGCGCGTGTATGATGACGTCAGAATCATTACGTCACAAAGGGTTCCATATATACCGTCATCAAATCTCAAATAGTCAGACACGTTGTATGAATTGCATGTCTTTGTAATTCTTTGCTATTTAATAAACATACTGTTGAATATTTTGAAACTAATTGGACTGGGCGCTGTTGCCGCCTTAGGCTTACTGCACCGGCTTACTGTAAATAAAACGTGTCATGGGGTAACTTTACCTCGCAACATTTTCCATTTACCTCCTCATGGAATGGTCTTGCGGACCCCTAACCGTATCTGGCTTTCTCAAAAGATTTATGTGTTGTCGTTCAGATAGAATATTTATAACCTGCATTGCAGCAATGTGTGTAGACATGTACCAGCGATGAGTCACAACGGTTCGATTTACACCCTTTTCTCAATGTTTGGTTGGTGGTCTTGGAGTTGGTCGATCCAATGTGGTTGTTAAACTCCCACTACCAAAGAGGGCATGTTATCAACACTTAACGACGATATTAGCAAGAAAACAGACGTAGGTGAACCCACCAACCCAACACACACCAAACCAGTATCTTACAATATACACAGACTATGCAATTCATTCATATTCAGAAAACAAAACACTGTATGTGAATAATAGACATTTCCACTTTTAGGTATGCCCCGCCCACCTCTAGCTAACCTCCACCCACACATCGTCTGTGTTGTGATCGACCGATCTCTGAACTCCCTGGCTATCAATTTCCCAAAAACTATACAAGTAAGCTGTTAAATATTTTGAACCTAATTCGACTGGGCGCTGTTGCTGCCTATGGCAGCAGCAGCGCCCATTCAAATTAGTTTCAAATTATTCAACATAATATTTATTACATGGTAAAGACATACAATTCGTACAACGTGTCGCACCAATAATCTCTAAAGACGGAATATTTCGAATCATTCATGACGTAATGATTATGACGTCATCCTACACGTCACGTAGTTGATTATGATGCCATATGACGGCATATGATAGATGGATACACTTGCAAAGGTTCATTCCTAACGTAACTGAGAGCAACAGCACGTTAATACCAATTTGGCACTCAAGTATATGACGTCATAATCTATTATGTTACATGTAGGCTGACTTCACAACCACAATGACGTATTTTAACTCCGTAGTGACAGAATTTGATGTCATTAAATGATTTACAATTTAATAAACATTCTATTGTTTATTTGAAATTAACTTAAATGGGAGCTCTTGCTGCCAAAGGCATCAACAGCGCCTACTCAAATCAGTTTCAAAATATTCAACAGCTTACCTGTAGATTTCATGATCAAAAGTATGTAAATTAATCCCAGCACAGGGAAGTGTAGGCGGGGTTTAGCTAGGACTGGACTGGTTCTAGCTAACAATGAATCCGTCTATTACAGTACTACAGCGCGTAGGTTTCCACAGAAAGCCATGGCATGTAGACTCATCGTACTAACGTACGCCCACTCACATATCTACGCTGGACGATGGGAGAGACTCGCCCTTTCTGCTAGACACACGCCCTTCATATCCGACTAGACCCATCGGGCTGGGTACAAACGCGCAGCTCTAATATACACGACAGACTTAGCCCGTTGCGTCTAAAATACTAAACATGAAATATTATTTACTTTGTGAAAACATATTCCATTGTAAATTTTAAAACTACTTTGGTTTGAGATTCTATCTGAGCGTGGTTCGAATGGGCTAGGGAAATAGCCTGGACGTTGATATTTATTCATGATCAATGTATTGTTTATCTTAGCACATTCCACACAATTCATCATCACATGTATGGAAACCAATTCTTCATTTTCATTTCCTAAATCGAGTGATGATGATTAACCATGGCAGTCAATACGAGACATCGGCAATGCTTGTCTAAATTTAGATAATAGCCACGTTTGTGGGGATGGCGGAAATGTGGGCCGTCAATGAACCGCGGCCGCTGTGCATACTGTAGTATAATCTCGAATAGATGGTTCATGAATTGTATATCTGTGGATCCGAAGGAGCAATTGTACCAGACAACGGGGACTAATACAATGGCGATTGGCATTACGCTAAACTGCCTCGCCGCTGCAAGTCACCAGATAATAATTCCAATGAATAAACACTCTTAATTCCCTGGATATTTTGAAAACAATTTGACTGAAAGTTGTTGGTGGCTTTGCCACCGACATCTTTCAGTCAAAATGGTTTAAAAATATGTAGCAGGTCCAGAGATATAAGCCCTGGAATATTACGCCTGCAGGAAATCGGCAGTCAGACGGTGAAATATGCAGAACACGATGGGCGAGACGTTTGCGATTCAGCAATGTGGGCAATCTAGACATATGCGCGAGAGATAGTAGCGGTTCTGTCTCTCCTTCATGATAACAATGTCTGTGCATGTTAATGGGCAAGTTTTTCAAAGCATTTATTAAATGAAATAAAAGACGTAAATGATTTATTTATACGAAATTATTAATTGCACCTCATACCTAATGTAGTCCGTCCGTCAGTCCGTCCAGCTGTCCGCCTGTCTGCCAAGCTGCCAGCGCCCCTCTGTCCATCCATCCGTCCAGTTCTGCCACCCACTTCCTCCGCCCACCTGCCCACCCGCCCATTCGCTAGTTTATCCGTCGGTCTGGTTGCACTTCCACTCCCTTACCTCGTCAGGTCACCCCAGCCCCCATTCCTCCCTACAGCCTTCCACCAGCAACCCGTCCATCCACTCACCCGTTATAAAAACGACCCAAGAAGTTATTGGACAAGGCACATAACTTGTCTATGATATACATTAAGATGGCCTAACAACAGCAACAACGTTTTCGCTGTGTTGGAGTCTACTCTGATCATGGCAAGTGTTCGGTATGCAATGCAGTGTCACGTATTACACGCTATTTCATTTCACACAATATATTCATCAATAATCTGTTTATATGTGTCTAATTCATACACAAATTATTCGTCATAATAGATTCCAACATATATTTACACACTCTCTTATCCGTGTTTGTCCTGTATTATATCGTATGTACACTGTCTACATTCCGAGGAATGCAATGCCATAGATATAGTTAGAGTGATTAATCATGTAAGGTCGCAAATCTACACTTACTTTACAGGTTTTCTCAATCACACCCCTGTAAACTCTGCTCCTTGCAATGCATTGAATGATAAGTACTTGTATATATACATATGCAATTCTTGTGTATTTTAGCTGGTATTCACCGTGTACGAATCTAATCCCCATGATCTATATACACATGTTACAGTAGGCCTACAGCATAGAAATACATTGTTAAAATTGTATTTATATGGAATGAAATCATCATATGTTAAGATTTATCTCGTTTCAGTACATCTAGGCACATAATTTAAGCCTCTAAAAGTAGGTAATTTTAAGAATTATATTTTATACATACTGCTATGAATATGGACCTTTAATGCTATCGTTTCTATTATTACTCTGACCGAAACCGAATGGGAAGACAGATTTCTAGTTATAACGCATCCAGGTCTATCTAACCTCCGCTCACTGCCCGCGTGAATTGGACTCGATTAAGTCGTTGAACCAAGACCTCTCAGACTCCCAAAGTCAAGGGAGAGATGTTTAATATGGTGAAAGTAATTTGAAATGGTTATGCCGCCAGACAAATTATTTTCAAAATCCTTGACAGCATCTTTAAAAATTTGTAAATTTAGCGTACAATTAATACAATGGAAGGAGCCACTGTTTAGCTATGCCCCGCTCATCTTTAGCTAAGCTCCACCAGCACTTCGCCTGTAGTAGGATAGGTCGATCACCGAACTTGCTGACTATCAATTTCCAGAAAACTATACAGGTAAGATGTTGAATATTTTGAAACCAATTTGAATCGGTGCTGTTGCTACCTATAGGAGCAACAGCGTCCAGTTGAATTAGTTTCAAAATATTCAACATCGTGTTTATTAAATAGTAAAGACATATAAGTCGTACAACAGTGCTGAGTCCGTCATAAATTAATTCAATTAAATTAGTTACACAATATTCAACAACTGATCTGTACAGTTTTCAGGAAATTAACAGTCAGGGCATTCGGGGATCGATCACTCGCAACAATATAGTTTCGACTACATCTCTTCCTGCAGATTTAATTCGATCATCTCCAACTTAGTGAATGTCTGGAACGCATGAATGAATCGCTTACTGTTCACCCGAAGATGGATTTGCCAAATGTTTTTCGAGGTTTCACTTTTTCGTGACCAAAAGACCTAATAGGAAATGTATAGAAATTTGCAATATGGACTTGGAGCTCAATATGTACTTTGAACTCCGGCTAGGTATGCACTTTATATCACATCACCACAATTATTGCACCGACACCCTCTCTCATTTTGGTCAAAATTGCCAGGTTTTTTTCAGTAATAAAATCTGCTTCCCTAGAAATATTAAAAAAATAACAACAGTTATTTCTAAATGACCGGTTAAAACCTTTTCTGTTCAATCGATATGATACTTGACCAACTTGATCTGATTCGGTTTCAATTTTATATTGGATCCGTCTAATGGTTCTTTTCTACATCCAATGTAGGACCATGGGAAATGAACCTGAGAGATTTGTGAACCTCATCTTTAATCAAATGACTTGGAGCAGTGCCAGAATCATCCTCCTCCTGCGGCCACTGCCGCTGCCGCCGCTGCCGCCGCTACCGCCGCTGCCGCCGCTGCCGCCCCCTCCGCCACCGCCGCTGCCGCCGCCTCCGCCACCGCCGCTACCTCTACTACTACTACTACTACTACTACTACTACTACTACTACTACTACTACTACTACTACTACTACTACTACTACTACTACTACTACTAATACAACACCATATAGTATAAAAAGGAAGCATAACAATAAAAATACATATGAGCGAACAATAATATGGATTAGGAATTGATCTGTACATTGCAAAATATATTATGTATGCATATACTATTCTATTAGCCAGACAACACATTTTTAGATAATTACAGCCTCTACATTTGCAACGCCTGATTGTAACTAAAGTGAACTTCTGACCTAGATTACAAACGTGGATCGATGAATTAAATCTAAGGTCAGCTTTTTCATGACTAGAGCATTCCATATACTAAGTTTGTGCTTATGCATTTTATAATTAATCATTCAGACAGAATCAAGTATGCCGTTGTTGTAAATCACGTTTTGCTTGCGCGCAATCTGTTCAATTATTGACGGGTCCCGATTTTTCACATGTGATGAGAATAGGTTCCGCTCCATCACTGGAAACAAAACCTACTGATATTTTAGGAAACTGTGCTTCCACGGACCCAGGATCCATCTGCCAAATTGTATTCCGGATTGTGTATACCTATAGCGACTATCATCGCTATCCTGACAGCTCGCTTTCCAATGACGTGCTACGCACAATGTCCAAGACGCGCGCACCGCCATTGAAGTTGACGCAGCAAGGTTGTCTATGTTTGGCCATACTCTGCGAACACCGCTAGATATGTAGGAAACAGATGGTCTTGGAAGTTGCTGTACTCGAAGTCCACAACGCGCGTAGAGGACGACACAGCACACACGCCTTAACCCAACTTGCGTCAACTTAACTATTTAATAGTAAAACTGACTAAAGCAGTCTCTTCAGTGGTGTTGAGGTTACCGAGCCAGTCATTCCCGTGCTAAATTTTCAAAAATTGTCTCCTCTTGGCCTGCAAATGGATACTTATTAGACACAAATTTGAATTTTCTTGACCATACAATGTTCAAACAACCTTCATATACAGGACAACTGAGACTTTTTGTAAATTCCATAGGAAAACTGAAAAAAATTGTTTTCTCTTGACATGCAAATGGATTGCATTCAATGAGCAACACTCCTCTTTTTTACAAATCGTGACTGTTAAATGGTTGTTGAGCGCTTTGAGGCGCTGTTGTCAATGGGGGGGGGGGGGGGTTGAGTGTTCCAACATGAAAGAAGTAGGACAAAGTAAACTGAGAATGGAAAGATCCTGCGTGAGGATAAGAAATAACGGCCACAGAGAAAGAACCGCTTGCAGCTGCAGGATGTTTTTAAACTACTTCAGCATTATATTATGCCTTGACTCATCTCTGACATAAATGCTCTGCGCTGACCCATTTTTTTAACGTATTTATAACATTTTAAATGAGAAATTGCAGTTCTATATCACGATGTAATTCTGGTCCTATATTTATTTGTACTTTTTTTACAGGAAAATCTGTTTATAAAGATAAATCTTGTTCCTTATATTGCACCTATGTGCAAAATTAGTTGCTGCATATCTCAGAGTTGAAATGTATATGATATCCAGTGTGACTGACTCTAAAGCACATAGTGTTCCTTTGAGGTCAATAGTGGTTTTAATAACAAATGCGGTTTTATTGGCACTAGGAATTTAATTTTGGTGTATTATTGGATTCGTTAATTGAAATGGTATCCATGGGAAATAACGGTAGATGGATCCATTTCTGGCATTGCTCCGTCCAATGAACCTTTCCATTTTTAGCTATGACGTCTAGCTACGCGCAACACGTACTTCGCTCGTTTTGGGATCGATCGATCCCTATACTACCTGACTATCAATTTCCAGAAATCTATACAGGTAAGCTGTTAAATCTTTTGAAACTAATTTGAATGGGTGCTGTCAAATTAGTTTTGCCTGAGGATTGTCAACATTCACGCCAGTCTTAATCTAATCTATTACTAACGGTCATATCAGCAAAAACGGCTTCTACAGTGGTCTTTAGAAATGTCAATTTGCAGACCAGGAGATTATTTTTGAAAATTTACCACTGAAATGACTGGCTCGATTACCGAGCCAGTCATTCCAGTGATAAACTTTCAAAAATAGTCTTCACATTTTCTTGAACAAATTCAAGGCTTAATGTGTTAATCAACATTTCCAAATGCCTCTGGACATTTAACTATTATTTTACCATTACATCCATCTCTAGTGTATTTGTGGCTAGTATTATTTGATGACTAGAGTATTTTTATCAAGACATTCAGAGATAAAAGGAGGAATTACAATTGTTAACGTCTCCATTGGGAAATTTATAAAACATCGACACACTCAAAGGGGCGGTGGGACGTCCACGTCCGATTAAGATCATAGAAACGAACAGACATCACTCATTGATCCCAATTCTTGATGTATTTATGATTTTGTTAGAGTATGGTAGAATCTCTCGTGCAATTTCACTTTGGATCTATTTACTCTGCTATAGTTAACGATCCCAGGACTGCCTTCTTTCAATCTCAGGGCACATGTTTCCAAGACCAACTATTTATATGCGTTTGGCGTGTTTCCTTAAAGGGCAACACAAACATAAAAATCTTAACGCAGCTAAATGATACTTTTGAATAATGTTCGTAGAATACAAAATATTATATGCATATTTTCGAAGTTTTGTCAGGGAAAGTTATTTTCTTTCATTTCCCATGAGAATCACAGCGCGTGAATGATTGTTGTATTATGAAGTCATTGCGTGAATAATATTTTGCGGTTCATCAGTGATAGCTCACCAGACTAAAGTCATATGCCATCATATTAATGAGATGCATGAGAAATACTAGCGTTTGATAAACTAGACCTTGAATCCAGCTTCGTAATTTTAATAGAGGCCAGTTTCCTCTATTCTGAAAACGTATGTTAGTCCTTCAGGTTGGAGCCGACATTTGGCTTGAGGGTATCGGTCAGTGTGGCCAACGATTATAGGCATCCTTTTAAAGCGCCCCATTTGACTAATTAATTGTTGCATGATAGTAGTCTGAATTCAGTATCTTAAGGGTTTTGAGATCCGCTTAAAAATTTTAAATTGGAACAATAATTTTACTAATATCCGTCTGTTTACATTATACGTCCTTCGATCTATTTTGATTATTCAAGAGAATCTCAAAGCTATCGACACCTTTTTAGCAATAAACATAACACTATATATACTTTTATTTACATTTTCACTTAACGATTTTATCCTGATGAGTACATTAACATAGACTGATGATGACACTATCACGTACTCACACATTTTAACAACTGCTCATATGAATTATTCATGTAGCACCAGATTTTCATGTTGCATTCTAACTGTCTGCTCTTTTACAATCATATAATGTCTGATAATGAGTTAATAGGTTCACATATGTAATTTTCGTCACACAGCTCTGGCGATTCGTAATTTGGCTCATTATCACCGTTTATACACATACATATCTGAGCATTTAAAGCCATGTATCATGCACGGACATGCATGTTACCCGTCAGCAATTCACATTTCCAGAGAACTCATCTAACAATCTGACGTCATATGACATCATAATCAGCTAAGCTGTGTGTAGGATGACGACATAATCATTACGTCACAAATGATTCTATATGGCCCGTCTTTAACTGTTAATAGTCCGAAACGTACGAATTGTATGTCTCTACTACTTAATATATTTGCTGTTGAATATTTTGAAACTAACTTGACTTGGCGCAGTTTCTGCCATAGGCAGCAACAGCACCCAGTCAAATTACTTTCAAAATATTCATATTCAACAGCTTACCTGTATAGTTTTCTAGAAATTAATAGGAAGTTCAGAGATCGATCGATCCCAATACAAGCGAGGTGTGGTTGGCGCTTAGCTAGAGATGGGCGCGCATAGCTAAAAGTGGAAAGGTTCATTGCCTTCACCGTATTTGCATTTCGAGACACACGCTTTCTGTAGAAGGGATTCATATTATCTATTACACAACTATTTTAGCATGCTCTTTTAAGTCAATATCATAAAGTTCATTATTCTAATGTTAGGTCGTCATTTTAAGCCATCACACATATGCTACGCTAGGATTAAAGGGCACTGACTAACTTTTTGAACAGCGCCAACTGGTGACATTAAGCTACACATTTGAGACAGCTCTTAGGCAAAAATTAATTACTTATAGCAACGGCACACCCCACAACCTTGAGCAACCCGAGTGGCACTGCCCAATCCCTGTACCTGATAGACTATGTGACGTAATCGGAGGTCACGTGGGTTACGATTCACACGATCACATCATACCGTGAATTTTATGGGTTTTCAAAATTCATGAATTTAGCTGAAATCTTAGCAGTAATAGAGTTTGTGAAAATTTGTCAAATCCATTTTAATGCATAAAATATGTCAACAACTTTTATTTTGGCGTTTTATTGAAATCTAATTCTCGTTTGTGATGTTGTTTAACCTATCTTTTGTCAACATCGCCTCAAAGCGCTTGACATGTCAATTACACATTTTGGTGATCAATATTTTTCAAGATTTCTTAATTTTAGACTATATTTTGCAAATATACCACTGAATAATTTTCCGCCGTCTTGACCATTAAATGGCTCATAGTAAAGAAAATCACAGTTTTTACTTAGCCAGTGTCTCTCTGCAGACCAAGAGAAGAGTATTTTTGAAAATTGACAACTAGAATGACTGGCTCGGTTAACGACCCAGTCATTCTAGTGGTAAATATTTAAAAACACACCTCTCTAGACCTTTCATGTATCCATGTCTGAAGACCACAGCAAATTATTTTTTCGTAAGTTTGACCATTTTCCGAATATTGAGCTGTTATTGGCCGAGCTAAACACCAGCGGGCAAGAGCAGAAACTTTTAACGTCAAGCCAATGATTCCACCTGTTTCCTTCATGGGCTTGTTCTCTACAGTTTCTAGGGTATAGTCCGGCCGGACCATGTTAAATCTACCATGGGATAGCTTGGTGACAAATTGTTTTTCATTTTCAAAGTGATCAACAATCTCAGCTGGGATTCTTTTCATCACAAGCAGTAAGGGTGGCATGTACTTAGCATAAATGCTTCTGTTTGAAGCGAACCGCAATTTGATGAACTCCGCTTCTGCTGACTGACACACCTGCCAATTTCCATTTCGGGAAGGCAACTTAAACGGCATTGACACTTTCTGAAGATATTCATCCCAGAGTGTGAATGTTTGAGAACTTTGTCTACCTTCATCACAGAATCTCTTGATCAAGGGCAGCACTGCCATTTCAATTTTACTTTTCAGGTCATTCACAATAGCTGTTGAGGGCAGACTTTCAGGATTTGCAAACCAAACCTGTAAATGACTTAGACCTTCAAGAATATCTGCAGGAAAATCATGGCCTGATATTTTACACCGGATGCTGTAGTTCTTGACAAACAGGCACTGTAAAACGTCATCAGCAAGTTTCAAAGCATAGTGTCCACGTGCAAAGTCTTTCCCAGCTAGAATTTGACTTACGGTTCCTTCGTCAAATACTTCTGACTCGTGCAAAAGGTTGCGGCACCTTGCATCTCCATAAAGAAATTCACTCCCTTCAAGAACAGACATAATAAGGTGCATGTCTCCCTCACATGGAATAACACCATTCAGCTCTTATAGCATAGACCACACGACTTCTAAAGCTTTTGTTGATATAATATACTGGAATGTGTTTATGCCCAAGTGTATTCGCAACTTCCTTAATCCGCATACGAGGTGTGTAAACTGTGACAAGGTCTGTCGGATTTGCCATGAAAAAGAAATTATATGGTACCGTTGATACAACTTATGATACGCAGATTAGAGGAGAGCGTGAAACCGCACCCACGGTGAGCATGCGTCTTTTTACTCGGTTTCTGTAAGCACAGCAAGTGATGTAATAAGGTTATATATTAGCGCCACAGATCGCGCACAAATTACTTGGATATCTTCCCTGTCTGGTTTAATTTCTTCTGCTGCTCTGGCTGGTGGGTGAATTATTGGAATGGGACGCTTTGGCGGCTTCTGGTATGTGAGGATTTGCGAGACGCCGCCACAAGGATGACAGGAAATGTTCTAGAGTATTGGCGGAAAAGTCTTAGAACCTGCAAATTATCCAACTGAGGAGTAACAATGATACTGATCATAGCATGGGTTGTCCACTTTCCATCACCATTGCATTGTTTGTGATCCCAATTGTCTGCAACTGCAATTACCTGCTTTCCACCATAATGGGTGGGTACCAACTCTGGGGGGACAATGGAGCCAGCTGCTCTATGTTCCTGATTTAATGTAATATGAACGGCATCTGATGTCATGAAATACGAAATTCCATAGCGGAGATTGTACAAGTACTCATCCAGTTTCTGACTACCACAACTCGTGATAAGAATGCACTGCCAAGCCCAGATGTTTGGGAGACATCACTGCTGTAGGTAAATAATGTCACATCCTATGTTCAGCAATTTGGAATAAGTTTTCGCATGGAACTCATTTACATTGACAAAACAAGTTCCATTTGTAAACCACGCTATTGTATTGTACACCAGAAGATCAACAAAATTCAAGCAGGCCTCAAATGTCATCCCCTGGGCAGAAAAGTACTCTTCTTTAAGGTTAACAGTGTTCTGGAATTTACGCCTAAGTATTCCTACAGCCATGTGAACTATGCTTTCTTCACTAGGTTCTTGAGGCGGGTCACTCAATATTTCTGTGTCTTCTTCGCCTCTGACTGACTTGATAATATTTGTCAATTTACCCACCTTGATTAGCGCCTCCCCTAAGGATATTTCGCTCGAGCACACTAAATCTGGCAAGCCTGATAGTAGTAATCACAAATTAACAGCCTACCTTCCCCGCACACATCCCACCCCCACGAATAAAACCCGAATACGGCGATTGGTTTCAGGTTGATTTGGTTATTGTTATGATATTATAAACCTCGACATTTATTAAACATGCATAAATATACGCGCCATGCGAGAAAGACAATGTCGGAGATAATTGCTTCATAATCTAATATACGCCCCACCCATTCAGAAACTAGGTCATAACTTGATTTGTAATAATTTTCAAGCTTGTCCTCCGTTATTTCCTTATTCTACACACTTTAGCGGTCATTTTGATATATGGTAGCATTTATTACTATTTTGGTATGGGTAGCTCGCTAACTAAGCGACATTTTAGGCCCGTGCTGCTCCACTAAGTGGTTATTAAGACACTCACTTTGTTGGATTATGTTGCTAACTCATAGACAGCAACCAAGCATCGTGGCCAGGCGCTGGATAATACAGGTAAGTGACTAATGAGCAACGCAAGTTAACCAACACATGATTTATAGGCCTACGTGTGAATGCTTTGCAAAATATGGTCACTTTTACCAATATTCTAAGACATTAATTTTATAAAATATATTGATGGAAGTGGAATGCTAATAAGCCCATTACCATTGCATCATGCTATTATAGTATAAGAGATAAATCACGCCATGCCACATACCCGTTGTCCTGCTTCTCGCCTTCGACTTTCTAGCAAAGCTATTACTCTTCCACAGTTCAAACGAAACTAATTATCGCTACCTAGTTGGAAATCAGACTATTGTTCTTTTACAGCCAAGTTTCAGATTGTGGAAATGTGCATAGCGCTATTGTTCTTGAGTGAAATGAGTACCCGGCGTACTTCACCAATATGCATTCGCACATGCACGCAGCCACAAACGCACGCGTGTACACACACACATATGTGCATGCATCCTCAACCATACGCGATGAGCAAGCCCTTTGGCGTTAATGACAAATATATATATATATATATATATATATATATATATATATATATATATATATATATATATATATATATATATATATATATATATATATATATATATATATATATATATCACTCTGATTTAATTGCTGTCGACGAATGAACTGATTCATATATGCACGCCCCCACCCCCACCAGCGTGACATCAGACATCAACTATCATGTCATTTCATCGATTACCGATGATTAATATCAAATACATCTTTCCACTAAATATCTATACATGTTTCAGTAAATTTCAGAGTGGAAATAGCACACTTGCTGTTCTTTTACAAGAATGGTCCAATAATACTTCAATTGTAAAATGCAGTAAAGCTCAATATAAAATATACCTTTCCAGTTTATCCATAAAGTGTAGCTCGCGGGGTACTGTCGGGCTGTTCCAGTGTATCATGTCGATTCGCCGCGCCGTAAGTGGACGATGACTGATGACTCTAGTTAGCATATGGTCTCGGGGTGACCGACCTTGTACGAGACTGCCCTGCGGGTAATAAAAACCGGATCCTAAGGCCGGTAGAACTCAATCGTTCCGGTGGGGCCGCGTGACCATCGTCGCGACCATTAAATACAACTGTCTCATCCCAAGAATTTGTGTCACCAGTATGCCTGTTCATAGCAATTTCGTGATCTATGAACTTACAAGATTTGATTTGGTGACATAAAAATATAAGTCTATGCAATGATTTTACCTAAACAATTATAAATATGTTAGATAAAACAAAAATAAGAACATACGAAAATACGAGACATAGAGACAGCCAGATGAACTTTTTAAACATGGGGCTCCCGGAGGTACCACACAGACTCCTAGGCCCGCAGAGGTATCCCCGCAAGGGAGTCTCCCGTACACGAGACGTAACTAATTAACTTAATATAAGTTATTATACCTCTAAGCTGAAAGGAAGAAGATTATCTCGGACGAAAGGTTATGTACCTCACGTGCGCACTACTCCTAGTGCTAGTTTGGGTGAGGAGTATTATCCTCGCATGGACCGTCATCGCTCAATCCTTGTGAGAGGCAAGTGCCTCACGCAGGCCTCCGTCTCTGGAAGGTGTCGCCACTGCTTAAAGCAGGAGAGGAGTAGTAGGCAAAAATTGGCCCACTCTAATATTTCAACCAAAAATGCTTGAGGAAGAAAAGACCATACCTAGTGAGATTATGACTATAGGGTTGCGTGCTGTTTTATGTGAAGACGGGACGAGCGATTCCCGATGAATTCCCTCGTCACCGTCTTATGTGATTCTTAGTATGCTGAATTAGTAGTTGCCGCTTTATTTATGTGGGTCTTCTGCTTCGCTTACTTGGCTTTTAGTTTTTCGAAGCAAGAATTATTTTAGGCCGCAAATGGCTGGCATCTACCTAGCTATTAGACATGGCTGTCATTGAGAACAGACGCCATAAGAGATCAATACTTAAGACAATGTTGATACATGGCTCTTAGTAAGATCTCCGAACTGCATAAGATTCCGGACATCCCGCTCCGTAACCACATAAAATGTTGCAGGACATAGGTTAGTTTTCACGAAAGCATTATTAGACAATTGTCCTATCGTAAGGGAGACGAATACTCACCGTAAATGTCCTTCCCCTAAGGGCGTGGCAGATCTAAATATCATGCCCAGACATTCTTATGGAATTCGGTGGGGATACGCATCTCGCCCGTCACCGGGTCCTATGGAACTAACCGTTTAACCTGTAATTAAGTTTATATACAATTTGCCCAGTTTTGGACTGTGGTGCGGGAGGATTGTTCAGCAAATAAAATAATAGTTAAGATATGTTTTCGCAGTGCTTTACTACATTGGCAAAAGTGCTAACTACTAAGTATCCGAAGAAACAGAGGGAATGTGTGTGATCCCACACCCTGGCCATCACCACTCGGAAACCCCAATAGTTTCCCAGAGTCGGATAAGCCTATGGTGCGGATGGGGACATCCAAACAATTAAGAAGCCGCAAGGCTGTGTGTAGCATGAAGAGAGACAACATCTTGGAGTTATGAGTCTTACCGGAGTGCGGGGCTAGATTATCGTACTGCCGGAAGAGAAGAATATACTACATATTTCTTAACGAAGAAAGTGTCTCTAATCATATCAAAACTTTCCTATCGAGCTGAATAGAAACGGCTTGGTCGGTAGCATGCCTGGCTAAACAGAGTTATAGCACGGACAGCGACCTGAGTGAAAAATTGTTGGTAGCTGGAGAAAGTGCTGCATATATAAGTGTTGCTGTATAGTGTTTCGTACGTGCACTGCAGTCCTATATTTTCTATGAATAAACAAAACATATGAACTGATGGATACTGCCCATATATATATATATATATATATATATATATATATATATATATATATATATATATATATATATATATATATATATATATATATATATATATATATATATATATATAAATATATATATATAAATAAACTAACCAGAACAATCAATACAGTGTAATATGATCAGAATTATATATTTTAGCACAGGTTAACGAACCTACTATGGTGCAGTTAGTAAAACACCTTACAGAAAATAAGAATAACTATAAACAAATACAGACATTATAACTAGCAGTCCTAAGACCGTTACGGTACCTTTTAGTCATCGGGACCATTCTTACGGATACAATATAATTAAAGGAAGTATATAGAGCGAAATAATTAAAATGTGAAGTATAGTTACTTGAATACTCGGTAGTCATTCTTAAGTTAGGCTACCGTGTTACTGAAATTGATACGTCATTCCATAGTTGACGTGCATTGATGCATTCTCAGGAAGCTGGAAAGTTCCCGCAGGTCGGTTCCCGCAAGTGGGTTCCGCAAACAGGATTCCCGCCGGAACACTCATACAGGGAGTACATCGCTCAGCACTGTAAGCCTAATAGGATGTCTAACGAGCAGTCAGCAAAAGATACGATAGTACTACTGCTGTGAAGAAAGTTCCTGTACACCGATGGCACGAATGGAAGTTGTAAACAACCTGATCACAAGCAGGGGTTGCCAGATGCAATTGAAGATACAAAACAAAGCGTAACCGTGCTGGGTACGTCAGCCAGCTCTGAAGACGCACCGGGCAGAGTCTATTTGCTGCGGTCGAAAGTTAGAAGAACCTACAAGACATTAGTGCGTTGACAGTTGAAATACCACTTTTAGGCGTGGCCGGCAGATCCGGCGAGTCATCCATCAAAGAACATCCTGCCTCTACATCTGTAGAATCACATATTCAGGCCGTAAAGGCCTCATCGCAAGTTCGTGTTCCGAAGTAGGTATTGATATTCGTAAACGATGGTTAGAAAGTTCCAAATTGCTCCCGCAATTATTGAGTTACAAAATTGTTTTTAGTGCGGTGAGTTGGCAGTGCTAACTACGGGAGAGAACCAGTCAGAAACCGAAGTTATATGCGTAATATCGGTCGCTCAATAGTAGCTAGTACAGGTCCAACCTATTCGGCCCCTGGCCGAGGATGCTCTCAATCTCTGAATCGCGCCTCCTTTTATACTCCTCGTGACGTCACAGGCGCAGGCTCCAACCAATCATCATTCGAGCAACAGCCAATCAGCGCTGTCGAATGTTCTAGAACATTCTAGAAGTTCTGCGCCCACGTGGTTATGACGTCACGGCAATATTTTGAAGATAATCAACAAGCGTTTTCCGTGGATAACTCAGCCATTTCTTAACCGATTTTGAAATGGTTTACAGATTTAAAAAGCCCGTCGAATTCTGATCTTGATAATGCCAGATTTAACGGGAATAGGAAATCAAAAAGGATTACAGGGTACCATCTTGGTACACTAAAAGCGTCATCCTATCTTGGTCGTAAATCACGGCTCCATCAAAAATAGCATCTAAGCGCGCGCATGCGCATTATGTGCTTTAACGAACCTAGTCGTTTTCGCAATACGATCTCTCTCATAGGCCCATATATGCTTATGGCTCTACCCAGGGGGGCGTGTTCAGAGAACGAATCCAGGACGGGCGGCGTGTACCCAGCTTAGCTGGTATGGCCGGTACCCGACCGGTCGATCCGAACTACACCACCCCCTCCTAGTTTGACATCCGTGGCAAACGATTGCACATGGTGGATCGACGCACGGATGTACGCTAGGCGGGAATTATAGACTTCCCGTGCAGGCGCGTGGCCGGACAGGAGTAGTGACGCAATAGACGCGTATTCAAGAGACAGAACACATAGAGGTGCCAAGAGGAGGGGGGGGGGGGGGGAAGGCATACTTTTAGTTTTCAATTTTTGACCTGGAATTATTTTCCCAGGCCTTTTCTTTTTGGTTTTGTTTTATTAATATTATGGTGCGTGCTGTAACTTTATTTAGTAAATGATTCTAAATAATAGCTAGCATGGGTGTTCTCTCCGAGTGCGGATAATCATTATCTCCGCAGAGAACACCCATGCTCCAACGTACCACAATTTAAGTTTTAAATATATAATATAATAAAATAATAAATATAAGTATACATATATGAACCATGTAGCATACATTCACGGGGTATTTTTTTAGTGAATTACTCCGAATTACATGCGCACCCTGGTTAAATAAAGGGGTACACAACACATATCTCTTATTATTTATTAGAAAAATATTTGCGGCCCGTTATAGCGGGGCCGCAATGGGCAGCTCTCGCTGACCCCATATCCGTCCTGACATCTAAGACAGGAAGAAAAATAATAAGACAAATATAATATTATAATAATAACGTAACAGTTAGTTTATCAGGCAGTCCCAGCGTAGCTGAGACTGCATGATGGGATTATGACATTATTGCACTGCGGGATGTTGTATTCTTTACGTCGCACACAACGTTCTTACAACATCGGCGTCAGCAGTGCTCATTTCGTGTGGGACACAGCCGGGCACTGGAATGCGCGGCTCTGTCGGATTACCATAATCCGGGATTCAATTGATCTAACAAATATAATAAGAAGAAAAGTATTAAAAAAATAAAGTAATAATTAATACATTTCCACTGACTGGCTAACACTGTCTTAGACACTACGGGTGCGGGTTAGTGACCATAGCCGGATGGCTAATAGCTGATGTGGGTGCTGCCAGAATAGATTCTGCGGGAGACTTTCGTTTCTTGCTCCACTTCAGGACCGGTGTAGATGCAGTAACTGGTACTGGGATAACACTTCCTGACGCGTCTGTGGGCAGGATTTCATGTCTGGTTTTCGGTACGCTAACAGGATATCTACGAGTAGTGTTCTTTGTGTGGGCCATTTTCAAAGGGAGAACTTTGACCGGGAATTGAGATTCGAAATGGGTGGCTAAAACGGCACGACCCTCGTTCTCTTCTCCTGAAACCATTGTTACTTCTAACACACGGTGATAATATTGGAGAGCGTGGGTCACCCCGTAGCGAGTAGTAGTGTAGAGATACTGGCACGTCACACAGAAGGCTGACTGGAAGAGATGATCCTTATTAACATGAAGGGTGCGGTCGTATTGTCTCGTAAAAGTTCTGGTACAGGGCTATCCGCTATCTAATAACGAGCTGCATGTGAACAGTTTTGGAACTGGTACCGATTCTTCTTCAGTCGAATCCGCTAATTCTTCAAGGAGTGACATCTCGTTCCCGCATGGTAGTTGGCTGCGGGAACCTTATTCAAAACCTAATGCCCTATCTCTTCATTGTATTTAACTTTCCAGGCCAAGTATAAGAATGAAATAATAATAAAACAGCAAAATTTGGTTTGCAACACGAAAGAAGCCTAATGCTATCTGTTCTTCCCTGGTGTCGTGTTTTGACGGGGAGACAAAATTTCAGAGCTCGCTTCCTCCTCTTATACTATTTGGTGACGTCACAGGCGGCGGATGACCACACCTAAAAGTCTTAACAGGTGATTCGGTCATTCTTCTATAAAAGTTTCCCCTTTTTCTGACCTAGACGTCTAGGGATTTATTCTTCCCGTATAAAGGGAGTACTTTTAATTATAGGACGAATGGCTCATTAACCCTGTCTTAATTTCGCGCATTTAACCTTCGATCAACTTAGAAATGTGGTACTACTTTTTCTTTGGTTGCCTCACCTTTTAATTAGCGTGAGGCGGTTCTCCAGATTGGATGCTTATAAACTTGCCTGTTTTAATTTTTGGATGGAGCGCTCGATGGGGTGTGTGGGAGCCATGTGACGTCAGCGGCAATTACCCTGACTCACCCTCGCCACTCCTCCATCACGCTGTGGTAGTCGCGTGTTTGGGCGGCTCATGTGTTTAAAGCGTTTGATCCAATTTACTGAAAAATAGCAGTAAATGTCACGTGGCTCTAAAAAGCACGTATTTGATCGGAAACATATATGCTGTAATTGCGACGGCCAAAATGCTGTTGCTGAGGTGTAGTCTTGTTGCATATGCGAGAGATAGAAATATATATGTTACATCAAGATCTTTATAATGTCCACTTTTTGCGCGAGTTCTTTAACATGCGTCTGGATAGGTGTCTGTAATAGGTAGTTTTTTAACAGCCCATGTTGATTATGGACTGGAACGCAAGGAAGAGAATTTTTGAATTTCTCTATGTAACTATACTGGCATATTTTTTATGCCGCTTTACCGGCCCGTGCTCTAATGATTTGTAGCGCGGTAGAGCAATTGTGTTCTTAATCAGAAATTTAACAGTAAAATTGTAAGTAATTTGATGTGTGGTTTAAACAGATCTATTCAGGCGGTAGATCAACGTTACTGATCCCATCAAGATAGATGAGTTTTCCGAGCGGGAGGGCTGGCCAAGCATTCTTCTCAATTGGTAGGACTAGCTCCGTCCCAGCCTAGACCAGACACATTAATACCATTTAATAATGCTTAAATTACTGTACAACTCCAAAGTGTGCGCCACAGTTATTACAATTTACAATGCTGTCATATGGAGATCGTGAATACAGTCAACCTGAGTGTCTGTGTTTCTGACATGTTGGTGATTTGAATCTGATACACGTGGCTGGTTACCTGTGGATGATACTTGTGCTGTGGTGACGGCGACGTGTTTATGGCCACCAGGTGCGGGAGTGGGGAGGGAGAGGCGGCGCGAATGTCAACTTTATCCAACCCTGAGGCTATTTCACTCTGTAATGGCCGAGCCAATGGGTGGGACAGAGTTACTTTAGAGTGCAGATGACCTGTCGGATGCTGTCGTAACTTTGATCAATCCATTGTCGAATTCAATTCGGTAGCAAAATCCTACTTATGACTGACGACAATGCGGGCACCCTGCTCTCTTGATGATATTGACTGTTATTATGTGTAAATGAAGTATGTAGATTTAGCTGTTTCCGTATGACGTCGGGAAAAGGGAAAAATGGAGGATCATTGGACAAACTTTCCTCCCGTGATGCATACTGTAGATGGCTGTAATGCATTCCTTATATCCAAATGATCAGTTCTCCCGTAACTGGATAAGAAGGTGTGTGCGCGAGATTTGTCAGCTGTTGTATGTTGATAATAATGCTGTTGTCTGGATATCCGGGCTGCTATATGAAGCCTATGTTATAAGCGTAGTGGACGCATTCCAGTTTTCCACGCTGGAAAACGCCAAGTCTGTTGTTATTGCGGAGGTGGGATTTGTGGGTGATATTATTTCTCCCGCAATTTGTGTGGGAGGAACTGTTGCGGGAATCTTTATGTCTCTATCGGGAATTAATTAATACCGGTAGGTGCTGTGTGATGTACACGCAATGATGAATTGACGTATCCAGTCTTGAAGGCAGGTGTGTTCTGTAGGTGTTGACGTTCTGTCTGTTGTGTGATGTCCTGACTGCTCACGGGGGAGTATGGTAGGCCAAGTGGATGGGTGGCCTTTGTAGAGTGGGTATGATCATCTCCCATTACACGACGGTTGGTGTCTTGTCGTAATTTTTAGACACTGGGAAAATTCGAGCTGAGAGTCTGCTGAACAGGTTGCTTCCCTGCCCACCACGTGGGGGGGGGGTAGTGTTGGTCGGTGCGGTGCGGGATGCCTACTCCTCTGTTGCAGCAGTCTCTCTCATATCCGAAGATCGACGGTCAACAGACGACGAGTGGAGTGCGAAATAGACTGGGCCGGTGATGTCCGAACTTGATGTATAGATTTGGGAAGCCAGTTGGATTTTGGGTAGTGGTGTGGCGATGGATATGGGTGCCGCTTGGTTGGGAATTGGTCTGGCGTTTTCGGGAGGTGGTCGGGTACACCTTGTTGTACGATTCTGCGGTTCTAGATACACCAAGGCTTCATTCAACCTCTTCACTTCCATGCTATTCACCACGTGTTCCACCCCACAGGAAGCATGGCTTGGGTCAGCCTCAGCTTCCGCCTGTGGTAACTCTATGATGGGCGGCATAGCATGAAGTGGGTGGGAATGGGAAGTGATCGGAGGAACAACTTTTCCACCCAGTCCCTTGGACAAACACAAAATTCTTCAGATATGACTTCCCAGATCGAGTAGACCCACGCTGATGAGGGAGAGGGCGAGTACGTATCTCGTCATCGTCGTCAGCGTTAGCTGCTTGTTCACCCACATTCTGGCTTGGTAGAAGTTATGCTGAACTGGCACCGCGGTTCTCTGGGCTAACGGTTGGAATACTAATTTCTGTAGAAATATCTGTCTGAGTACCGGTGTCACGAGAAACGCCCAGTCCTAGCTCTGGTGCTGGATCGTCACTGACACAAGGGTTAAGTTGATCGAAGTGGATGACTGAGGTCAGGCCATCCGAAGCACGGATATGGTAAGTCACGTCCGACGTCTTACCTACTACCACAATGGGGCCTTTCCACTGGTAACTCAGTTTACTTGGCACATTTGCAGACCATCGTGAATCGTGTACCCAAACCATTCTTCCTGCTTCATACGGCTCTCCATGCACCCTCCGGTCATGCCATGTCTTTTGTCGCCGGTGTGCAGTGGATAATGTTTCTCTCACTAACTCGTGGTCTTGCTCTATCCTTTGCCACAGGAATTCAACATAGAGAGATGGTGAATTTTTCACTCCTGGTATTCGAGGCATGGCCAGATCCAGGGGTAAGGCTAATCCATGGCCTAACATTAACCGAGCAGGGGTGTAGCCTGTGCTGGAATGTACTGAAGTGCGGTAAGCCATGAGTACATACGGGAGCCATAGGTCCCAATCTCTACAATCAAGGCGTGCTTCCTTAGAAAGCATCTCCGTGAGAGTTCTATTGAATCTCTCTACCATCCAGTCACTCCGGGGGTTGGTATGGAGTTGTCCTTGTTTTGACGATATGGAACAATTTGCAGAGCTCTGATATGAGCCGGCTCTCAAAATTACTTCCTTGATCGGAGTGCAACTCATAAGGCATACCAAAGCGGCAGAACACATTGCTGGCCAAGACCTCCACTACGGTGAATGGCTCTTGGTCCGGCAAAGCAAATGCTTCTACCCACTTCGTAAAATAATCTTGTAATACGAGGATGAATCTATTTCCACCATCCGGCGTATTCAAGGGTTCGAGCACGTCGATAGCCACTCGCTCCCACGGTGCACCAACAATCTTAATTTGAGATGGTGCAATATGGTGTTGGCCAACATTTGATACATTTGATACATTTGGCAACCCATGCCTTGAGACTATCGCGAATCCCGATCCAGTGGAATCTCAATTTGATACGGGCAACAGTTCTATCCACGGCCAGATTCCCGGCGTTATCATGCAGTTGTTTTAATATTAGTTCACGATAACTTTCCGGGACTACCAAACGGTCATTAATATATAGAACGGTACTTATTAATTGACATTCTCGTTGGTAATAATATTTTGCCATGGTGGAAAGTGGTGTTACCGATTCGTTGGGAGGATGTACCCCTCCTGGATTCACGCATATATATCTCGTGTCTGCACGTCTGTTGTTTGGTGGTGTGCGATTTTCTCCGGATTCCACTCTGCGCACCTCAATTCAGGGAACTCTGGAGATGGGTTTGTTGACTGTGGCGGCCTCTTCGTGTTCAGCTTCCGCGCTGATTCTGCTGAGGGCATCAGCATTCTCATGCAATTTGCCGGGACGGTGAACAACATTAAAGTTATAGGCCTGCAGGGATTCCTGCCATATCGCTACCTGGCCCTCCGGATTTTTTAAGTTCCTGAGCAACCTTAGTGAGGCATGGTCTGTACGGAGTGTAAAAGGGCACCCGTACAGAAAGTGTTTATAATACTTGACGAAATGTACCACCGCCAATAGTTCTTGCTTGGTGGTTGCGTATCTTCTCTCCATTTTATTTAGAGTACACGAACCATAACCCAATACCTGCTCTGTTCCATCTTCCGTGACGTGAGATAGAACCACATCGATAGCGTAAGCTGACGCATCAGTGTCTAAGATGAAATCAAGGTTTTGATTAGGGTGAGCAATAATCTGGGCAGTCGTCAAGAGTTCCTTCAGCACCCTGAAGGAGCCTTCACACTCACTCATCCACTCAAATGGTCGATCTTTTTGGGTGATCTTGTAGAGGTGTGAAGCAATCTCGCTGAAATGTTGGATGTAACGGTGATAGTACTGGCATAGGCCAAGAAAACTCTGTGTCTCCGTAACTGAAGAGGGCCGAGGCCACTCTGCTACTGCCTTAGATTTTGATGGCTGAGTAGCCACTCCATCACCAGATATGACGTGTCCCAGGAACTCAACACTCTGTCTAAATAGATGACATTTCTTTGGTTTGAGTTTCAAATTGGCCATGCAGAATCTTGATAGCACGATGTCCAAATTTATTAAGGTTTGCTCAAACGTTGGTCCGAAGACTATTACGTCGTCAATCTAACAGAGACAGATTTCCCATTGCAGGGAGGTTAATACCTGCTCAATGAGTCATTCAAAAGTCCCGGGAGCGTTGCACAACCCGTAGGGCATCTTGCGGAATTGGAAAAGTCCATCCCTACAAACGAATGCAGTCTTTTCCATGTCAGCCTCATCCATGGCTACTTGCCAGTAACCGCTAGCCAAGTCAAGGGTACAAAACCACTTGGCTCCGGACAAGGAATCCAAGGCCTGATCTATCCAGGATAACGAATAAGTGCCCTTAACACTAAGATCATTAAGGCGGCGGTAGTCAATACAAAACCGCAAGGTTCCGTCTTTTTTGCCTGCTATTGGGCTAGCTCATGGAAATGCTGAGGGTTCAATAATACCAGTCCGCAACACGTCGTTTACTTTTAGGTGTGCTTCCGCTTCCTTATGAATGTGAAGACGTCGTACTGGTTGTCGTATGGGGCAATTACTGCCTGTGTCGATGGAGTGTCGTACGTGATGAGTCTCTCCGAGATCCATGTCTCCGGAGGAAAAACTATCTCAATATTTATGCAGTAATTTCCGAATTTCATGTTTTTGTGATTGCTGTATTCCAACTGTTGAACGTAGATACAACTCATGTAAATGTTCGGGAAAATCATCAGTCATATGCGGTGGTGTGTCAGTGGATGTAGGTGATTCTAATGAGATTCTGTCCACTAAATGGCCGCAGCGTACTCCAGGTTCCAGAGTGATGGGATCTGCGGTACCAGTGACACTCTAAAAGGTATGTTTTCATTATTAGTGGTCTCTACTATCATTCGGGGTCTTGCGCACTGAGAGGCAATCATATAATGAGGATCGGGTTCCAGCATGGCAATGTGTGTGCTGCTTCCTAACTGTGGTGCGGTGGCCCATAAGATTTGTTCCTGTCCCGGCTCAACTGTGGCTGTACTGGATAATATTACAGCAGTGTCGTATAATGCCGCCACCGGTCCAAGAGGTATTCGTCGGCCGTGTATGTCGAGTTCCTGTTGTTTGCAATGGAGGATTGCTTCGCTGGCACTGAGGAAATCAGAGCCAAGTAGGGCATCGTTATGAATAGAGGCGATGACAACTCGCTATATGAATTGCATCTCCTCTATTTGGATGACTAAATTGACTACACCGGCTACGGGCACATCAGCTCCCGTAGCCGTCTGTAGGTAAATGTTTGTAGGTTTAAGGGGAGGGGTTTTATGAGGTGGGATGCTCTCATACAAGCGCTTGTTAAATATAGTGATTGAAGCACCAGTGTCGACGGTGGCACTGGTGGAAACGCCACTAAACAGACAGGCACATTTGTATATTGCTTGTGTACTTGTGGAAGAGTTTCCAATGATGCCGCCTGCGACAATGGTGTCGGAGTGGAATCACTCTGTATGTACTCTGACTGTTTCCTAATTGCGTCTCTTAATGTGGTGGATGGCTGAGTGAGGAAAGGGCCAGTTCGTCATCGTCACTCCTGGAGGGCTGCAGTGAAGACGAAGCTGGGGGTAGTAATGGCGATGGAGATGTTGCTGTTTAAGGATATGCTGTATTGGTGTAGACAGCGGTGTGCACGGGATGATGGATAAGCTCCACCTGCACAAGCCATTTCCTACAATAATTCATGGGATGTTTTGGTGAAGCACAGAAGAAACAGTGCTGCCGCCAGGGGCGTGTTTTTGCCTTTTTACGTAGGCGCTTGCGAATCCATGGGGTGGAGCTAACCGCTTCTCCTGAGTTGCTGCTATCTGTGGATGTGGAAGATGATGCTGGATGGGGTGGTGTTCTGCATACCACCAAAGGACACCGAGAATTTAGTGTCTTGGCGGCAGGATGTGGTGCTTGCAAAAACGTTGTTTCAGCCGAGGTGCTACAACCTACCACTGCCGTTTTGCATAGGAAAGAAGGCTTGTTATGTGCGGCGAAAGAGGGGGATGGCAATGCTGCGGATGGGACAGGCGACGTAGGCATTCACATGTATGAAGCCATGCATTTGGGTGTAGGTGTAAAAGCTGATTTAGGTAGATGACTGTTGGCCACTGAGTGTTATTGTACAAAGGCCGCATGTGAGCCGGGAAGCGGATACGGGCACAGGGGTGGCTCTGGATGATTCGGTGCCCTTAGGAGTTTGACTGCTTCTCTGGTTGCGGTGTGCTGCGGTCAGGAGCAGGCGTGGTGGAAGGAGGTCGGTTAGGACACCGCTCCCTCCAATGGCCTGGCTGACCGCATCCGAAACAGATGTTTGGTGGCGGTGCGGTGCTGGTGGTGTTTGTTGTCCTAAAGTGTGTGGTGGCGAGATTCGTGCTGAGTGTCGTGACTAAATTTGTTAGTGCGGAGATCTGCTTAGTGATCTCATCTATCTGTTCTTTCATGTTGCCGTTGTTATTGTTGCGCTGTTTCCAGCGCCCTGGGGCCCCATTGTAGCTTCCTCTACGGGCACGCCCCCTTCCTCCAGGCACTTGATTCTGATTGTAATTCTGTATAGCTGGTGGTGGTGATGTCTGTGTGGTCGGTGTTGAACTGGGGGGGGGGGTTGGGGAGCATTAGCGGGCGGGGCACTAGCTGCACCCTCTATCTCGTTGATAGGATGGAGTTAGCGTCGGCTACTCTTTTCCCGCTCCAGAAAGTTTTCTATACGACCGAGGTGGCCGTTAATTAGGCCAAACCACCGTGGTCACCTAGAAATATATTTTTTTTTCAGGGTGGGTTCACCGCTCAATGCATCGATGAAGGTGTTGCGATGCAGGTGGATTATGCCCTCCGTGTTGGTGCTCGGATATGTGCAGGTGACTAGCCTCCTGATTCAGCTAGCTAACTCCGGAAGAGTTTCTCCCGCGCATCGTCTGAGATTCTTGAGTTGAAGATGACTAGTTTCTCGAAGAGCTGTGTCACCAAATCCCTCCGTCAATGCTCATTCCAATTGAGTGTAAGTGGGTATATAGTCAGTCCCAAGATCCACAAGAACTTGAAGGGCTTTTCCGGAAAGCTTTGCGGCGAGATATTCACCCATTTGCTGATCGTTCCAGCGGTTAGTCCGACTTATTATCTCGAACTGTATTTTATAATCATTCTCCCCACTAAATTCGGGAGGGAGGATGACTCGGTCAAGACCGCGGGAAAAATGAAGTGGCTGAAATCCGGATGGTGGTAGTATCTGTGAGACTGACGAGTATTCTGAGGCTGGTCATTGTGCAGGTGGTGGTGGTGGTTGTGTTGGTGTTTCCCGTCGATGCCGATGCTGAGGAGAAAGGACACGCGTACTCCAATTAAATGAGTCTGGCCCGGTTGTAGAGCCATAGACCAGCATGGGTCTATGGACAGGAGGCAGAATGTTATGAAGATTACGCGGACCTTCTCCCAGAGGTGAGGACTGATATTCCTCATATGGTGGTGGCGCAGTCGGCTGACGGTCGTGATGTGTGGTGTGACGGATGTACCGGCGAAACGGTGGTGCCGATTCCTCCCGATAACGCTGTGGTGTCCTCCTTGAGTATAGCGTTGCGCTAGAAGGGGGCGGTGCGGGAGGTTGTAATGTGGATTATCACACGGTCATATGGTCTCTGTAGATGACATGGGTGAACGATAGTAGTCAGAAGGATTATTGAGATGCCCGTAATCAGGTCTTTGTCATTGTCTGTCCACGATTCTGCTCTGTTGGTGGTGGCCTGTCGCAGATGTCCGGTATAGTTCTTAACTCTGTCCCCGCCTGTGAGGCATCCTGAAAGGTGCCGTCACTGATGAGCGAAAACAGGGTAAACTGTGGCGTTGTTGATTCCGCTGAATTTCTGGCATAGTCGGTGAGCATGTGAGCTGAAAATCCATCGTATGACGCTACCTCTTGATCGAGGGAGTCGTCGCTAAATGGAGAAGGTATTGAGCTAAGCTCACTGTATGGTGTAGGCGTGAGTTCGCTGCGAGTAATTACTGATGTTCTTCAGGCCCAACATCTGGCGCCACTTGTGGCTCACGGGGTAGTGTCGGGCCATTCCGGTGTATCATGTCGACTCGCCGCACTGCAAGTGCACCACGAATGATGACGCTAGTTAGCATCCGGTCTCGTGGTGACAGACCTTGTACAAGACTGCCCTGCAGGTAACAAAAACTGGCTCCTAAGGCCGGTGGAACTCAATCGTTCCAGTGGGGCCGTGCGACCGTCGTCACGAACATTAAATACAACTGTCTCATCCCAATAATTTGTGTCACCAGTATGCCT
Source organism: Chaetoderma sp. LZ-2023a (assembly GCA_034401795.1). Classification (NCBI taxonomy): domain Eukaryota; kingdom Metazoa; phylum Mollusca; class Caudofoveata; order Chaetodermatida; family Chaetodermatidae; genus Chaetoderma; species Chaetoderma sp. LZ-2023a. The sequence continues at coordinate 41,064,085 of CM067365.1, forward strand.
GTCCATAGCAAATTCGTGATCTATGAACTTACAAGATTTGATTTGGTGACCTAAAAATATAAGTCTATACAATGATTTTACCTAAACAATTATAAATATGCTAGATAAAACTAAAATAAGAGCATACGAAAATACGAGACATAGAGACAGCCAGATGAACCTTTAAACATGGGGTTCCCGGAGGTACCACACAGACTCCAAGGTCCGCAGAGGTATCCCCGCAAGGGAGGCTTCCGTACATGAGACGTAGCTAATTAACGTAATCTAAGTTATTATACCTCTAAGCTGAAAGGAAGAAGATTATCTCGGACGAAAAGTTATGTGCCTCACGCAGGCACTGCTCCTAGTGCTAGTTTGGGTGAGGAGTATTATCCTCGCATGGACCGTCGTCGCTGAATCCTTGCGAGAGGCAAGTGCCTCACACGGGCCTCCGTCTCGGGAAGGTGTTGCCACTACTTAAAGCAGGAGAAGGGTAGTAGGCAAAAATGAGCCCACTCTAATATTTCAACCAAAAATGCTTGAGGAAGAAAAGACCATACCTAGTGAGATTATGACTATAGGGTTGCGTGCTGTTTTGTGTGAAGACGGGACGAGCGATTCCCGGTGGGTTCCCTCGTCACCATCTTATGTGATTCTTAGTATGCTGAATTAGTTGTTGCCGCTTTATTTATGCGGGCCTACTTCTTCGCTTACTTAGCTTTTGGTTTTTCGAAACAAGAACTATTTTAGGCCGCAAATGGCTGGTATCTACCTAGCTATTAGACATGGCTGTCATTGAGAACAGATGCCCTAAGACATCAATACTGAAGACAGCGCTCATACATGTTACTTAGTAAAATCTCCGAACTGGATAAGAATCCGGACATCCCACTCCGTAACCACATAAAACGTTACAGGACATAGGCTACTTTTCACGAAAGCATTATTAAGCAATTTTCCTATCGTTATGGTGAGGGTAAGGGAGACGAATATCCACGGTAAATGTCCTTCCCGTAAGGGCGTGGCAGATCTAAATATCATGCCAAACATTCTTATGGAATTCGGTGGGGATACGCATCTCGCCCGTCACTGGATCCTATGGAACTAACCGTTTAACCTGTCGTTAGGTTTAGCTACGGGAGAGAACCCGTCAGAAACCGAAGTTATATGCGTAATATCTGTCGCTCAATAGTGGCTAGTACAGGTCCAACCTGTTCGGCCCCTGGCCGAGGATGCCCTCAATCTCTGGATCGCGTCTCCTTTTATACTCCTTGTGACGTCACAGCGCAGTCGAATGTTCTAGAACATTCTAGAAGTTCTGCGCCCACGTGGTTATGACGTCACGGCAATAGTTTGAAGATAATCAAGAAGGGGTTTCCGTGGATAACACAGCCATTTCTTAGAAATGGTTTACAGATTTAAAAAGCCCGTCAAATTCTGGTCTTGATTAATGCCAGATTTAACGAGAATAGCTAATCAAAAAAGGATTACAGGGTACCATCTCGGTACACTAAAAGCGTCATCCTATCTTGGTCGTTAATCACGTGCTCCGTCAAAAATAGCATCTAGGCGCGCGCATGCGCATTATGTGCTTTAACGCGATCTCTCTTATAGGGCCATATGCGCTTATGGCTCTACCCAGGGATGGGGGTGGGGCGTGTTCAGAGAACGAATCCAGCTTAGCTGGTACGGCCGGTACCCGTTCGATCCGAACTACACCAGAACATGACGACATAATCAACTATGTGACGTGTAGAATGCCGTCATAATCAATAACATCATCATGACGACATGAATGACGTAGGGCAGTTCGTCAAGACCGCATACTTGCTGATAGACTAAGCATTGTTGCTCGAATTGTATGTTTTTACTATTTAATAAACATTCTGTCGATTTTTGAAACTATTCAACAGCTTACCTGCATAGTTTTTCTGGAAATTGATAGACAGGGATTTCAGAGATCGATCGATCCAAACACTAGCGAGGTGTGGGTTGCGCTTAGCTAGAGGTGGGCTGGCTTAGCCAAAACGGGAAGGGTCCATTGCAATTATAACACTTTTATTCCAAAAGACACTAGCGATTAATACAATATTCCGGTAAATATCCAGGTCTTAGGCTGTGTTTTCACTGGAGAGTTAATCAGGAAAAACGCCATACCTCACTCACTTTAACGTTTGAAGGTTTAAAGCGAAATGCCAATGCCAGCAACAACTTCCATTGACACTTTTCTAAAATCGAAACAGCAGTTTGTTGATGTGAGAAATGAATAGATATTTCGAGGGAAAAAAACAGTACTGAATATTTTATGTAATTAGTGAAAATATTTCAAATGGGAATAGAAGAAGTATGCATCCACTCGAAATTATTCCCAAAGTAAGTCTTAAATGCACAGTAATTGACATTTCTTATCAGCGGCAACGATAATAGTAATAATACGAATCACACTTTTGGGACACGTTCTTTAGTACTTGCTCATCGGTTCCACTGATTGCCATATTCACTTGAGTGCACGGGAATATGGCTAGATGTATCTAATTTTCAAATTTGCAACAGAATGCCTTAATACCGTAATTGTGACGTAGAGGGTGATGTCATAATCAATGAATGGCGTAGATAAATTCACCAAGAACGGATAAATCTCGAAGAATTAAGCATTGCTGTACGAGTTGTATGTCTTTACTATTTAATAAACATGCTGTTGAATATTTTGAAACTAATTTGACTGGGCTGCCATAGGCAGCAACAGCGCCCAGTCAGAATAGTTTCAAAATATCCAACAGCTTACCTGTATAGTTTTCTGGAAATTGATAGTCAGAGAGTTCGGGGATTGATTGATCTCAACATGAGCGAGACGTGGGTGGAGCCTATCTAGCGACTGGCGGGGAATAGCTAACACTGAAACAGTCCATTACACGTCCTCTATCACAGATTTAGATGACTCTGTATCAAAACGCATTTTCTCATTAAAGTATGTTTCGAATTTTGCATCGTATATGTTCGCTGTCTTTGCCAAGTCAATTTACAACAATCTTGATATATGATACATTTGTGTACTTAAATACACGACACAAATTGGCCGGATGTCGTTTGATTAACTCAGAATAAATTGAATGAGTCAAACGTATATTCGGCTCAATAAATTCCGCTCTCAACTTTAGAATTTTGGTCTTCTCTGGAGGAATCTCTGTTATTTGATTAGTTGCATTCGATTAACTTGATCACGTAAAGCTGCCATACACAAAATCCTGCTCTATTTTAAGGGCAAGATGGTAAGATTAATGCACAAGTGGCCACGAGGCTCAACGTCTGGCATAGTCCTGTGTCCTCGATTACTAGTAATCAACTTTGATTATTTCCAATAAATATTACGTTGGTTTCTATAAATTTCCCAATGGAAATGCCACAGGTTCATTCCTCATCCTCGAATGGCTGCTAGGAAATTATTGTAATGATACAGTAATCATTCATTTCCCAGAGACGCAAGAGTGTAGTTAAAATGTCAGACCATCACAATTTAAAGAGATTTCCTTGGAGTTGTTGTAGTATTGTGTTTTGGATCGAGATCGATACTTGGAATTAAGTTTAATGTGGCATATGTTCTAGCAGTAACTTTTGAGTTAGATTGAACCAGGAGTATCAAACAAGTACCTGTAGACAGCCGAACAATCAAACACAACTAAATAGAATCATCTTTCAACTACGAATGATGGAAGTGACATGATAAATCCGAACCCGCACTTGGAAATGTAACTATTAGAAAAATTTAAAAGTATTTTAATAAGGGCGACGCGATGATTTCTAGTGTGGGCGATGAACGAAGTTATGGGAGGGGTTGGGAGGGGAAATTAGACCACCCTACCCCACCCCCACCACCACCCCCTCTTTCCAAATTTAAACACGCTGTAAATTGACCAGTCAGAATATGTACTGCAGCAAAAGGTATGTTTAAATTGTAGAATGTCACTTTTCATGGAATGTTAGAAATGTCTATCACTGTTATGAGAAGGGTCTATTACTGTTCTATTAGTAGGGGTGAAAATGGATGCCAGTTAATGTCTGTGTACATTAACAACTATAGGCGTTGGAACCGGGTGGTGTGGGGCAGGAGGGACGTGCCCCCACCCCACCGCCGTCCTATTGCTAGGATTTTTAACTAAATAGGCCTACAGCCATGCATGGGGACTGGCGAGTGTCTCTTATGGAAATGGTTGTAAGGTGAGTAGACGAAGTTAAAGAGATGCTAATCTTATCTCAGATCGTGTTTATAGATTCCATATCATTCATATCCTGTCACATTCCTTTATCTGTATTACAATTATCTGCTTTGTCATATCTCGTAAATGTTGAACAGTGCTCGTCACCATTTTGTCTCCTCAAACGACAATGTGTGAATGTGTGATGTCACGCAAGTGCCAGTGCATTGCGTTCTTTATTATGTGATACTTATCCCGATGAATATTTTGAAACTAATTTGACTGTAAGTTGTTGCTGCCATAGTTTCAAAATATTGAACAACGTACCTGTATGATTGCTTTTATACGAAATTGCCAAAGTATAGCTGGCACCTCTATGACCGAGCGTATATACCGGGCACGCTAGGATTTTTCTGATTGGTTAAAGTGTAAATCATGACAGCCATCAGAGGCTGAAGAAATGTACCAACATTTAGCTGCTAAAGTCTGAATATCTTTCTTTAGCGGCATGATAAAAAGCTTATAATTACCTGCATAGTTTATGAGTGACATATTAAATCACCTGAATAGCTATTAAGAGATAGGGTTATTTATCCTTTAAGTATATCTTTAACAGGTATCCCCAACGCCAGAGGCGTATAATACGTCCAATGAAGCTAGACTCATATGGCCATGTGATACGTGTGTTTATTAGATGGAATCACACCGTTGTGTACGACAAAGGTTTAAGTCACCATTCCAGTTTACCCATCCATCATATGACGTCATAATCAACTAAGTGACGTCATGAATAATTCGAAATAGTCCGTCTTTAAAGCTTAATAGTCCGACACGTTGTACGATTTTGTATGTTTTTGCTATTTACAAAAACATGCTCTTGAATATTTTGAAACTAATTTGACTGGGCACTGTTTCTGCCATATTAACCAGCTTACCTGCATAGTTGTCTGGACATTGATAGTCAGGGAGTTCAGAGATCAATCGATCCCAATTCGGACGAAGTGTGAGTGGAGCTTAGATAGAGATGGGCGGGGCATAGCTAAAACTGGAAAGGTCCATTATATGGCCGCTTTATTCAATATTTTACGGAGACAGTAAACACGCTAGGCATAGAGATATATCGCGAATTCGACTATTTAACATTCTTCATCCCCTTCGAATTATGGATTACCAGATTCTCAATTTCAAGGTAAACATGATAAACATGTATGCAACTTTCGAAACAAATATGACAGAAAACTGCAGCAGCCATTGCCAGCAACGGCTCATAACCAAGT